>CM021747.1:3533723-3872118 GCA_011075105.1 Heteronetta atricapilla
AGCGGCGCGCGCGGCCCGGCAGCGGCGGGCAGGTAGGCGCGGGGGGGGCGGGGTGCGGCGGGGCCGCCGGTAACGGCGCCGGGGGGGGGGCGGGGCTGGGCCAGGGGCCTGGAGCGGCCCGGGCCGGGTCTGGCTGGGGCCCGGCCCCTGCGGGGGGAGCCGGCCTGAGGCAGGGCTCGGTGGTGGCGGCTCTGAGGAGAGCCCCCCGGTGCGGGGCGGTGTGCCGGGGGCTGCTGCGGGCCGCGGTGAGAGGGAAACGGGAGGGAACGGGTGGTGAAACGGGAGCCCGGGAACAAAGGGGGAGGCTGGGGATAGGGCTGGGAGCGGCGGTAAAAGCTGGGACCTGGTAATAAAGCTGGAAGCGGGTGGTAAAGGTGGAGCGTGGGGATAAAGCCGGGACCTGGTAACGAGGCGGGAACCGGGTGACAAAGCTGGGACGTGCTGGTAGAGCCTGGTGGTGAGGCTGGAGCCTGGGAACGAAGCTGGAACCCTGGGATAAAGCTGGAAGCGGGTGACACGTCTGAAGCCTGGTGATAAAGCTGGACCCGGCTCACAAAGCCGGACCCCGCAGGTAACGGGGCCGTCTGAGAAGGGCGTGGGAAGCCCGCTGCTCCCACCCCGTGCTGCCTAAAACCGGCGGGGTGACACGGGAAGCTGTGGCAGGACATCACAGAACCGTCAAGGGCAGGAAAAACCTCCAAGAAAATCTCCTGAATACAAGGAACGAAACCTTAGGTGCTGCACGCAGCTTGACAGCTGGCCCTCTGCTCAGGCCTCCCCTGAATCCCTTCCCTGCGGCAGAGTGCCAGCCCCGGGGCTGCCCAGTGCTCAGAGAGCGATCTGTGGGGGGCACGGCTGGCTGCCAGGTAGCACTGCAGCCAGGTGGGAATTTCACATCACTAAGATGTGTACTGGCATCCTGATGCAAGGCTTTGACGTGTTAAAAGCCCAGCGTACACATCGTTGTCCTAAAAACTGGATGTGAGGTGAACCTAAACAAAATCCCCTCTCCATGTTACGGTGCTGACGGTACCTGTTCCGAGGGCAGCTTTTTATGTAACTCATTTTCGGATGTCATCGCCTGTACCTCACCCTCCCCTACGCAAGTCTTTTGACGTGTTCTCAAGGAACATAATAACGAACCTTGGATCTTACATTTCATTATTTAAAAAATCATTTTAAAATACAGATCGTCATCCCTCAGAGGAATGTTTCTGACCTACACGGCAGTGCCCGGGCTTCTCCTTCCACAGCTGGGACATGGCTAAGAAGAAAAGGGAAGTCTCCTCAGTGGCAGCACCCGGACTGCCGCAGCTCCCCAGGTGCCACCCGTGTGACGTTCACTGTGCCACCAGCCCGGGGAGCTGGGGATCAGATCCCAGCCTGGGACTTGCTGGGGATTCTGCCACACCACTGAACCAGTCCCTGAAACCGGGCCTTAAACAACCGCGGAACTGATAAATTAAAATGATTTTTTCCTCTCTGTACGAACATAAAGAACTTTTCTTCACTGCAGTTGGCTCCTTCCACTTGAGCAGACGCTAAGCTGAAACACCACGAACCTTTCTGTCTGAAACGCTCCCGAGGATGAAGCAGGCAAACGCAGCAGGGAAGCGAGAGTGCTGCGTGCGTGCAGCCATTATTCAGAAAAAGCTGTCTGTTCACATCCCTCTGCGACCGGCTCTTCATTTTAAAGACTAACTACTTCCTTCTCCTCCTCTCCCCCTAAAGGAAATGCTTTCTCCCCATTTCTTTTAAAGGCTAAGCAAGGCAATAGCAAAGGTATTGAAAGCCGGTCTGCTGAATAATGACTTAATGATGTGAACCCTTCTCCGTTCCTTCTGAATGGACGGCCGCTTTAGCGAGACGGCTGCTGGGATCCGCTCCCCGCCGAGAGGGATGTGGGGATGGAGGAACCTGGTTTGAAGCTGAATGACAACCACGGTGCTGAAAACCTGAACCGAAACGTAAGAACGAGGGCAATGCTGCAGGAGTCTGGCATGAGGAGAAATCACGTACAATGAAGCTAAGCACAAGAACTCCCAGCGAACGCTGGCAGTCTGTATTAACGAGTGTTTGGAGTTGTGTTCACTGCCTTCAGCGGCGTGTACCTGCTAGACCACTGCCGGGTGAGCTGTGCTTTGTTTGCACGATGCCGCGTGGCAGAGGCTAACGGGGGACACGGGTGTGCAGTCCTCACCGTGCACGGTAATTCTCAGCGGGTGGAAGCTGACAAATCATTCCTGCTGGGTTTACTTCCTGGCAAACATGCGAAACCTCCAACGTTTGTTTTGGCTATCTCGAAAAGCAGACTAAAGCAACCACATTTATTTCATTTGTATCTGATGTCGTATCTGGATGTCGCTCTCCAGAGGTGATATATTAATGGCCTAAAGCATCGCGCCATCTGCTTCCTCCTTTGATGCGCAACATTTGAACGCTTGGTTTAATCTCCCTGGGTTTCAGAGTAAATTATGTAAACTCGCATGCTTGGCAGCGGGAGATGGGCACCATGAGGAGATGATTCAGTCATCAATATCTATTGGGCTTCCTTATTGCTGCCATTACACTTCTTTCAGTTCTACTTACACATTTTGCAAGTGCATAATTCATTGCGCTAGACACTGCAAGTTGGGTTTGGAATTTTCCCGCTCTGAGATTAGCTATGATTAATCTGCCCTTTCCAAATGTGGGAAAGCCAACTGGGTTTCTTATTTTCCAGGGCTGGGAGGTAAATCAGAAATAAATTGCACGTATGTGTAACTGCTGCTGCTGACATAAATCACATCTCCTTTTTTTTCTTTCTTGACAGAACCAGAGCTCTTCGGAATAAATGTGAGTACCAGGTTTTGCACAGGCTAAAGGTGGCTTCGAAAGCCATGGCTTCTGCCCCTCAGCTCAACTCGGATGCGCTCCGCGAGGTCCTGGAGTGCCCCATTTGCATGGAGTCCTTCACCGAGGAGCACCTGAGACCCAAGCTCCTGCACTGCGGGCACACCATCTGCAAGCAGTGCCTGGAGAAACTGCTGGCTAACAGCATTAATGGCATACGCTGCCCCTTCTGCAGCAAGATCACCCGCATCACAAACTTAGCTCAACTGACCGACAACCTTACTGTGCTGAAGATCATAGACACGGCAGGGCTGGGGGAGGTGGTGGGTCTCCTCATGTGCAAGGTCTGCGGGAGAAGGCTGCCAAGACACTTTTGCAAGAGCTGTAGCTTGGTTTTATGTGAGCCCTGCAAGGAGACATCGCACACGCCCCAGGGGCACAGTGTCATCGCTATCAAAGAGGCTGCTGAGGAGCGTAGGAGGGAATTCGGGACAAGGCTTGCCAGACTTCGGGAGCTCATGGATGATCTGCAGAAAAGAAAAGCGTCTCTGGAGGGTGTTTCGAGAGACCTGCAGTCTAGATACAAAGCAGTCCTGCAAGATTACAGCAAAGAAGAGCGCAAGATCCAGGAAGAACTTGCCAGGTCACGCAAGTTCTTCACCACCTCTTTATCTGAAGTGGAGAAGGTAAATAATCAGGTAATGGAGGAACAAGCTTATCTGCTGAACTTAGCAGAAGTGCAGATACTGTCTCGCTGTGATTATTTCCTTGCCAAAATAAAGCAGGGAGACGTAGCTCTGTTGGAGGAGGCAGCAGATGAGGAAGAGCCCGAACTGACCAACAGTCTCCCACGGGAGCTGACTCTTCAAGAGGTTGAGCTCCTGAAGGTGAGCCACGTGGGACCACTGCAGATTGGGCAGGTGGTGAAGAAACCCCGGACGGTTAACATGGAGGAATCACTCATGGAAACTGCATCCTCCTCCTCGGTGTCGTTTAGGGAGCCTGACCTGGTGCACGAAGAGGCCAGCTGCACGCCGCATGCCTCCCCGGCCAAGCCGAGGATGCCCGAAGCAGCCACAAGCATCCAGCAGTGTCACTTCGTCAAGAAGATGGGTTCCAAGGGCAGCCTGCCGGGGATGTTCAATCTGCCTGTCAGCCTCCACGTCACTCAACAAGGAGAGGTGCTTGTGGCAGACCGAGGCAACTTCCGAATCCAGGTTTTCACCCGCAAGGGCTTCCTGAAGGAGATTCGCCGGAGCCCTAGCGGAATCGACAGCTTTGTGTTGAGCTTCCTCGGAGCAGACTTGCCCAACTTGACTCCCCTTTCTGTCACCATGAACTGCCACGGCCTGATAGGCGTGACCGACAGCTACGATAACTCGGTCAAGGTGTACACCATGGATGGCCACTGCGTGGCGTGCCACAGGAGCCAGCTGAGCAAGCCGTGGGGCATCGCAGCGCTGCCTTCCGGGCAGTTCGTGGTCACCGACGTGGAAGGGGGGAAGCTCTGGTGCTTCACCGTGGACCGTGGGGTGGGGGTGGTGAAGTACAGCTGCTTGTGCAGCGCGGTGCGCCCCAAGTTTGTCACCTGCGATGCCGAAGGGACCATATACTTCACCCAGGGGCTGGGGCTGAACCTGGAGAACCGCCAGTACGAGCACCACTTGGAAGGGGGCTTCTCCATCGGCTCCGTCGGCCCCGACGGGCAGCTGGGGCGCCAGATTAGCCACTTCTTCTCCGAGAATGAAGATTTCAGGTGCATCGCTGGGATGTGCGTGGATGCCAGGGGAGACCTGATCGTTGCTGACAGCAGCCGTAAAGAAATCCTGCATTTTCCCAAAGGGGGTGGCTACAATATCTTGATCCGTGAGGGACTCACCTGTCCTGTTGGTATTGCCATCACTCCCAAAGGGCAGCTGCTGGTGCTGGACTGCTGGGATCACTGCATTAAGATCTACAGTTACCACCTGAGAAGATATTCCACTCCTTAAAGGCATTTCTCGAGGTAAAGCCCCTTTCCTTAGCAATTCTTCCAGCCTCCCTGCAACCTGACAGGAACCCGTTCAGGATGACTGTGTGCCATAGCCCAGGGGATTTGGGCAGAGGCCGTCGTATTTTGTGTCTAGAAACAGAATAGCTCGTGTGGTGGTCTGCTTCTTCCCTTTTTGAATCTGTACAGTACAAAAGGACAAGCACGAAGGAGAGGATCCTTCCGAACTACTGGTTCCTTGATCAAGAAGCGGTCGCTCCGTAAACTCTCTCACCTCCTTACGCCGCATCGACTACAGCTTCAGCCACTGAACGTTCCTTTGTGCCATAAACACCGACTGACTGCTCTAAATCACCTTCCTTAGAGGACTAGGGAGGCAATCCTCTTCCCGCCGTGGCATTTGCAAGGAACTCGGTAGCAGTTGTCTGGGCAACTACTCGAGAAGGCAATTTCTGATTGCAGCACTGCATAAAACAAAATAGCCCTCTTAAACCGCACCGAGATGGAGCTTTACTCTCAAAAAAAAAGAGCGAGGGTTTTCTCTCTCCAATTTTCTGGTGTTCAGGAGATCGCCCCCGTCGTGCCATTTGTGAGCCGCGTCTGCTCGATGAGAAGTGAGTACAGTGCAATCAGGGGAGGCCGAACGGAGCCAGAGAGCTGCCTCTGATGGCAGCGGGGCTTTTATTGCTAGTAAGGACTGTGCTAGTTAGAAGGGGGGAGAAGGAGGGGGGCTGGAGGGGAAAAAAGAAGCGGGGGAAACGTCCTGTTGATATTCGGAGGTGTCTTGTTACTAATTGTATCGTGGGGAACTGTCTTGGGAAGGTAAGTCTGGTACCTGCGTTTCTGGGGAGGGAAGGGCTAGGAGAGGGAAATAAACGTGATGCGATGCCATACGTTGTGTGTTCACCCGCACCTCGCCGCTCTGCACTCCTTGCACTCAGCAATCCGTTCCCACCCACCTGCACTTCGCATCCCACGATGGGGCTTGGGGGGGATTGTTTCACTTTTGTTTTATTTTTAATACTCAGAAGCACATCCGTTGGTGCATTGCCTTTTTCTCCTCGCGTAGCAAAACGCTGCATTCCTCAGCTTTTTTATGGCACCAGCAGGCACCGGAGTTCATGTTCATCACGGCTTTGGGCCAAATGAAGCACAAAACTGCAGCTGTGTGAACCAAGGCCCCCACAGTGCTACGCTCCTGGCTGATAAATGTGTACCTCAGTGTGGTGCTGCTCGCCTGGAATAGTTTATTGATGGAAAGACGCATTTAAATAGGACACAGTGGTAGCATGTTAATCTGCCACAGATAATAGTTACACTGCAGTGCATTTATTTGTTGCTATCAACAACGTAGTTGCAAATTTGGGGGCTCGGCAGACAGTATAAAAGCTGATTTTATGGTGGCTGCCAAGCTACAGCAAACTGTTTGCTACTTGTCCAACAACATATATGCAACAGGTGATTTTTTTAAGCTCCCATAGCCCTTCCCCTAGTGAAGCAGCAAAGCAAAACAGGCTTCGGAGCAGCAGCTGCGGCCGGTTGCTTTGTGGTTGCGGGGTTTCCAGCGCTGGGAGCAAAACCCTTTTTGCTTTTTTTTCCCCTCGTTGCCGTGCTCAGCCAACAAAAAGCCAGCTGTGCGATGGAGGTGCCCCCTGACCACGGCAACAAATTGTTCTTGCTGAAATTTGCTGGAAAAAGCTCGTGGAGAAGGGGGTGAGGGCTGAGGGTGGATGATGGAAGACACTAAAGGAGCTCGAGGGAATTTAATCCTCCCTTCCCTCCTGAGCTGCTCTGTGTATTTGCTGAGGCTATCAACATGCACATAATGATTTACATCCCCTGCTTCTCGTTTTGGGTGGGAGGGGGCAGTCGCCTACTGTATGTAACAGCAATTTGGGGAGCTGATCTCATCTTGCATGTATGTTTTGGGGAGATGACTGCTATTACCGGGACCTGCAGTTAATTACACCGTAACTCAAGGCATTTTTTTCCAGTATTATGGTAATGGCAGCTCTTCTCCTACTGATCTCTTTTAAACATCTCTCCTGTTCCCAAGAACTGCTCCAAGCAGGAAGCTACTGTGGACCTGAATAATTGAAGCAATATTATCTATGATAATGTGTACCTCTGTCGTTTTCTGTTCCAATGGAATTTTTCTTTGCAATAAACATCACACTAAGCAAGAACGTTTCCTGGAGTGCTTAAAGCGACGTCAAAGCTGGTCCAGTAAACGGGCTGAGCAGTTGGGTACCCCGGTCTGGTACCGGTGCCACGGGCTCAAAGCTTGTCAGCTGCTTCTCACTGCGAGCTTTGGGAACAATAACACGGCTCTGCTCTGCAGCGCTGGGAGCAGGCACAGCGAAAGGTGCCGGGGTGGGCTTTGTCTGCAGCTCTTTTTCTTGCCTGGGGTTTCAGGCAGAACAGGGACAACGAAAACGTGTTGTCCTCGGCCCGGGGTGTGCCCTTCCCCTGACAAAGCTCGGCAGTGACTGTGAGACGATGTTGAGGAGCTGTGTTGCTTGCCGTGGTGCCCCCACGCAATGTGGTGATTGTCTGCCAAATGAGACGAAACGGAGTAATTAAGGATTGTGATGAAATAGTTCGCCTTCTGCTCCTTACCTGGAGAAAGAACTTGTCTGGTTATACGTATGTGTTTGATTTTTAAAGGTTGTGTAATAAAGGAAAAATTGATCCAATTAAAAGTGCATTGCAAACGGCTCATTTTGTTATTAAAAACACTCCATCTCCTCCCTTCGGCGGCAGATTGTTTTTTACGGCCGGTGGGAATTAGACTTGCTAACACAACAGCTACGAGCCCCCTTTTATGCTGTCAGGATGCGAGGGATAAATCTGATCCCTTTGGCAGCTCTAACGTAACTTCAGCTGACGCTTCCCTACCCACCTCATAAGCAAATGCAAGGGTTTCTTACATCCACTCGCACCGATATCCTCCAGGGCCGATACCTCGCGTCTCCCTCCAGCTGACAGCTGATGCTCACGAGATCCGCTCGCGCGGAGCACGCGGGACGTGGGCGCCTGGCTGCGGGCTGGGGTCGGGGCTGCCGTCACCCCCCTCGTCCCCGGCTCATTTCGGCGCTTTCTGGCTCCGTTCTGCACGGCCGTGGAGGTGACGTATTCCCCGGCTGAGGGCTGGCTGCTTGTTCTGGGTGATTTTGACGCAGGCTGTGAAGCCTTCCTAGGCAGAGCGTGTTCAGGCGGAGCCAAAGGAGGGCGAAGCAATTTTGTGCTCGGCTTGCCGCGACAGCCCGCTGTCCCCAGCACGGGCGAGCTCGCCCCTCGCCCCGCCGCCCAGCGCCGTGCGCTGAGCTGGTGAAGGCTTTTATCACTCCCGCTCATCTCGGATGATAGGAAGCGGCTCTTTAAGCAGCGACGAGCTGCCAGTTTATCAAACATACACGAGCCTCGCCGAACGACCGCTGTGCCGGTGCTGCGAGGCTCAGCCTGGCGTTTTACGAGAAGTTACGACTTCGTAGGGCAGAGGCAAACTAAGTTGTGAACATTTGTTCTGGGCAGCAGCTGACAGCCACGGTTTCGAAAGGGATGAGGGGGAGAGAGCGTTTCTTAATCAAAGGGGGCAGAGCCACAAAAGTAAAAATAAAGCCAGATGCTTTCGGTCTTTTCTATTGTATAGTTTAAGTGATTTTTCCGGGTCATTACTCAATGTGAGGATTTAAAGTTATTTCATTTTGCACAACTAATTACTCTGCTTGCCTAGCAATTCTGGATTACAATGAGCAGTGCAGAAGGTCATTTAGCAGGCTGAGTCACAGCACATATTTTAGTCTAAACTAAATTTCACGGCAACTAGCTAAATTGTTTTTTTCTTTCCTTCTCTGAACAAAATATCAAAATCTGAGGTTTTGAAATAAATATAAGGCCATAAACCACAAGCAGTGAGAGTGTTACAAAGGTAATGGAGCGGTTGTTTCTAGGAGCAGACCTGAAGGAGAGGGAAGTTCCCCGCACGTTACTTCAGACAAGCAGGTATGGGGGACAGCCGTCAGCTCCTCTAACAGATGCGAAGCGTGCCCTAACACTTTCTTAATGCACCCGATTGTGTCTGGGAATTGAAAACTAAAGGTTTCCATGGGCTAGTTCCATCTTAATTGTGTTATGGCAATGCCAGACCTGAAGAGAAAGGAATTACACCTTGTGAGGACGGCGGGGATCCACAGACCCTACTCTGAAGACTGTGGACTACCCTTTCAGCAGGCCTCGAGGCTGCATCTTGTGGCTTATCTTTTATGAAGATCTTTGTCTAAGTGCTCAGGTCACAAAAAAGCAAGAAAACGGTAACCTCTTAAGGGTAAATGCAACCAATGACACACGGTCTGAGAGAAGGTAGGTGAGTAACGGGCGGACGGATGGTCAGAAAGCCTTAGCAAACGTGATAGGACCGGAGCACAGCCTCTCCTTGGCCTATTTTAATAAAAGATCAGCTCCTGAGAGTGAATGTCTTTCAGACCTGCCTCAGCCACTTCTAAAACCCAGCGAGCCGAGTGCCCAACGGGGCCAGGGAGCCCCAGCCAAGGACACTCGAGGGATTTGCTGCTCGCAGGACACGCGGGAAGAAGAGTTCATGCACCGAGGACCTACAGCACTGCAGCAACACGAGTTTGGTACTGAGAACGTCTGCATCTCCACCCGTGCCCTGCACGTCCCG
This sequence comes from Heteronetta atricapilla, assembly GCA_011075105.1. Taxonomy (NCBI): domain Eukaryota; kingdom Metazoa; phylum Chordata; class Aves; order Anseriformes; family Anatidae; genus Heteronetta; species Heteronetta atricapilla. The sequence continues at coordinate 3,543,230 of CM021747.1, forward strand.
AGCCTGAGGACACCGCTCCCTGCTCCTCCAGCCCCTCTCCCAGCTCCTCGGTGGTCCCGGCAGCGAGCCACGGGCACGGCGTTTCTTCTCCCGGCTCTTCCCAGCTGGAGAACAGAAGTCTCCCACGCTCAGGCTCTGCCAGTCGTCACGGCACAAAGGGAAAGAGTTGTCACTCAAATGCCTGACAAGACGAGACCCTCTGTGTTACTGCTGATAATGTCTCCATTTTCTCTAAGTGCCAGAGCACTTACAGGCATTTGTTCTGCATTTTGTGGAGCGCGGTGGGAACGAGCGAGCTAGAACAGCGCTGGGAGAATCCCGCCGGGGCTGTCAGCGGTTGCTGTAGAGCCGCCCTTCCCTTTCCCAGCCACGCTCTCCTCCTTGTCCAGCCAGAGCCAGGGGCCAGGGAGCCAACACATCCCTGGATGAAGCACCCCTGGCAGGTTTATTTGCTGGTGGAGGGATCCCTCTCTTTCCTCCTGTGTGTTTCAGGACGGTGTCTCTGCAGTGCGCTGATCCCAGCCTCCACCTCCAGGTTTATCGCCGAGCGTGACGGTGTGCGGTGCGGCCACTTTGGGTCACCGATCGTGGCTGTGTCCTCTCCCAGCCTCTTGCCCAGCCGCAGCCTGCTCACTGGGGGGAACCCAGAGCCCTGACGGTGTGCAGGCACCGCTCGGCCCCAGCCAAGGCACCACCGCGTGAGCCACAAACCCCAGCTGCAGCAGCACCAAGGCTCCTGCGAAACCGCTTGACCCCATCCCAGACAGAGCCAGCCCGGTCTTAAAAGCAACAGGAGGTGGCCTGGGCTGTCACTTTGGCCCCAGCCACCAAATTAAGATGTTCACACAGTTGGTGGGAACTTAATGAGCTGCTGTCGGTGTTAAATGCTGCCTTCGGTGGTGGAGGAAACCGAGGCGGGCTCCTGTGGCACAGGTCGATGGCCGGTTTGGTCTCGAGGTCCCCCACCTTGAGGCCCTTCTGAGTTAAAACATGGCTTGGCTGCACAGAGCCTGAGCAAGCAGGCGCTAAAAAACGTATTTTAATCATTCTGCATGAAATGAAATTTGGGTTCGGGTAGGTTTGCTCACACAGTTCCCCAGGGGAACCTGGGGAAGCGTCCGTGTGTGCTCGGGAAGGGGCGCAGCGTGGGCACGCAGCAGCTGCATCGCGTGGGCAGCAGCCCGGGCTCCCTGCTGCTTGTTTGCAGGATTCCTTTCTGCACACCCTTGGGACTGGGGCAGGCGGCTCCGGCACCGTCTGGGGCTCCTGCCTCCCAACAATCCCCAGAAATCGTCCCGCTGGCTCTGCCCTTCCCATCCCCGCAGCTGGGCTGCTCCTGATGCCCTGAGGCCGCCGGGGAGGGTTGCTCCTCTCCTCAGCGCCAGCTCTGCCCCCAGCACACCGTGTCCCCCAGCAGAACGGCTCATTTTGCATCTCTCCGGCTAGAGCTGCCTGCAAACGCCGGTGGTGCCTGCAGCAGGCTCACCCCAACGGGGGAACAAACCTTCCAGCAGCCCCCACAGGAGCCCGCATCCCTTTCTCCTCCATTTGGCTGTGGGGGATCAATGCGCAGGCGCCGACCCCCATCACCGGCTGCCCTGACGGCTGTGGAGTTGATTAAAATGTTAAAATAATTCTGCGTGATGCTGCGAACATGCTCGTCCCCCCCTCTCCCGGTCCGCTTTCCTGGCTAACAAGCCGCAGCCATCCCGGCCCTGCTGCTGTGCTCATTGGGGATGATGCATGCGTGCGCTCAGAGCGCTTCTGGAAGGAGCAGCGAGGAGCCTGCCGGGCCAGAGCTGTTTCCAAGTCGAGAAGGCATCCGGAGCCGTCTAGCTGGGGCTATTTGTTCAGAGCCTCATTATGTCACTACTAAAATGAGGGTAAATCAGTGGAGATGCTGGGAATAAAATCTGTCCGTCATAAACGCAAACTCTGCCTCTTCACGGTGGTTTCTCCAGGAGCCCTGGGCTCCCCGTGGTTCCCTCCTCTACCCCTGGAGCCAGCCTCCCTGGCAGCCACAGGAGCCCTGAGCATCCTCAACCTGTTTCTAGGAGCATTTTCAGGCCACCAAAGAGCTCATTATGGTTCTTGTTCCTCAGCAGCACCAACCAACACACCTCAACCTCGCCAAGCTTGCCGGCTGCCAAACCCTGCTCTACGTCAGAGCCACGCACCAAGAACAGGGTGGGAGCCAGCACCCAGCGCCCAAATAACGCAGCACAGCCAAAAATGAAATGCTTGTGGCCAGGCGTGAAGTACAAAATCCCCGTGGGACCTCAGGGATCCAGGACCCTCACCGGAGGCAGGGACCCGGCTGCGGGGGCTGAGGAACGGGGGACATCTCACAGCAGCGCCGGGGGGCAGCACCGGTCACCGCGTGGCCCTGGCACCACACCACGGAGCAGCGGCGATGCCGGAGGATGTGGGTGCAGAACGGGCGGCCCCCATCGATCCCGTCACCCTCCGGATTGGGACCGGGAGCTGCTCCAGGCCCAAACCCCACAGGCACATCCACAAAAGGCTCGCAGGAGCGTGGTGTCTGAACGCCTTGTAACACCGCGCGCACGCACACGACTCACCTCCGCACCGCTTCCTCCTGCTGAACAGGGGCAGCGCTATGGCAAACTTCAATGATCACAACTTAAAACCCAAACCAATGAATATGGGGTGTTACACCCATGCCTATGGGAATGGCGGCACCAGGAGGACGGAGACGAAGGGCAAGGGGCGGCGGGGGGCTGGCGGGTGCCTCCGCTGACAGCAGTGGAGGAGCCGCTGTCGGCAGCGCACACGGGGAGGGATGGAAGCACCTTAATGGCCTCCCGAGTCCTGCAACGTGCCCTAACCCCGCTAGGAACACCGCAGACATCTCCAACAGACAGACAACGGGCCAAGGGAATATCCCGAGCTCCCCGGAGGAGGGAGATGAATTGGCAAATGGAAGGCGACGGCGATAAGGGAGTTTTTATAAACATAACCTAATTGTATTACTTCAAAGTCCTGAAGTTTATTGCCCTGTTTAATGATGTGTCTCGTTATTTATAGTGTAGCGCAATGAGTCTGCTATTGATTTAATACACTTCCTTAAAGACCGTCATTGTCACAAGCAATAAAACGAAGCCATTCTGCGACAGCTCAATTACGTCCCATCTCCATAAACCCACCCGGAGCACCCCGGGCTCGGGGCACGGCGGCAGGGCTGGGAACCAGACGGCGAGGGTAGGGACAAGGGATAGGGGCTGACCGACGGAAAATAGGAATGAAAACGACCGGCGTTTAGGGCTCTGCCCTCCTCACCTTTCTGGTACTGGAGCCAGAGCTGCTGCTGCACCTTCTTGCTGGGGAAGTGGATGGTGCAGCTGAACTCGGAGCCGTACAGCGCCTCCGCGATGTAGTGGGAGCCGAACTGCTGGATGAAGGAGAGCAGCTCCTCCCGGCTGCTGTCCTTGGTCAGGATCTTCAGGATGTTTGCGAAGCCTGTGGGAGCGAAGCACGCTGTGGGCAGGGGGGCCAGGCAGGGCAGGCAGCCGCAGCCCCGGGGGACGCACAGACCCACGCGGGGGTGCAAAAGGCTGTCCCCCCCACCTCGCCTCCGTGCTTTGCCTCTGCCCTTGCAATCCACAACCTGCTGCTTACCCCGCGCTGTGGCTCTGCCATCCCACAGATCTCTCCCTGAGAGATTTCTCAAGCCAGTTTCCAAGGATGTGCACGTGAACACACATGTATGCATGCACGCACGGACCCTCCACGAGCCCAGGCCATCCTGCAGGATGCGGGGATGTTGGGTGGTGGGTTCCCCACGGGACATTGCTTTGCAGCAACCACAGCCACAAATGCCTTGGTGCAAGGACGAGTTGATTACAGGTGGCACCGCAGCCCATCCCCTGCGTAAATACCCTGCACGCCTGCTGGCTGTGGTTACAAAAGCTGGGGACAGCCCAGGGGGTCCCATGGGGCCGGGCTCTGGCAGCTCTGCACCAAGGCAGGTGGGGCGATGCCTCGAGCAGCGTCCTACAGAGCCCGTGCAGGTGCCGGGGCTGCTCTCAGGGATGGTGCCGTGCGCCCTCACTGCGCTACGGGGAGCTCAGACCACGGAGGCACCGCGCCGTGACGCCGGCTGGAGCGGGCCAATATCATGGCTTTGGTTCAGCGGCGACATTGACAACACACCGCAAGAGAATTCGTCACGTCTGTCACCCACATGGGGCTGTCTGCCTGGCTGGCTGATCGAAGGAGGAGGTTGCTGGAAGGAAAAAGCTGGAAGGATTCATTCGGGGCTGACCCCAAAGATTTTGTGCAGCTCCAAGCAGGTAGCTTTGTTCTGGGCCTGTGCAGCTGCTCTCTGTTACATCTTTTCCTATTTCTTTCTTTATTTTTTTTTCTGTTAAAAATAGGTTGATTTTTAAATAAAAAATGCTGTTTTGAAATGAAAAGGCAAAACATTTCAAGTCACAACAAAACATTTCAGCGTTTCTGAACCAAAATGTGTGGTCATAAAAATGTGGAAGTGAAATGTTTTGGCGTTTGCAGGATAGTCCCACCTGCCCCTTCTTCACCTGACACTCCCTACGTTACACGACCTGCGTCTACAGCTTGGCTCCTTTTGAAGCCACGCTTTTCAGAGATTTGCTGCTTCTCACACACATGTGCGTCCATGCACACGGTGCAGTGCATCACACGAACCCCTCCCATCGTGCTGCTCATCAGCTCGTCCTGGCTCTGACGCCAGCCTCTGCCCAGCCAAGTGGCCCCGCTCCCTGCCTCAGTTTCCCCCCTGTAATCAGGAGCTCATGCAAGCACCGAAACCCGCTGCCCAGGGACGTGGTGAGCCCCCATCCCAGGAGCTATTTAAGAGACACGTGGACGGGGCACTTAGGGACTTCAGGGATGGGACTCGGTAGCTCAGGCTGATGACCTGGTGATTTGAAGTTTTTTTTCCAGTGCAAACGATTCTGTATTTCTAAATCCCTCCACCTGCCCCTGCAGCAGCACTGGGAGCATTAGTTACTGCCTGAGCAGAGCCTGGAGATGGAAAACGCCAGTGAGATGCTTTGCATGAGAAGCCCGTGCAGATGTGCCATCTCCGTGCTGGCAGAAACCTGCCAGCGTGGCAGGAACCCTCACCTGCAGAGAGGGTGATGGAGCTGAGCTTCACCCGGTACAGGTTGCTCCGGACGCGCCAGTGCTGCACCATGGGGTAGCCCATCGCCTCGTCGTACTTGATGTCACCTGCAAAGGAACAGCCGGCGTTCAGACCCCGTTTTTTTGGCTATTTTGCCCACCCGGGGCTGGCTCGCACAGCCCACGTGCTATTTCCGCAGGCAGGATTGGTGCCGTCAGGTCCCCCGAGACGCCGGGGGTGCCGATGCACCCGGGGTGCCCGTACCGGTGAGGAGCTGGAGGTCGGGCAGGGGCTCGGAGAGGACGCCGCGGCACTGCTCCTCCACGGGCAGCGGGATGACCAGGAGGCCGTCGGCCAGCTGCGGGAAGTCCTTGATGAAGTTGTTCTCCCTGCAGAGACAAAAACACAGCTGCAAAGCACGGACACGGGCTGAGGCTGGGCGGCGGGGCTGAGCTGCGCCGGGGCCAGGCGGGGACATCTCCAGGTGGGTTCCTGGGAGCAGACCTGGTGGGGGATGCGTTTGTTTTTTTTCTCTGCCCCATCTTCAAGCAGCCTGGGTGATGCTTAATGAGCTCCCCAGGGCTGCGGCTCCGTTGTCTCTCTGCTTTCCAGCAGAAACGCCGCCAACCCGGGGACCCGTCTGCTGCTTCTGGCCTGGATTTTCAAAGCGTGCCACGGGAGGGCTGGCAGGCGGCATCGAGGGGAGAGAGAAAAGCATCCTACAGCCCTCTTTTGCCCGCTTCCCACCACGTGCAGCTTCTTGCCAGGCCAGGGACGTCACCAAGGAGTGCCACAGGCACGGCTCTGCCCCAGCGTGAGCGGGGAGAAAAATGCACATTTACAGACAGGCACCGGGAAAAGCTGAAGCGAGCAGCTCAGGCTGCAACTTCACCACGCGTGTGGGATCTTTTCTAACCTTGGCAGGTATAACATCGTATAATAGGCCCCTAATGAATTGTTTCTAGAACAGCGATGCTGGAGAAATTATTTGAAACGGTGAGCAGACGGGGCTGGGAGACAAACCTCCCCCGGCAAGCAAAACGCCCCAGCCCGCGCAGGGAGCACGAACGGGGGTGTTCAATATTGATCCCGGAGCCAAAATATAGGCCAGGAGGCTGCACGTCCTCCTGGAGCCACGACAGGAGGGTTTCTGAGCCGAAAAGGGGAGGTTCCTGCAAAACCAGGTCAGCCCCGGTAGCTGGGGGAGGCTGCAGCCCTCGGGCTGGCATCGCCTGACCCCGCTGCATTTCTCCGAGCTCATTTCCCCCGCCCAGCTCTGCCTTTTGTCCCCAGCCGCCCCATTTCCCTCCCTTACTGCAGCTCGTCCAGAAATGCTCCACCATCCCGTGAGCATCTCATTCTCTTAGCGGGGATACGGCCACCTCCAAGGGTGCTGGTGCGGTGAGATGCTCCTGCAGCACCTCCCCGGGTCCCTGCCTCTGCTGCGGGGTCAGGATGCGGCCGTGCAAGGTGTAAGGATGGCGGGGGGGGGGAGCAGGGGGCTGCAGCGCCCTGCAGCCAGCCCCGGGGACGCTCCCAGCGCCGCGTCTCAAAGCCTGCGGCACCTGACTGCATCTCAGGAGCCTGGCTTTAGACTCCGCCAGAGAAAAAAGTGTTTTATTTGTCTGCGGGGAAAAAACCTCTCGCTCGCGCACCGGCTCACAGATCTCCCATTGATCACAGGCGGGATCCCCAGCGGCGGGGCGGGGATTTGCTGTTCTAAGCCTTTTGCTGCCTTAGCAATGCGGATGGGTGGCTGCAATTACTGCCTGCCCGCGGCCGGGGGCTGGCTGGGTGCTCGTGGGCATGGGCTGCAACAACGGTGAAATCACTAGGGAACATGGGCAGGAGCCCGTGGGCACGTCGGCGTCTCCGCCACTTTGCCCCAGCACTACCAGGCAAGGCAAGGAGCGAAATGCAGAATGTGGCTCACCCGGCACAGAGCCCCGCTGCCACCCCGGGGCACCGGGACCGTCCCGATGGGACAGGGACCAGCCCCGTGCCCTGCACCGGGGGATGAGAGCAGCAGGGGTGTGCCCGGCCCTGTATCCCGCCTGCGAGGGGGCCAGCAGAGGGTGCATGGAGAGGATGGGGACACTGGGGACACTGAGGCCCACGTGGGGTGACAGAGCAGGTGGTGGGGATGGGGACCGGGGTCCAAGCAGACGAGGGAGGCGGCTGGAGGAGCGAGGTGCAGGGGAGAGCTGTGTGCACGGCCGCTGGCCCCGCTGACGCCTCTACGGAAAGGTATTTACCAAAAAGCCCTGCTCTGCGGTGCTGCTGGCTCTAACTGCTCGGCGGTCAAAAGGTTGGGGGAAAACAAGGGCCAAGCCAAGCGAGGGTCGGTGCGCACACAGCACACACACCCGCAGCAGCGTCGGAAGCAGGAGCAGTGCAATGGCACGGCTTTGCTCCCGAGCCCCTCCTGCATCTCCTCCCTCCCCGCTGCCAGACCCGCACCTCTCTCGGGGAGCAGCTCCCACCGCACGCGTCCTGCTCCGTGCTGGGGCTGACCCCAGCGGTGTGTGGGCACCAGCACCGCCGAGCTGCTGGGATTGGAGCCGCCTTGCAAAGCTGCACTGTGCCGGGGGAGGCTGGCGACGGGGACACCAAAACCACTGCTCCCGGCCACGGCGTGCCGGGCGGTGTGCTGTGAACCCGCAGCCGGCAGAGGGCTGCAGCTCCTCTTCCTCCTCTCCTTATTAATAACCCTGCGGCTCAGCACCGGTCACCATCAACGCACAAAAAAAAAGAGTTTCTGCCAGGCTTTTGTGCTCGTTGGAAGCACTGAGCAAGGCGGCAGGCTCCCGGCTCTGAGCACAAACACAGGTGAGGGGCGGAGGAAGCTGGGGGGGACGCGACAGCCCCGGCACCTCCGTGCGGGTGTCGGAGCTCCGGAGGGGCTCGGGCGTCCCCGTGGTTTGCAGGAGGCACCTTGTGGTTCCTACCAGCCGTGGGGCCGAGTTCATAATGGTGGGATCAGGGGAAGAAACGGCAAACCTTCAGCAGCTGATAGCCCTGAAATATCCTCTCCTGCTTCTTTCCCTGCCCTCCGGCACCCCCCTGCCTCTCGCGCAGCTGGCAGCGAGCCGCTACCCTCGAGCGATGCACAGCGAGTTAACTGCCGCTCCCCAGAACACCCAGAGGGATATGCAAGGCTCCTGGGGTGCTTTACAGACCCTGTAAAGCAGAGGGAAATGTTTCTCCCTCCCTTCTCCAATCCCCCCCCCCCAGTATCCAGAGCACTTCCCCGACTCCAGGAAATAAATGCCAGCTCAATGGGTCTCGATGCTGACAAACATCAGAGGACTGAGGGCAGAGCTCAAGCAGCAAAAGCTCACCACCCCCGCGTCCTCCTGCCCTTTAGAAATTGATACAGGCGGTACAGATTCTGGGGGACTTCTGACCTTAAATAACACCCCAAGGTCACGCAATGAATCCGCGGAGAGGCAGAGCGTGGGGCCCCTGCAGCGCTGCCACCGCGTCACGCAGTGGGTAGGACACCTCCGGGCGGAGCGGTGGCATCCCATGGGGTCCCCGAGCAAAAGGGGGAGCAGGCGGTGCTCACACAGATATCGGGGAGCAGCCGGAGCACCCTGGGTGTCCTGGATGGGGCCACGGCCAGCAGGTCCCGCAGCAGCCACGTGGAAGCCAGGGACCAGCATCTGCCCGTGGCTGGCAGCAGGTGCGCACTGTGCGTTGCGGCAGCCGGGCAAATACAGTCATGAAGGGGTAAAAAAAAAATAAAAAATGACCCCGCAAGTGATTAGCTGATGCCCTGAAGCGTGAGATTTAATTACCCTTATCTGAGCCGGCACAGCTACAAATGTTAATCACATTATCATCCAGGGTGGTTATGTTCAGCAAAGTGACTACGCGAGGATTGCGCTTTCTGCAGAGCTCTGCTATGTAAGCCAGCCTGGACGCCTTCCCCAGCAAGAATAATTTATTAATCTTGCTTCTTTCTGACCTGCCGTGGCTTGGGGACAATGGATCTGAGGTTGCTTAATGCCAGCTTTTGACCCAAATTCCCTTCAGTGAAGTTTTTTTATTGGGGTGGCTGTAAGTTCACAAGAGCCCGGCTTGCGGTGGGGATGTTCAGAAATAGCTCCTTCTTTTTCACTTGAATTTGCAAAAAATACCAGCTAGAGCCACTGGGAGACAGAAACGAGGGTGTCCTGTTCCACAGCCACTTCGGGAAAAGCCATCACACCGCCAATGTCCCCACATGGCTCCCTGACCTCAGGCACGGGTGAATTATAAGGGCTGACCACCAACCTTGCCAAGTAGCCAAATTTACTCCCAATGCCATTAACGCTGGCAAGTCCCCGTGCTGTGTGACGAGGAGGGGTGCAGAGGAGACCGAGGAGGTTTTGCCAGGCCCGGGGTCCCCTCCAGCTCCCAAACTTTCGGTGCTCACCATGGATTGCAGCAGTGCGTGGCTGGATGGGGCTGGGGACAGACTTGGGGGAGTGAGGACAGACTCGTGGTGTGGCACAGCATGGCCACAGTCGTCCCCGGTCCTCCATCGGCTGTTTGGTGCCGGCACCGTGGAGAAGACCAGTCCCTGCACTGCCATCCCTCCTGGCCACGTCCCCGGTGTGCGCCGCTCCAGCAGGAAACAGCCTGACAATAATCAGCAGCTGTTTCACCCCTGGGATCGGGGAGAATTAGCATTTAAATTGAGGTGTTTCAGGGAGGCAAATCACCTGAGAGCTGGGGCCGCAGAGCATCCTCGGTGATGGTGGGCTCGCACTGTGCTCCTCGTCCTCGGGCACGATGTCTGGCACGTGCCGGCATGAGCTTAGGGCTCAGCGCCGTGCCCTGCCTTGGAGCGTGCCCTCGGACTGAGCCCCCAGACCAGCCCTGAAATCCTCTGGGGACGGGGACTGGCAGGGACTGAGGGTGGGCACAGGGGGACCTGGACACAGCACGATGATGGTGACAGCCAGCAAATGACATCTGGACGTGGACTTCAAGGCCTGAATGCATCCTCTCCTGAAACCGTTTCTCAAGGAAGCACGCAGGAATCTGCTGGGGATGGGAGCTGGGCAAGTAAGAAGTGATGGGACAGGAGATTGCCCTCCACATCACGGCGAGCCTGGGGATGGCAGGTGGGGGTGACGTGCTGCTGCAAGAGGTTCGCCATCAGCACGTGCTCTGACCAGCAACAACGAAGATGCAAAGTTGGCCAGATGCTCTCATTAGCCCCAGCTCCGGGGACGAGCAAGAAGAAGCCGCCCAGTGCCCGTCCCCCTGCCCGGGAGGCGCAGGAGGAGCGCGCCCCGCAGCCCCCCAGCTCTGCCCCTGCATCCAGCAGCAGCTCTGCTGCCAGGACTGCAAATCCCCCGTGCCCAGCCCCAGAACTCCCCATGCAGGGCAGCAGCAGCACCCGCCTCCTTACACCCGCCTCGTTATCCCCCCCCCACCCTCCTCCCCTTTCCCTTCTCTCCCCGTTACGCAGCTATTTATTTATTCCACTAAACCTCGTCTCCTGCGGGGGAGATCCTGCGGTAGGCTGTGGAGCTTTCTACCTCTGAAGCGCCTGTTGGGAACGTGCTGAAACAGAGAGCGGAGTGGAAACAAATTCGGAAAGTTGCGGTTCCCACAGCAACGCCTCGTGCCTATGGAGCAGGCAGGGCTCAGGTACACAGAGCTAGATTTATGCCTTCATTACGGAGTCAGGGCTGCAAGAGGAATTCCATGCAAAAGCTCTTATTTTTCACAACTTTGCAAATATACAGATTATTCCCTTAGGGAGTGAAATTTCCGATGCTTAACCTGTGCTCAGAGGTGACTCCCTGCAGGAGGTTTCAAGAAAAGTCCAAGAAAAAAATAATGCGTGTATGAGTGAGAAGGTGGAGGCGAGAAGTGGACTCATCCCTGGCTGGAGAAAGGGAAGAGAGCGGAGACTGGGCCTTGCTTGCCCGTCCCCCTCCCCAGCAGGAGCCCCACTGCTGCCTGCAGCCGGTGCCAGGGCCAGGCCACGTCGGTTTCCTGCCACCCTTGCTCGACGGGAAGGTCCTGGAGATGTCCAACAACTGATGTGGCTAACGAGGCATCAGCCCGTTTGCAAAGGGCTGGAGCTGCTCAGTGCCTGCCAGGAGGCTCCGTGTCTGGCTCCGTGTCGCCGCTGCCCGCGGTGCCGTCCCCCATCAGGTCAGCATCGCTGACAGCCGGCGGGGCTGACCCTGTCGGCTGCCATCAGCTCAGCAAGTTCCAGCTTTGTAACGAGTTGGGTGGGAAGGTGCCACGCAGACGGACAGACGGACGTCCTGGGGTGGCTGAGGGAGCTCCCGTGGCGTGAGCTGTGCTGGGTTTCTGCGTCTGAGCAGCTCTGAGCGGGGCCGGGCTCCTCTCTGCACCACGAGCTGGGCGCCGAGCCGAGCCAAGGCTGCGGGTCCCCTCCCGCTGCTGGCTTTGGGTGCTGTTTGCAATCATTTCCAGAGCGTTGCTCAAGCAGCTCTGTGCCTGCCAGTTTCATTAGGCTTATTTGTAATGAAGCAACAAATAACAAAACTCCCACTGACTTCAGAGGAGCCAGGGCTGCACGCTGGGACTTCCCAAAGAACCGGCACGAGGCTGGTGCCCGACGCGCAGCCGATTCCTGCGGGATTTGGGCACAGCTCCCAGAACAGGCGCCCAAAGCCCGTGGCCTCTCTGCACAGCCCCCGGCAGCCCCTTGCCCAGCAGCTCTGCCAGGCAGCCCCACACTCCCCCCGCCTGCTGGTAGCACACGCACTGCCTTGCCAACAGCATTCGCCCTCCCGACGTAGACGCAGACCAGCTCTCTGCCCAGCACAGGCATCCGTTCTCTTCACAACTGGGGATCTTAAGCGTTTTTTTCTCCTAAGCGTCATCATTAACCTTTAAGATGGAGATAAGGCGTCGGAGTTTGGAAAGGAATCAGAGGAGACCCTGGAAGTGAGCCAAGAGCGGTGCTGAGGCTGGGCAACACATCATATCTCCTCGGCTCTTCCTTCGCCCTAGGGTGATTCGGACTGCTCTCGACTACCACCGCGGTATTACAAACTCTAATGAGGTTTGGAAAATAAGAAACCCACTGCGGCGTGGGAGAAACTAATAGAAATTGTTTTGTCTTCTCTCTATTAGTCATTAGAAGCAGAGGAAAAACAGCCACAGGCAGTGGCAGGGCTGTAATATCACCGCACATTTCATATGCTGGCACCCTGACAAAGGCATTTCAACGCCGCTAACGCGCCCGCATCCCCTCTGCGCAGCGCCTGCCGTGTGCTGGAACAGGTTCCAGCCGTGCCAGCCTCCACGTGTGGGGCTGGGCCGTGCCGGGGGGGTTCCGAGGGTACCCCATCCCTGTGGGGTGCCCCATCCCTGTGGGGTGCCCCATCCCTGTGGGGTGCCCCATCCCTGTGGGACGCCCCATCGGAGCCTGGGGGGCTCTGGTGATGCTCAGGGAAGGTGAGGGCAGCTCCCGGGCAGGGCAGGGCGCAGGACGCGGCCGTAAGCGACATCTCCCCTGCTCTGCCAGGCAGCTGAGACCATATGGTTAATTAGCTGAAATTTGCTACCGCATCTGCAAAGGGAGGTTTCTGCGTGTGAAGTTAATTACGGAAGCCATGAAACGACGTGTGTGTCGTGTTGGGGCGGGGTGAGGGCACCCGCAGCCACCTTACACCCCCCCGTCCTCCCAGGGGAGAACAAAGCCCTGCGCTGGGCTCCAGGAGCTCCTTTCGCTTTGCTTCCCTCCTCCCAGCTCCCTGCAGAGCTGCGTGCCACGGCACCCAGCTGCGGGGCCGCCTAATGACAAGTGACAGTGCCATCACACCTTCCAGATGTTTGCCTGCTGCCCTCTGGTAAAGCTGCAGCTGCCGAGCGGCGCCGTCCCCGAAAGCTGGGGCAGCGGCAGGGAGGCTCCGCTTGCTGCTGCTCTGCGTGCGCCTGGCGCTCCGTCAGCCACACGGCTCCTTCAGCCCGCACTGGGGGAAATGAGCTGGCACAAATGCCCGGAGCCTCCATCGCAAGGAAATTGTTATCGAGCCCAGCGGCCCGTGGGAGACTCCTTGCGCACGCACGAGCATCGCCGGAGACCAGGGAGGAGGGCGGGCGGTGCTGGGTCCCTGCTGCCCACCCGCCTTTGGGTTTACGCAGGTGAGAGTCACCCTGAGACACAAGGAATGTCAAATCCTCTGCCTGTGGGGTGATTCTTTAGGGTGGGGAAGAGAGGAGACAAGATTTTCCGCTGCACCAAGGGCTGCGTCCAAGCCCTGCTGCTAGCAGCGGTACGGCTCAGCAGCTGGCGGGGCCGTGCAGAGCTTGGGTACCCCCGTGCTGGTGCCTGCTCCCGACTGCATCGCCTGGAGCAAGAACTCACATCACGAAGGCAGTGTCAGGATGATTTAGTCCTTGGAGGGCGAAGCTCCGGTGACAGGCGCTGGCACTAGCGAGGAAGAGCAGTGATGAGCTGGCACCAGCCTGGTCCCCGAGGTGCCGCGGAGCAGTGGCGGTGCTGCAAGCAGGAGCCTGCTCTGAGGCGAGTTTTGCAGAGCACAAAACCACAGCTTGTGCTGCTGGTGGCCACCAAGGAGGCACTTGCAGCATGCTGGAAACCCCGGCTATCACACCTCAAAGCTGGATGGTTGCAGGTCGCTGCCTCAGAGCCTCCCAGCCCCGTCCCTTCCCTCTTTCCAGCAGGACACAGCCCTTGGTTTCACCTGTCCCAGGTGGGCGCAGAGCCCTCGCTGCTCCCTGAGCCTGGTGTGGCTGCCCCCTGCCCAGGAGGGGCTGCGCCCTGTGCTGGAGCAGGGCAAAGGGAGAAGCAATTCCCCTCTGCAAGCCTGTGCCCCGCTCTGAGGCTCTAAAGGTGGCAAGGACCCCCCGGGACGCAGGGTACTTTATAAATCCGAGCTGTTATTATTATAAAACCAATTTCCACCACATCTCTTAATAACACAGATTAACTGGGGAATAACACCGGCTATAATTAGCACCTTAAAAGTCAGGGATGGGGGAGCTGAAGGGGTCAGCGAGTCCATCCCGAGGACTGCTCCCCGCGGCCCCGTGCGTGGGACCTCCTGGGTGCTCCAGTGCTCAGGAAGATGAAGCTGGGCTTGGTGGCACCAGCACCGGGAAGGCAGCGGTGACAGGGAGGGGACAGAGCTCGTCACGGTGCTGCTGCCAGGCCCAGGAGGGCAGCAGTGCCCCGTGTTCATTTCCCTGCTGTTCCCCTTCTCTCCAGTCTTGGATCTTTTCCTCCCTCGGGGCTCGCGAGCAGGCTGTGGCCACCAGCTCTGCACACAGCGTGTGAACACCTCACCAAGCCCCATCGCATCGGCCCAGCAGCTGCATGGGGGGACGGGGCTGTCCCCAGAGGTCCCAGACCAGCCCCTCCAAGGGTCCAGCATCCCCTGACCCCATGAGAAGTCCGCAGCCCCGCGTGCTGGCAGCCACGACCCTCCCACCTGCGCTCCCTTCGCGGTCTGGGTCGCGCTGCCCATGCTCGCCCTTACCATCTCCGACCCCACCAACACACCAACCCCCAGCCCTACCCCTGCTGCCTTCCTCCTCCTCCTCCTCCTTCTCCCGGAGCTGCCGAGGGCCCCGGCGCTGCTCCCAGGGGCACGGCAGAGTGGGGGGGGCTCCCCGCGTGGGCGCTGCGCGGCTCTGCCCAATTACTGCTGCTGGGTGCCAGGCTCTGTTTGTGCTGCGTGATTAGCTGTGGAAATGCAAATCCGAACTTCCTGCGCCGCGGCAGCTAACAAGATAATGAATATTTTCATCAGCTGCAGAGAATACAAACAGCTGCGCAGGCACCAACGCGCTGCCAGGGCCGGGGGGAGCGCGGAGCAGGGGCGCGGGGTGGGAGCAGCGGCTCCGCTGCCGGCCCAAGCACGGGCACTCATGAACCGTGCTGGACCCTGTGCTGGGCTGACCTGCTGCTGGCACGGGCTGGAGGGAATCGGAGCAGCTCAGGGTCACGTCTGG
Organism: Heteronetta atricapilla; assembly: GCA_011075105.1. Taxonomy (NCBI): domain Eukaryota; kingdom Metazoa; phylum Chordata; class Aves; order Anseriformes; family Anatidae; genus Heteronetta; species Heteronetta atricapilla. The sequence continues at coordinate 3,558,315 of CM021747.1, forward strand.
AGCAGGGACACGACAGCAGGAGCAGGAGGAGGCTGTGACGGCCGTGCCCACGCTCACCGCGATGAGCTGGCCCGTTCCTGTGGTCCTACCTGCAGCGGGTACAGAACGAGCCTGAAAACCTCCAGTTAAAATACATCTACCACCACCACCTCTATCGGTATTTTTTAAACCATCTTCTCTGCCCAGACCCCTGTGTTGTCTTTAGGATATCGTTCTGCTTTTGTTTTGCTACGAGAATGGAGAAATGCTAACAATAGAGCGCGAAGGCACGCGGCTGCGGGCTGCTGGAAATAGCAGCTCAGAGCAGCACAGCCTGTTCTCCTTCTCTGTGGGATGCTAACTTTGAAATGAAGCAGGGCTGCTGCACGCAGGATGCAATAGTAAGCTAACTGACGGGGTGCTGTGCTAATTGCATTAGTCATTTATATCCTGGACTTGACAAAATCTCCATGCTTAGCCTGGCCGGCGCGGACGCACTCACAATACGTGCCGTGTGCCCACGTGCAGCCACCACGGGCTGCGGAAAGGGCTGGGCAGACACGAGAAAGCAGCCAGGATGTCCCCGAGAGGATGAGAGCAGGAAAACACGGGAGGGAGGAAAAAGGGTTCGGTGACAACCCGACAGGGGTGGCAATGCCACCGTGTGTGACAAGCAGGGATGCTCCTGCACCAGGCACCGCAGCTCCGCAGGCAGCTGGGAGCGGGTGGCGGGGGACAGACCAGAGCCCCGCGTCCCACCACAGCCCCGCCGAGCTGCTGAAACCCTAAAGGCCCCTTACCCCGCTGGCACAGCCTGGTTCCGCTCCTTAGGACCGGGGCCCGAGGCATTAACCTGGCTTGAAAAGCCGTCATTGCTTCCAACCAGCATGGCTGAGGCTGCAGAGTTGTGAACAGGTAATAGAATTGCAGCAACAAATAATAAAAGGAGGAATGAAATGGAAGGCAGCCACTGGAAAAGAGATCTATCCGTTATCCCGGCCTGAAGGGTAATAGGTAAACAAGGCGTTTGGGTACTGGCTGGCGCAGAGCTCGCTGGCACAGGAATAATAAACAGCACAATTATAACTTCTGCACTCGGAGGGGAAAAAATCAATGGCGTTAATTTAACTAGTTAGAGACTTACCATTAATGATGCTGCAGGGGCAGGGGGACGGCCTGGCCGGGGCTGGCACCAGCAAAGCCCCTGCCTGGCTGTGCCGCCGTGCCCGCCCAGCACCCATCCTGGGGGCACCGGGGGGCACTGGGTGGGCAGTGGGGTGCGAGGCGGGGGGGACCCAAAGCCCCGCGCCGAGCTGTCAGCACGCCCTGCTGTCGCGGTGCTGGTTTATTAAGGGCTGAGAAGCGGCGAGGGGAAGGAGTGACAGATTTAAAATTAACTTGCCAAACTCCCCATCAATATTATGACAATTCCCCAGTTCGGTTCAGCGACCCGGCGCGCCGCCTGACAGCGTCAGCAGCGCTCGGCGGCACCGCCAGCTGCCTGCCTGCAGCGCCCGGGTGCAGGCGCCCCTTACCCCCCGGCACCCAGCTCAGCACCCCCCAGGAGCCCCTCGTGTCCCTTCCAGCTCGGGATGTTCGGTGCTAGGACACAGGTCTGTGCTTTCTCTTCCCCAGAGCAGGAAGCAGCAGCCCTGCGCTCCAGGCAGGGCTCTGGGAGGCTGCGAGGACTGGTCAGCAGAGGGATGGAGCTGCAGGAGGGTGCTCAGCACGGCTCAGCACAGCACCACCAGCAGCCCTGCGTCCTCCAGAGCCATCCTCCCTGGCTATGGAGATGTGAAAACACTCGGAGTTCAGCTGTTTTTTTGTCTTGCACCAAGCACCAAGAAGCAACAGAGCTTGGACACAAACCTGCTCCCCGCTCAGCCACCAGGCACGCTCCCTGCTCCTCCCTGCAGCTGTTTTGGCCGCTTATTTCCCCAACACCCCAAAAGTCCCTGGCTTCAGCACATCCCTGCTTGGGGTGGGGGCTTGGGGCTTGGGGCTTGGGCTCCCCCGTTTTGCAGGGAGAGCTGGAGCAAGAGGCCCGGGAGGGCTCTGCCGCACGAGTCGTGTGGGCTCCAGCATCCCACGCGCCGTGCGGTAATAAGCTAGCGAGTAAAGCTGGCTCCACGGGTAGTAATTTGGGTTTTCTACTTATTAACAGCATAAAAGCAACAGGCTGAAACCGCAAACAGCACTTAAACAAAAAATCTCTATTCCCTCGTGGCAAAGAAACGGCACAAAACAGATAAGGAACTAACAAACAACCCATTTGGAAAATAATCCCCCAGTGATTTGGGCACCGTGGAGCTTGGGCTCTGCCCCACCGCGAGGCAGTGGGGGAAAATAGCTCTAATCTAGGCTTTAGCAAGCTGGATCCAGTGCTGAGCCTCCTGGCTAAACCCAGAGGTGTGACTGGAATAGATCAGCTCCGATCCCCTTTAGTTATTAATATTCCAGGGCACTTCGCCAAAGAGGAGAAAAAATGGAAAGAAAATAGAAATGAAAAGAAAGAGGCTCCCAGAAACTGCAGGCAGCTCTGAATGAGCGCGGAGTCGAACGGGAGAGCTCCAGGGGAAGGGGCGAGGGGTGGTAATGGGGCACGGCTCCTGCTCCATCGCCACACCAGAACTGCTGCTGGCAGCATCCCCGCGCCGTCAGCATCCCCGACCTGAAATAAAGCCCCGAGCAGGGGAGGGAGGTGCTGGCGGCATCCGAGCCAAGGCACCCAGGCAAGGCTGTGTGGGCAGAGCAGCAGATCCCCTTCCCCACCGCCCCGCACGGCCGCCCCCAGGCAGGGGCAGGAGCTCCCGTCCCCACCCCAGGGCAGCCTGGTTGTCCCAGAAGGAACCCAGGGGGAACAGCTTTGTTTTACGGGCTCGCAAATAAACAGCAACAGCAGCAGCGGCATGGAGAACTCCTCCAAGAAGAAACCTTGACACTGGCTTCTCCAGCAGGTCGGTTGAGCAAGCCAACGACCACAGAGCTAATTAATAGCTACCAAGCCACCTCAGTACCCAGAGGGCTGTCGGCAGAGCTGCTTGACACCAGCACAAAGGGACAGGCAGGCAGGGACGGACTGCAGGTCACCGCACGGCGTGTCGGTACGGGGCACGTACAGCGCACACCAGCAGGAACAGACAAATCTGAGCGGCTCCCCCAGTTCACAGCCTCACCAAACACCGCACCTGCTGTGTCCTAAAGGTGCCAAACCCACCCTTTGGAGCCAGCTGGGCAAAATAAAGCCACCGGTGCTCCACCGGCCCCATCCCCCTGCTGCGACCGTCGGGGGTCGTCGGCACCGCAGGCGGTTGGGTGACAGGGGGCCCACCCAGCCCCGATGGGGTGGAAATACTGCTGTAACTGCTAGGCGTTGCCCAGGACAGCATGTGAGAGACACCGCTGTTAGCAGCACAAAGGCTTCCTCCCAGCCCCATGCTGGCACGCCTGGCGGATCGAGAATATCCTATTTATTAAAGACACTGAAGATGCGGCAACATGGGAAGCAGACACCATTCAAGGGACTGTCACATCTGCATAGCTAAAGGATCCCAGTGGTTATAAATCCCTCTAAAATACTCAGCCCCTTGTTCTGATAGCAGGTTCTTGCTCCTACTTTGCAGAAACAGGCTTTTAATCCCTGGTATTAGGCAGCTTCCTGCTATGTTTCAAATGCACCAAATTAAGGGCTTCTCTAACAGCTGGTGTCTTAATGCTCAGAGAGGTTCTTGAATATCTATGAAAATCAGAGGCAAATTACATCTTTTAGTTAATAATTTCTTCTCCATTAACCTCCTTCTCTTCCCTTGTTAGCAGATGATGTAATGGTGCTCCTGCCGCCGAACCCTCCGGCACACGGGGCTGTGGGGAGGACGCGGGGAGCCCTTCTCGTCGCCACCCGGTGCTGCTGCAGCCAGCCCAGACCCGAAGCAGGCAGTGCCGAGCTCCGGGGCTGCCAGAGACACTGCTGGAACCAGATACGCTGCCTCCCTCCAGGAGCAACGCTCTGCTGAGCCGGCACACCGTGCGCCCTGCAGCCGGCCCTGTGCGGGGAGAGGTTACGGCACCGGGGGACATGGGCACTCCGTGCCCACATCGCCACGTCCCTGCTCTGCTCTGTGCTCCTGGGGATGCTGCAAGATGTTCCTGCTGGGTTCGGCCCCCTCCAGCCAGCTCCTCTGGGGTCATTTTGCAGGTTGCTCGTGGTTCAGAGCTGTTTTCTGCTGCCCCCAGGTCTGTCAGAGCCTGCAGAAGACCCCGGCAGATGCCAGGCAATGAAAGCTGCGTTTGCCACGCTGAGGACCCGGCTCCCACCGCACAGCCCCTTGCTGGCAGAGGCCCCATCACCACCACGCTACACGGTGGGAGTTTGGGGAGCCCTCGGTCCTGCTCAGCCTCGCAGCTCATGGAAAATGCCAGCTCTGCAGCCCTGGCTCCGCTCGGCAGGAGCACAGATGCTTGCAGCATGGGAGGGAGAGAAGGCAGAGAGGAGCCTACTGGAAAAAATTGCCTTTGCATGCTGTCAATTCTCACTTCCAGCAAAGGCTGTGGATCTGTTGGCTCCAAGCACTCTGCTGGCTGCTGCTTTCTGCGTGCCTTTGTGCTGGTGGAGCCCATAATTCATCTGCCATCCCCAGAGCAAAAGGACAGAGTTCAGCGTGAATTCATTGCTAGGAAGACTTTCACACTCTGCTGGAGAAAAAGTGCCCAGAAAAGCAGCGTGGCCAGAGGTGATGGGCGCCTGCAACTCAGCTAAAAGCACAGCAGTGAGCTCTCAGTGCCTGGAAAGGGAAAAAAATCTCTGTGCATTGCAGGTGCTGTGCAATAAAGAGTTGTGCCTGGGTGGAATATGGGGTAAGGGTCCTCGCTGCGCCTCTCCTGACACCCATCAGCACAGGTGCTGTGAAGTTCACAGGCCTGCCTCGGTTCGCACCCAAACAAAATGTGACTGCATGCAGTAGAGGTAAAGAAAAATAGATAAATCAGCTAATTCTTCAGCCCTGCATTCAGTGATTAAGCAAGATCTGCTCTGCGAGCACCGCGAGGCAAAGCCTGGAGCTGCTGTCCCCCCTCCGCTCTCCCGACGCACCCAGGACGCAGCCTGCGAACGCCCTGCGACGTGCTGCTGCCTGGGCTTGTGTCCCATCTACCCGCCTCACTGCTGATGCGATTTCTTATTATCCACAGCCACAGCTTCTCCCGGTGCTATGACTCGGGCACAGAATAAAATTTGCTCGCGCAGACTGAAAACATGCGAGGGGAAATACTTCGCCGGGCTACAGGTGATCAAGCGGCGGAACCCATGGCAAGATGTGGAGGTGGAAGACAGCAGCGTTCAGGAAGGGACGGGACAACGAGGCAGGGAAAAGCCCATCAAAGACAAGTAGACACTCAGACAAGGGGGCACACACCAGCCCCACAGGAGAGCCCTGCGCTGCTGCCTGTGGGAAGGGTGAATGAGGAGGAAAACCCCTGGGGCTTGGTGTCCCCCTGCTCTCCTCCCCCTGTGTCTGGCAGGGGATGTATCAGCGCTGTTGGAGCTTGGTCCCATCTGCCCACCCCGATGTGCCCGACACTAGGAGCTGGGCCATACCTGAACGTCATCTGGAACACCTGGCCCTGGTTGACGTGCTGGCTCCTGTTGTTGTAGCCGTGCAGCATCTCCCCGAAGAGCGTGTCGTTGAATTTGGCGTCCGACTTCAGGCACTTGGGGCCCTCGCAGATGTCGGACAGCATGAGGCACGACTTGCCGTCGGGGGCCAGCTTGTACTCCTCCACGCACCTGTGGGCACCACAAGCCACGTCAGAGGGACCTTAACCCTAAACCTCACCCTACCCCTCACCCTAAACCTCGTCCCTGGGGGATTAGCAGGGGGACAGGGCGCTGAGCCCAGCCAGAGACATCGTGGTGCCGCTTGGTGCGGCCCCCACGCCGCAGAGCAGACCTGAGCCCCCCCCCATCATCTGCCCCGTCCCTACAGGCAGCCCCAGCCCCCGATGCTGCTGTGGGGCAGGCTCTGATGTTCCTCAGGCAAGAGGGGAGTTGCTTCCCCGTCTGTCACATCAGTGCCCTCCTGCAAGGATGCAGCTCCAGCACGGCTGCTCCTTTGTTCCTCGGTCCTGCTTTCAGGCACTTTGTGGGCAAGGCAGACACTTGTCTTCCATGTACAAGGGAAACTGAGGCAGGCAGCAGGGGTGTGATTCAGCTACAGACAGCAAAGCGTTCAGTGGCAGCGTCTGCGTGTGCCCGTGCTGCTCCCGTCCTTCTCCTCCCTTTCTTCTGCCTTTCCCAGTCAACGAGGAACTTCCACGTCCCCTGCCTGCCTCTTCCTCTGTGCGGTGGCAGCGCTCTGATAACCTCAATCCCACAGCTGCCAGGCCTTGTGCTCCTCTCCCATTCCCCCACTGCGTTTTTCCACTGCAAGTGGAACTCCCGCCTGTCTGCTGTGCTTCTCCCTGCCTGTCCCCCCCGTGCAGCTCTGCCTTGAGAAGGGATTACACAAAGAGCAAGGGAAAAACTCTGTCCTCGCAGTCAGACGACTGAAACCCCAACCCTGCTGCTGGTGCCTGCGGTGGGCTCAGATGGAGACCACACAACGTCCCCAGGCTTCCCGACCCTCTCCGCGGAGATTGCTGTGCCCATATGGATTTCCAACCCCCTTGCAGGCACGGTGCAGGCAGCGTGCTCCCTTTGTGACTCAGCCTCTCTGTGCTGCTAAACAATAATAGAGAGGAAGCAAAAATACAGGAGAAAAGAAAGCGAGCAGCTTTCTGACACGGGCAGCTCCTCCCTGGGGAGCGCTGCGGGCGGTCTGTGCTGCACCTGCAGCGCTGGCACTGGCGGGCGCCCCTCGGAGCTGCACGGCCACCCGCTCCCCCCCGTGCTTCTGCACCACCTCAGGGGCAATTCCTCCCCAGAAGGGCTCCTGCTGCCCTCCTTCCCCCTAATCCTGCCCACGAGGTTCCTGCGAAGTGCTGGCACCAGGCAGCGGGAGGCTGGTGGATGGCGGCTTCTGCAGCCAGCCGTCACCGCCCGCCTCCCGGGGCACGCCGCAGCCGGGGAGATTTTCCTGAGAGCAAATGCTAAACCGTGTAGGATTATAGGATCCCGGCCAAAATCGGGGATGAAGCTCTATTTTAAGAGAGTCACAAGGGGTGGGGGGAAGCAGCTTTTAAAGAAAACAAGTCCTCCACCTTCCCCCTCTGACACACCACGTACAGTTTCGGGGTACATTCACAGTGAGTCACAGATCGAATGGTACCATCGCGGTCCGGGTGGGGGAGATGAGGAGGGTGCATCTGCTCACCCACCTTCTTGCACTCGTGTTTGCTTTTTTCTGTAGGCAAACCAAGTGGCTGCTGCAAGCCAGCTCCACAAAGAGCCCCTCTGCCGGGCACCCAGCTCGCCTGCGAGACGCGATGGCGTGGGGACGGGAGGCACAGCAGGAGGGTCGGTGACCATGGGGAAGGGAACGGGGTTATTTAGCCGGGAAGGGGAGAAACGGGAGCCTGGCAGGGGACTCACCCGCAGAACATGAAGATGGTGCTGGATGAGGGGTCGTGGGGCAGAGGGAGGGTCTGCTGCAGACAGAGCTGCTCGCAGCCGCCGTTGAAGCCATCCGAGCAGTCGATGCCTTTGGAGTAGTCGTAGCAGCCGGTGCCGTCCTTCATGGGGCGGAGGTCCTCGGGGCACTGCAACAGGACGGCACACGGCGAGGTCACCACGGGTCCCCAGGGGCCCTGGGGCCACAGCCGGGTGGTTGCCCACAACCCACCCAAGAGCCAGAGGGGTCGAGGAGGGGGAAGAAGGGCATCCCCGTCCCCACTGCAACCCAAAAAAACACCTCAATGCTTGGAAACGGCAGTGGCTCATACCCACCTGCCAGCAAATGTGGCCTCAGCATCGCCTCCAAAATTACCTCGCTGCCTCCCATGGGATGAGGCAGCCGTGATAAGGACTGGTCCGAGGTGGGGGAAGGACTGGGGGGGACAGGAGCACAGCCCCGAGTACTTGGAAGGTTTTCCATCAGTTGAGAGAAGTGTGCTGATTCACAGAAGCAGGAATCTGCTTCTGGGTTTTAATTTTAGTTCCCCAGCTGGCTTTCCTTGTCCCGAAAGATAAAAGCCAGCAGGCAGCAAATGCCATCAATAAATTGTCACCCAGATTAAAGCCCTCTTCTGTTCCCCTCCCGTTATTTATCCCTTTTCGCCAAACACGCGCGCACACAAACAACAACAAAAAGGCCAGTCCTTGAAAAAATAAATAAATCTTGCTGAGGAACAGCTCGCAATTAAAAATGCATTATGGAATTTCTTGGAGATGAGTTAGACCAGAGCTTGTTCAGGTAGCGATGAAGGCAGGTTATAAATGGCCTCTGCCAAGCAGCAGAAAGGTTATAAAACCACTATACTTCGTGCTTAAAAAAGAAAATCAATTTTCCGTGCAAGCAGAACGCCGTACATAGTAATAAAAGTTCAGGAGCCCCCGGACCCTGCGCCTGCTGTCACCGGCAGGGTGCCGGCAGCAGGCAGCTCCTGGCTCCTGGCTTCCAAGCAGCAAAATGCCCGCAGGGGACATCGGAGAAGTGCCCCGGGGAGGCCTGGCCTGACCTGGAGAAGCTTCCCTCCACCTCCCAACGCACCGTGCCCTTCCCTGATGTCCCACAGCCCCGAGGCTCGCCGGGCCTCGCGGACACCGGCACCATCCCCGGTACGGTGGGAAGCAGGGCTGAGGGCAAAGAGGAGAGGCACGAGGCTGTGTAGCCAGGGGATGTGGCAGCGAAGGGCCCAGCACCACGGCGCTGCTGTCACTACGAGGCGGGAGGACAGGCCCCGAGAGGCAGCCCTGGAAGCAGCAGCACGGCCTCGGCACGCCGCGGCAGGAGGCGGGGGGCAGGAAGCTGCGTGGCTGCGTAACCAGAATGAATAGGAAGGGGGGTACTTGGAACAAGCTGTGCTTTTCACTGCTGAGCTGAGCTGCCTGGGAAACAGGACGGGGATAAGAGTGTTTGTGGCTCCGTGTACATCATACTTATCTACCGCAGTCTCCTCCCAGCCTGCGGGCCCCGTGGGATGCTAAGGGCTGCGCAGATGGGCAGAGACACATCTCCCCCAGGACACACACATCTCCCCGAGGACACGCGGCTCTGCGGCCACATCTCCGCTCCCAGGGCCAGGCAGGGCAATGCCCACGTCCCTGCTGGACCTCCTGGGACACCCTCCAGGATGCCGGAGGGAGCCGATGGGAGCTGGAGTCAACAGGAGCTACGGGAGCACAGGCAGGGGACCGGCCGCAGCTCTTCGGAGCTGCCACTTGGGAGATGCTGAGCTCAGCATCTCCCCCAGCCCGCAGAGGATGATGATGGCTCCTTCCCTGGGACTGTGTTAGTGGGTCACCAAGGGACCTCCCTGCTTCACCCCGCTCTGCTCCAGGCGACCCCTCGGGATATGCCTCCGGTTCGGCTTTTAATCACCAGGCAGCATGCTTCATTGCTGTTTGTAATCACGCATCCTAATATGCATTAATTATGGCATGGAAATAGCTCGGCACGAAGTGTGCAAAGGAAAGCACCTCCGCATCCAGCCCCATCCCAGGCCTCCAGCTGCAGCACGAAGGGATGGGAACACATGGGAGGGGTCCTGCAGTGGGGCTCGGGGGGATGCACCCCTCTTTGGGGAGAAGATGCTGAGGACAGCGAGCAAAACAAATGGACAAAAGGCAAGGGAGGCAAGAGGCAGCCCCGGGGCTGCAGGTTTTTGCCTGTGCTTCCCCTGCAGGGTCAGCGGCTCTAGCAGAAAGCAGGGATGCACGAGTGGATGGAGAGACAAGCTGGCACGGTAAAACTGCGCTACAGATCTCCCTGTCGGAGCAGAGGATTTGCAATGTGGATGTCCCATGGTCAGGGCAGAAGGAAAGGTAATGCCCGTTTGGGTGCCCCTATGTTCTTGCTGACAGGCTGAGAGTCAGGAATTACCCAGAAAAAAAAATAGGAATGGAAAAAAAAAGCAACCTCCCCAGCTGTGCTGGAGGGCTGCACTGGGCTCCCAGGTGGACTCGGAAAACCAGCACTTGCCCTCTGTTTCCTGGGCTTTGGTAAAGGACTGTATCTGTTATTGCTGACATTGATTTGTCTGGCTTGGGCAGCAGAGAACCAATAATTACTGAGAGCTTTAATCAATCCCACATCAATTCAGCTGCAGTTCAATTTGTGATCTGCCTTGGCAGTGACACAGGATGGGGGGCTGCGTCTGAAAATGATTAGAAAATCAATGAGTACCTCAGCCAATAACTCTGTCTGGGCAATGGTGGGTGACACGTCCTGCCTCGCCCCATCGGGGAAGCTGGCACGACGTGGCCCCAGCACCCGCACCGAAACAGGATTTGTCCTTCTTCTCAAGGGAGCAGAGGGATCCCACCACCCACTGGCCTGGTGCTCAAAGGATTTCTGTGCTGGGTCGGCATGGCTCGTGATGCTGGCACCAAGACACCCAGCCCATCCTTCGCTGTGGGATGTGGCCAGCAAGGATCAACCTCACGGCCAGGGAAGTGGGTTTGGTCCTGGCTGCAGAGAGGAAAGAGGAGGTGGGCAGAGAGCCCAGCTCGCCACTGCCCTGGAAAGCCATGGAGAAGATGTCATCGTCCCAGTGTAATTCTGCTGTCCTGCAGAACCACTCGGTCCACACAGGAATCATGGAATGGTTTAGGTTGGGAAAGACCTTCAAGATCATCAGGTCCAACCACAAGAACGAATTGGTTTCTCTGTGATGATGGCTCACCCTGAGAAGTGCTCCTGGGATCGGAAAGAAAACCGAGCTTCTTGTCTTCTCATGCGTTATCAGGGATAACAGATTGTGCAGCCCCACAGCCACAGCGCCGCAGCCCCCTGTAGGTTTGTGAAGGCAGAGCCCATGGCCGCTGAGCACACATTTTGCTGTGCACGGGTGGACTTCGGCTCCTCCTCCTTGTCCGTGCTGGGCAGAGCCCCGAGGTCTTGATTATTGCCACTGCAGTCAGCAAAACAGATTCTGAGCACACCCAGGGAGCAGAGATGCTGAATAAGAAGTGCTATTTTTACCTGGTTTTCGGAGCAGCGTGCTTTTTACCCTTTTAAATGAAGTCACTGAGGAGACACGGAGTAGCAGAGGGCGCAGGAGCCCTGCCTGCATGTGCTCGGGTGTCCCCAGGCTGTGTAAAACCGAAGGGGATCCCCATGCCCCACGCTGTCACCCCAGTGGGACATCACCACGTGCCACCGCGTGGCCACCTCCTGCCGGGACCGTGCCCCAAGCCCCTGACCACTGCCACCGTCCCCAGCCAAGCCAGGGCAGGCACGACGGGAGGAGGCCCCTCTCCGAGGGGAAGAAGGCGAGCATCCAGCGCAACCCGCACAAGATTGTTTCTTAGGAAAACATCTGCCTGCACTGTTTGTGTTAGCGAGCAAAGGCCCTTCCTTTTCTTCCTTGTTCGCAAAGCTCATTAGCAGCGAGACGGGCGGCGGGGTCACTGGGAACCAAACAGCAGCCTCATTACCGACACCGAGCCCCTCGCCAAGAGGAGACGGCGCTGCCCCGGCACTGCCTGGCAGCACTCGCAGCTCTGCTCCTCTTTTCTGTTATTAAAAAAATAAATAAAAATATTTAATAAAGTGTTCCAGTAGAGAGCAAACCGCCCTTTTTGTTATTCTGCTCTGTTTTCTCAACTTCAGCAGCCTTTTGGTCGGCGACAACAGCCGGGACTCCCACACAGGCTCCCAGTCCTGCCTGGCTCAGCACGAGCTGGGGACCCCATCGGGGACCCCGCAGTTGTGGCCGGACACGAGGACCTGGCCCCACGACGACATTGCGGTGCCCTCAGCCACAAGGAGTGCGATTTACAGCCCCCAGTCCCTCTGGGACGTGCTCAGGTAGTCAGAACACTACTGGTCCAACTCCTCCTTGGCCAGATGGACAGACGGAGGAAGAGAGCTGCTCCAGTATCTGCTGCCTGTAAGGGGGCCCTAATGAACCCACCCTCGTTAGAGGCATCCTAGCTCAGCGCCGAGGAACCTCTCCAGTGTGAAACAAAACCATTACTCCGAGGCACTGCTGAGGTACCAGCAAGTGCCAGCATTTTAATGAGCCCCACGCTACGCGCTGGCGTGTGTTTTATTTGCTTGTTGGAGCTCAGAAATGATACAAATGCCTTACACTCCTTTGTGCCCGTGCACCTATATTTAGGGAGCTTTGGCTCGCTCTGCCTCCGCTCCCTTGGCACCCGAGGCCCCCTGGGGCTCTGCTTGCCCCTCTCCTCTCCCTTCGTCACCTCCCTGGGGCAGCGATGTCCTCGCTGCCCCCAGAGCCCCACCGTGGGGAACGTCCTTCCCGGAGGGCAACATTACCGCTGTTGGCTGAAACCACAGGCATTATCTTCCTACTCTTTTCTCCCTGTTTCCTTTTCCATCCCAAGACCATCAATCATTATCGTAGCCACAGGAAATCAAACCCATCTGTCCTGCAGGTCCCACAGCGCAGGCCGCGGCAGCTCACGCTCCTCGGCGTGTCCCCGGAGCACCCTGCCAGCCCGATCCGGGGCACGCTGCCGGCTCCTGCCCATCAGGGTGCTTCCCTTCCCATATGCACGGGTGAGCCTGGCACCTCCAAAACCCTTCTGGGAGACCAGAAATTCAACCACAGCCTTACCTGGTCCCCAGGGCACAAGGCCACATGCCAAAATCAGTGACCCCAACCAAAGCCAAGGACCCAAGCTGGGTGTGATGTGACCAGGACACACGAAGCATCCCAGGCTGCCAGGCAGCAGAGGGCTGCTGCCAGCTGGTGGCCTCTGAAGAACGCCACAGCAGGAGAAGAAGGAGAAGAAGGGGTTTTATCACCTAAATTTCCTCTTCCAGCACGGGCAGAGACCGCCAGCTCACCTCAGTGCCTCCATCTCAACAGCTCCGAGGGCTTCTGCTTCCAACCACAATATGCGTAAGTAGCAATCTTCTGCTTCAAGGAGCCAGCTAAACTTTAAAGGGATTAGAACAGAATCGTTCCCTCCCCACTCCCCTCCCCTGCGTGCTGTGCATCTCTGCATAATTAGCTAGGTGCCTCTTAAGGCAGGGACGGATGAGTTTTTATTTTTCAACGAACAATTGTCTGACGGAAAATGCAGATTTGATGAAGCTTAAGTGCTTTATGGGATTTCATCAATTACATCTCAAAATTCATTGGGAAATTAGGAAAGCATTTAATTCTGACAAGGTTGAAATGTTTTAGTTCCCACTGCTTAATTTTGTTTTTATTTCAGGCTGTACACTGGGATAATGTAAAATATAACATAAAGCTCCGGATGATGACGGTGGAACGAAACAGTTCCCCCTCCTTCCTAGGAAGGAGATGTTTTGAACCCATACATTCTGGGAGTGGTACATGGGGGATTTCTGCACAGGTTTTTGGTTTGGGCTGAAGCCCCCAGACACCCAGCGTCCCCAGACAATACCAGTGCTTCACCCGCTTCGTTCTGCAGAACCGCCCGGCTCCCCTCGGTCCCCAGAAGCCCCTGGGTGACTCGTGCTGGGAGGAGGAGGTGGGAGAGGCCCTGGCCCGCTCCCTCCTTTCTAATCCCGTGTCTCTGAGGAATGGTTACCCTCCTAAATTAAGCCATTTCTCTGCACCGCTTTGCAGCAGCGAAGGAGCAGCCCGTCATTTTGATGCGGAAGAGAGCAAAAGAGAAGGATTAGCTCCAGACAGGCTGAGCTAAGGCTTATGTGTCTGTGTGGCCCATGCCAAATTCTCTTCCTTCTGTGTCTAAGAAGGCCAGGAGTGACACAGCACAGGTGTCACAGCACGGGCCACGAGGTAATTAAGAGCCCATTTCTCTTCTGCATGCCATGGAGACAAACCCTCTCCTACCTGATGGGTTGACCCCGTGGTCATGAAGAAGAGCAGATTACACTGTGCTTGTGGCCGTTGGTTTTTTTTTTTTCCTTTCTTAAATTAGAAATAAATTTCTGCTATCAGGAGCTCGGTCTGAGAGTTCCTCAGATGGTGCCGATCTGCTGGATTTAAGGTGTAAGACAGCAGTGCTCAGGGCCTGGTCCCTTCCTTCTTGCTGACACCTCTCAGGTGGTGCTCTGGGGCTGACCAAGCCCAGCTGGATGGGCTGTGGCACAGGAACCACCACATCTCCCCTCTGCATCCCCCTGCTGCTGCAAAGTCGCTTGCACAGCAGGGAAACAAAGGGCTTAATTGTGCTGCTGCCCTGATGTGAGACCCCGAGCTGCCTTCTCCAGCACTGCCTGGACAACACGTGTCCTCCTGCTTCTCCTGGAGGTCCTCGTGGTGGTGAGACCCCATCCCAAGAGGCACGGCTGGGCTGGGACACACAGACACGGTCACCTTGACGGGGCTGCCAGCAGGTGTGAGCAAACCCAAGGCGAGTGACAGGTGGGGAAACCTGAGTTTTAGCTACATTACAGGTGTTTCCTTCATTCCCTCAGGTCCAATTCACAGCTTTGCAACTCAAATTATAAATGACCACCATGCAGCAGCCAAGCCCTTTCCCTTCCCCAGCATCTCTTCCCTCCTGGCTGAGCAGTAACCAATGTGCCAGCAAAAGGGCTCAGCACTGTATATTCCTCCAGGGACTCGACCCTGACCCTCCTGCACAGCTCCTCCTGGCTTGTTGGGATCCCTGGACGATGGCACAGCCCTCACACTGCACTCCAGGAACAGGCCAGAGCTGCCAGATTTAGAGATGGGATTTTGTTTGCCTGGGAAATGCCCGTGGCTTCCTCTGACCCGCCAACAATATGGAAACTGATGCGTTTCCTCGAGGCTGGGGGGTATTTTGTTGTGCTGCAAAGTCAGGCTGAGAGGCAAGGCTCCGGCTGGCAATCCCAACCGCAGGTACAGCGAGGTGGCAGCCCACGCTTCTGGAAATGAAGCAAGGAATAAAAATCCTCCGATAAGTAAAGAAGCACAGAAAACCATTTCGTACCAATGCCATCTACTGGGTACAAGGGAAAATAACAAAACAAAACAAAAAAAAACCACATGAGAAGAGGGAAAGAAGAGACTTCCCAGTGGGAAGCCAGCAGCCGTGGCCCTGAGAATCACCCTTCCCGTACAGACACCAGCGCTGAGACTGCGGCTCTGAGCGCCGGCTCTCCCAGGTGCCTCCTCACACGCAGGGCTTTAACGGAGCCACGTGCTCGTGTCTCCTCCATGAGCCCAAGGAGACCGAGCTGGGAGAGCCCCCAGCCATCATCTGCAAGCATCTGCCCCCGATGGCTCAGTCAGGTCCTCTGAAGACCAAACAATTAGGTAATGGCAGGGACTGCACTAAAAGCCCTAAGATAAATGCAGCCTCGATCCCCAGAATTACTGGAAGCGGTGCTACGGGCGTGAAGGAGCTGGTAACGGATGATGATTATAAATAAAAGGAAGAAGGAATCCTTGAGATTTGCGCTGTTCCCTGGTTGAGCTGCTAGGCTCCGGCTCTGGGGGGTATTAATTGCTTACAAGCCCACATGTATATTTTATGCTCAGTACCTGCCTGGAACATTTGTTGGATTTAGCCTTGATTGATGAACCACTGATTATATACTTCTGTGGTCCTCGGCAAATTAATAAACTGTTGACTGGTAAAGATTAACAACATGTCATGATTTGAGAAACAGTGTCCAGAGTAAAGCTGAAGCAAACCTAGCGCTAAAATTAGTATGCGAGTGCTCCCTGAACTCTATAAAAAGGGGATAGTTTAATTAAATTACATCCCGATACTGCCCATAGCACTTACCAAATTGGCAAATTGAGTTCACAGCAGTTCAGCTTTAAAACTAACTGACATCCCTGCAAATGTGCAGCAAATGACCCCATCCCCGCTGGCACCGCAGAGCCAGCTCACGCCCGCAGCCTCGGGCAGCTGAGGAGGAGACGTTGGCACCGAGAGCCCGGGGCCGAGGGAGATTCAAGGTCGCAGCTGAAGGTTGTGGCTGGGTCAGAAATTCAGCTCCCACCACCCGCAGTCCCACCCTGCGCCACAGACACAGCCCGTAGGGAGCCCGGCCTGGGGAATCGCTGGGTTTTGCTCTTTTTTTTTTTTTTCCTTTTTTTTTTTTCCAGGAAACAGCCACGTTTGCTCGCAGTGCTGCAGTTCCTGGGCACCTGCAGGGCACCGAGGGGTGCAAAATGCTGCACGAAGGGCAGCGGGGGGCAGAGCAAGGGCGATGAGGCTGCGTCCCAGCTCCGCTGCATCGCCGAACTCCCTGCCCGGCTCCTGCCGAAGCTCCACGCCAGCAGGTGGGATGGAAGGGAGAAAAGGCAATTTCCTGAGCAACAGAGCGTGAGGCCGTTTGCAAATCGGCTCCGGCACATCTCCACGGGGAGGGCTGCATTAAGTCCCCCAGCATCGCATCGGGGATGGAAGCAGCCCTCCGTTACGGGGCTCAGCACTGCTGTCCCCAGGCTTCGGGAAGAAGGAGCCACGAGCAGGGATGGGCATCCCTGCGGCCGTCTGCTCGCCCTGCACAGCTCCTGGGACCTGGTGCGATGGGGGCACGGGGTCCCTGCCACCCCCACGGCACCAGGCAGCCCCTCTAGCCCACAGCCCTTGGGGAGCAGGATGTGCCCCAAGGCGATTCCCCACTCCTTTCTCCCGGCCTTCCTGCCGGATGTGTTTTGTTCTCCTTAAATACAGCCTCGTTTAGCCATTACAAAAGCAGGGGGGGTTATTTTCCCTGAGTGACACAGTTTTCAATTTCTGCAGCTCTGTGTGCCGGCACGGTGAATGCTAGGCCTGTAATTTATTGACAATTTCTATCTTAATATATCTTGACTTTTAAAAAGAGGCATCTCTTCCCAGCGGCACAGGGCAATCAGAGCCCCGATTGTTTCTGACAGTGTCTGGGAGGCACATTAGTTTTCAGAGCAAAATGACACCCAAAAAAAAAGGAGAAAAAGAAAAAAAAAAAGCCTGAAACCGAGCCCCTCCCTGGAAAGGGCCAGAACAAAAGAAAACAACAATGGCAAAAGAAAGCACGAAAGGGGGAGGAATAGGAAGGAGGAGACGCGGGCGCTGCAGGGCCGAGCGCTGCCTGTGACACATCAGGCTGCCGTGCTAAATGGCCTTAACAAGCAATCGGAGAAGGGGATAATGAAAACGCCACCCCGGAGACGGCACCACTCCAGCCTGACCTTTCCAGGCTGCTGCCGTGTATAAACATCTTCAATAAATAAAGAGACACTTAACTCCTGCCTCGGCGGCGGGCAGGGGTGACGGGCGCAGCCTGCGGCAGCTGGGGGCTGCAGAGCAGGGGCTGGGGGCAGCGGGTGCCGTGCTGTGATCCCCTGTGATCCCCTCTGATGGGCACTTCCCTCTGGGCAGGCGGACACGCGTTCCCATGCTAGTAGTTGTCTTGTTCTGGGCAGATGGAGCAGTGATGCTCCAGCTTCCCCTGGCAGTTTCCCGAGGCTCTGCCCCCTGCCCTGCGTTTCAGGCTCACTCGCCCTGAGCAGCGGTGCCGTTGCCATCAGGAGAGGGGTCAGCGCTGGCCGGTGTGCTGAGCCCTGAGGCAACCTGCTCAGAAACATGGCAAAGCCCCTCTGTGCATCGATAGCTGGGAACAACTCGGAGCATCTGCCCAAAATATGTGGTCTAAGAGGGCTCTGGGCACAGCCAGCTGTCTGGTCAGACGTGAGCGTGTTCAGAAACAGAACAAAATACATGTTGCACTCAGCCTGGAGACCACAGACCACCTCCAGAGCAAGCAGCAGCATCCCCTCGGTCCCATCCCCGGGACGGCCGCGGTACCTACCACGCAGCCCGTCGAGTCCACCTTGCGGTCCGACACGCACTTGAAGTTGCGGGTGCAGCCGCCGTTGTTGCGGGAGCAGTCCCGGACCGGCCCGAAGGAGGAGAGCAAGTCATTGATGGTTTCGAAGTAGGTGGACAGCATCGCTTCTTCCCTTGGAGAGAAAAGGCACCGTTAGAGCGGGCGGGGAGGGACGGGGAGGCGGCGGCACGGGCAGCGCCACACCTCATCCACCAGGACGGCTGCTCTGGCAACATCACGGCGTGAGATGAACAAAACTCGGTCGGGGGAAGTGTGCCAGGAATATGAAGGCTTGATGACCTTGCTGCATAATTCATTTGCACAATTTTGACATCCTGGAGGAAAATCAGCCAGCTCTGAGGTTGCCAAGATCCTACCTGCCTACCATTCCCGTGCAAACTGCCCGCTACAAGAGGCCTCATTAGTATGACTAGTGGGGAACCAACCCCATAGGAGCCAACAGTGAGTCCACAAATGAAACTCGTCATGGATATTTTACTCCTGAAGCAAGCCTCCCTGAGCACGCACCCCATCTGAGACGTGGGGATGTCCCTTAGGATTTAAAGCCACACAAAACGTAGCTTTGCTTTCTTGCTGGGATGCGGCCAGGGGATGCTCATGCCTGCGGGGCTGGGGACCCCAGTGGGGTTTTGGGGTGTCTGGGCACAGCTTCCCCACCATGGCACTGCACACCCCAGGCACGGCTGTGCTCTGAAATGCCTTTCTTGAGCGTGCAAGAAGCGCTAACGCTGATGAATTCAATGGCCGTATAAAGATGTGAGAAGCTCCCAGCCCTGCCTCTCCGAGCTGCGCACGCAGCAGATTTTGTCTGTGACAAAGTACTCCGGCACTCTGAGCTGGGTTCTTGCTAAGGGAACGCAGATGCTTGTTGAGAGCTCTGAGCATCTCCAAGGTATTTGTCATCTGCACAGCGTGTTCCATACATTAACAGATTGCCGCAACCCGTCTTGGGCATCGGATCCCCACACCGACAGCAGCGACGCGGGGGAGACAGAGCGCCTCACCCAAGGTCACGGAACAAGTCGGTGATGGAGACGGACCTGCCCTCCGCAGGCTGTTTGTGAGATCTTTACCCAGAGGAGGCTGCACATGAACACCGACCCTCCGGCCCTAAACCACCCGCGAGGCAGTGCCGGCGGCCACGCGGCGCTGCCAGCGCCCTGCGGCACCTCCCCTGCTCTCCCAGCGGCACGGAGCAGCCCGCACGGCTGCTCGATGCCCGCTGCTACACTCTGGTTTTGTTTTGTTTTTTTGATTCAAAAACCTCACGCATGCCAACAGAACGGCAGAGGAGGAATATTCAGCAGGCCTTGAGGACGGCGGCGGAGCGGCGCTGCGCCATCCGTCACGGGAGGGCCCCTGCGCACACGCACGCAGCCCCGCCAACACCCAGCGCTGGAAAAAGCATGAGTCAGGCCTTACAAAAAATGGTAATGAGACTGGCGTAAAAATGATGAGATTTAAAAAATAAATCAATCATTAGGAGGGTTTTTTTCCTTAATTTGCCTTCTGCTTTCTGAGCCTTCAGGACGTAATTGAGTTCTTTTCCCTGCAAACTTGCAGGGCAGAAATCATCCAAAGACCAAACCCAACAAAAAGAAGTGTCTGTCGAGTCGAGTTTTAACAGATTTAGGATTTCCAGGCAATTCTTGGATTCCAGGACTCGCTGTCTGCACTGCCTGCTTTCACCCCAATTAATGCTTCCCAATTAACTTTTCCCTCTTGCTTATCTCTCTCCCATATTCCCCCTCTCTTGGCCCATCTCCTAGATTTTCCAGCATATTTGGAGCTGAATCTCCCTCTGTCCTTTCTTGGTCATGTTTCAAATGTCTTTAGAGGCCCTTTTCTATTAGCACTCTGTTCCCACCAGAATTTGCAGCTCCTCCGAAGTGAGGGAGTGCGAAAGGCAGAATATATTAGATCAGGGCGCATATTTCTGCGGGAGGGAAGTGGGGAGAGAAAGGGCATATTATTCACTAACCAAAAAAAAACCCAAACCAAAAAATCCACAAAAACCGTGAGGGCTCCCCCACCAGCCACACAGAAAGCTCAGCCCCACCTGGGTCGGATGCTGAGCACATCAGGACCGCACTGGGCTTTAATTCCAACCTGGAGGCACAAACGGAGGGAGGCTCACGCACGTTCTGCAGCCAGGGGAGAGCAGGAATCTCGCTCTCCCACACGGTGCCTGGTGTCACAGATCACCGCAGAGGAGCCTGAATGAGCCATTAAGCGTATTAAAATATTAACGTCTCTGGGAGGCGGGGAAGCACAGCTGGAGGCACACGATGAAATGTCACCAGCCCCAGCCGGGCATCCCCAGCCACTGCCTCTTCTCCTCCAGCTCCTGCCCTCAGTGCTGCTGGGTGCCCCACCTGGGTGCCCGCTCCTGCAGCTGTCCAGATGTGTTGGGGAAAACAGACTATTTTTTTTGCCATGGTCCTGCCCCTACTGAGCGTGGCCACAGCACCAGGGCCCGTCAGACCGAGCTCACCACGTGTGGGCAACTGGGAAGCCGTCCAAAGGCAGGGGATCCCGCAATGGAGAGGATGGGGAGCTGGATGCTCGGTGCCTCCACGCAGGTTGTACTTACTGTGGAGGCAGCCAGAGCTCCTAAAGGCATGTGGCCCTGCTCCAAAAAGTAACAGAAAGGTGGAGCAGGGCAGTGGAGCAAAACTTCCTTGGGTGCCCGAGCTCCGGAGTGCCGTGCCACGGCCAGGTGGAGCAAACAGGAAACCCCCAGGGGGGTCCCAACACTGTGAGGCTGGGGCAGCTCCCCACCAGCCTGAAGATGGCATTAAGGACTCTCGGAAAGGACATTTAGGTGCGAGTGACCTCGCTTCTCACACCAGATTCCCCACAAGCACACGCACACCTGTGAACACACTCACACTCCTGCTTCACTCCCCAGCCCTTCCAGATGCCCCCAGACACCCATGTTGCCTCTCTCCGCGCTACCCCAGCCCAAGAGACAACATCTCTTGGCTGCCTAGACATCTGCTCCCTGAGCAGGGACACCAAGGACAGACACTACGTGTCTAGCTCAAGTGCCAATTCATTGCTGTGTAACATAGCCTCTTATACCCGTACACACGACTGCCCTGGACACTCGTGACCCCTCGCTACACCCGCTGTCCCTCCCACTTTTCCTCGCACATCCCCCCCCTCCTTATGCTATATCACCTCCTTTTTGTCGTACCCCTTCTTCCTGTTGCAAAGCGGATTATCATAGCACAGCTCAAGCTATGAGCGATCATTCTCTTCTTCCTGTGGTAGGTGCTGCCATCCGTTATGGAGAAGCAGGTCAATATTCACCGTTCGCAGGACTAGCTTTTCGAGCAGCTGTTGCAGGAGTCGAAAAAGCAGGGGCAAGAGGAGTGCGCCGGCACCCAGCAAAATCAACACGCACAGTGCAGTTGACAAGAGGGAAGTTAACCATGAGGCTGGTGTCCCCAGCCAGTCTCACCAGCCCTAACCCACCAGTTTCGGTTAATGTGATGTCCATACGCACTCTCCAACATTTTTTCAGTCACGCTCTTGGCTCGTTCCATAGCCGTTGTCGCGTTCTTCTTCCAGTCAATACAACAGAACCCTTTGACACCAGCCTCTTCCAGCTCAGAGCAACCGATTCCTGTTTGAGCAAGCAAACAATCTACAGCCAACCTAGCTGAGGATAAACCTTCTTTAAGAGCTTCCATGCCGTCAATGAGATTCGCCAGAGCATCCGCCATGCGGTTAGCATTTTTCAATGCCCAGCAAGCTAGCTGCTCAATTGTCTTGGTATTCCGGATGATTTGCGACCATATGAAAAGTGTTTCAACAATTGATTGTGCCCGGGTATTCAAATACCATCCGTCATCGCAGTCCGGATCTAGTGTAGGGTCTTTCAGCGAGCGCTTCTGATAGCTCCCTGTCCCTGCCATAGTGTTCTTGATGTCGTCAGGCGTGAGCGGACTGATCGCTAATGTCCCAAGCGCACAGGGTCCGCCATACGCGTTAGGAGCAATAATCAGGTAAGCCCAAGCGCCTCCACAAAGCAGGAAAACTCCCTGCGGGAAGCGCAGAGGTACCGAAGGGCTGTCTACAACCTGTCACCTGCTTTCCACCAGCGACAAACGAACCGTCCACCATCATCGGAGGGAACGTCTGTGCCATGGTGGCATCCGGCCACTTGCACAAAGAGAGAAAATGCCTTTCCGACTCCGTTGTGTTGAAGATTAACCCACTTCTGTGCGTATCATTGTGCATAATTGTACCCAAAGTCAGTCAGGGAGACAAGAGCTCTTCAGGTGTCGGGGTGCTGTAATTCACAACTAACGTTGCAGCCCAAAAACTGAACTCCCAGTTCTTGGACTTGGGGCCTGGACCCTTATACAGCATCGTTGCTAACTGCAAGCTGCAGACGGGGTCGTTGTCCTTCCCAAATCCATAGCATTTTGTGTGTACAGTGTAGCTCAAATTTATGACCTCCATGGGGTCCGGAGCTTCCAAGATATCGGGCGTGTCCTTCTTGCCCCTGATTGTAACCACCAAAATGTTAGCAACTGTGTTGCCACCTCTATTCCCAGGTACACTTAATGGTCATGGAATGCCGAACAAAGTGAAAAGGATCGCCCACTGCCATAAGAGCCAAGAGTCGTGTCTGTGTGGCTAGTCAAATTTGCGAGTTGTTGCCAGAAATTGCTAGTGCAGCAGGATGGTAGCAATAACAACAGCCGAGTCCATTGGTGCTGCAAACAGTAAGTATGCGGTCATTACAAGGCAGTCATTGCTGATGGCCTCCCAGTACCTTTTCTGCCTCTCACGAGGGGAATTCGCCCCCCGGCACAGGGCGTACATGTCGGGCTGGCAGCCAGGTCGGACCAGAAGGGAGTTGCACACAAGCGTAGCCTCGGCCCAGAACCAGTAGGGGTACTGGGTCTTTTGACCATTGGCCTGCCGCTGTCCGCATCTGGACTATGCCAATGGGCGTTGCAGAGTCACAAAGGTGGTCATTAGCCCGTCCCTCTAAATGGTTCAACGAGAAGAAAGCTCGCAGAAGCAAAATGTGTGGGCATAGCTCCAGAGTATCCAATCCTCCCCCTCCTTAAGTGCCTGCAGATGCTCCTTGAGGGTCTGGTGCACCCACTCCACGATCGCCTGACCTTGGCAGTTGCCAGGGTTACCCCTAATGAGCCTAACACCCCATGTCGCACACCACTGGACAAAGGCATGACGTAGGCAGGACCACTGTCAGTCTTCAGGGCAGCCGGTGCTCCTAAGACCACAATGGCCGTGCGAAGTGCAGCAATACATTGTCTCGTTTTCTGTCCCGTACTGGCGGTAGCCCACATGAGACCACTGCACGTATCAACAGCCACGTGCAAACATTTTAGCTGCCCGAAGGGCGCAAACTCTGTGACATCCATCTGCCACAGCTCATTCGGGCGGAGACCCCGAGGATTAACCCCAGCAGGCATGGGCGCCGCGGTATTACAAGCGCGGCAAGCTGCCACTGTATTCCTCGCTTCAGATAGCGGCAGATTAAATTGCCGGTGCAAAGCGAGGGCAGACTGACGGAGCTGGCGGTGGGACTGAGCTGCCACTGCTCGAAGGTCGAGTACATAGCAGGCAGCATCTGCCACCCAGTTTCCCTCCGTGATAAATCCAGGGTTCTCGGTGTGACTATTTACGTGTTGGATAAACGCAGGCCAGGGTCTTTTCGAGAGGGCATTGTACAATAACGTAGCAGTTACGGTGCGGGGTGTCGTACAGGAGTGACACAATTGTGCCGCTCGAAAGCAATACTGGCTATCTGTGATAATATTCAAGGGCTCGTTTGAGAAGCGTGCCAAGGCAAGCAACACAGCTCTCAACTCCAGCTGTTGAAGTGACAGCCCTGGTTCTTGCCTGACCTCCTGATTCCATCTGATCCCATCCCACCACACCACTGTGAATTTGTGTGTCGACCCTGCTGCATCGGTGAACACTGTGCGGGCCCTCAGCGGCTGCTGGGCTAGCGGGACCACCGGCAGTATGGTGATAAACTTCGCAATCATTGACCAAGGGGAAGTCCGCGTCGCTTCCACCTGACCAGGATACCCAACCAGCGCGGCCTGGATTGACATACTATTTCGCTGTAGCAAGTCCAATGATGTTGCAGCTCACATGAAATTGACATGGGAGCATCCGACTGTCCTTGTTTGGGCCCACTGTATGGCGAGGCCCTCCCACTGCGGTAATGCGACCTTCAGGGTCGCACAGTACCCAGAGAGCAGCGGGCACTGACTGTCCCCTTGATGTAAGATTATGACCGGCCCCTCATGCTGTAATAAGTTGTGTGCCCAAATTCCCTTCCCCCAATTCTCACTTTGCGAGCCCACCTGCCTGCACGTGCGAAAAGAAGGACTGCCAACAACTTTTGATATGTAGGCAGCAATTGTTGTGGTGCCATCAGACCTGTGTTGCCCTGTAGCAGGTCCGTGAAGGTCTTCGTTTCATTTGGTGTTAGCAACGCAAACTGTCGTAACCATTGCATTGAGCCTACGAGCTCTTGCAGCTGATTCAAGGTTTCTATTTTTGGGTTCATTGCCAACACTTTCTGGGGCTGGACCACCCGAGCATACATCCAAGTACCTAGATATTTCCAGGGGCTAGTCCTCTGTGTTTTCTCTTCCCCAATTGCTAATCCTTATTTCCCCATGGCCCGAGGAATTGTATCTTCTATATCCTCCGGTAGCTTCTCTCCTGGTACTAGAATGTCATCCATGTAATGTAGCATCATCAACTGTGGGTACTGCCTCCTGACCGGCTGCAGCACGCAAGCCACAGACATCTGACAAATAGTGGGTGAATTCTTCATGCCCTGTGGCAAGACCGTCCACTCATGTCATTTGGCAGGTGCCTGACTATTAATGGATGGAACGGACAGCGCAAAACGCTGCTTGTCCCGCTCCGCCAATGGAATTGAGAAAAACAGTCCTTGAGATCTGTAACAAGGCATTGCCAATCCTGGGGAATCACAGAGGGCACCGGGAGGCCAGGTTGAAGAGCTCCCATGTCCCGCATGCTTGCATTCACTTTACGCAGATCATGAAGGAATCGCCATTTCCCTGTCTTCTTTTATATTAGAAATACTGGGCTGTTCCTGCGGCTAGTGGAAGGGCGTAGATGCCCTAGTGCAACCTCTTGTTTAACCAATTCCTCTAGCACCTCTAACTTTTCCCGTGTGCCTGTCCCCGGATCCCCTCTCCCTCTGGGGTGGTGCCATCAGTCCCGCGTATGGCGGGGGCAACGATGACCGACCTGTCCCCAACATGGGCGCAGGGAGGTCAGAGGAGGGCAGTGGGGGCAGCAAAAACATGGGGGTGGAAGCAGGACCCCCACCCGCCGATACCTCACGCATCGGGAATCTGATCATCGTGTTCCCCTCCATGGTCCACCACCCACCTGAGCCATCCCCTGCAGCTTGACCCAAGGGTGGAGAAGCTCTAAAGACAGGTGCAGGCAAGGGCCCGCTCTTCCCTGAATCCTTCTCTGTTTTCTCCTCACTGCCATTGGTGCCCTCTGTTTGTGTCCCCTCCTCCTCCCTCTCGGGCTCCTCTTTTTCCAATGGGGTGATCCGCGCCTCCGTCTTCATCCCCTGCTCAGGCCCCTGAAGCATTCCCGCCACCAACTGCCACACGGACCATTGCTCCTTTGCCTGCTTAAAAGTCTCAAGTATCTTCCCAAAGACGGGAATCACCCCAGAGCCTCCTTATTCCCACTACAAATGGCCACCCAAAGGTCTTCCCCTGCCTTTTCTAATGTTCACCGTTCCAGACAACCGGACGGCGAATCGGCAAATCCCCACTGCTGCATCCATTGGAGCAACACATGGATCTCTTTCCCTTTCAGCACGATTCCGCACTGATTGCCTAACCCCTTCAGCGTACTCACCACCTGATCCACGGATGCCATAGCTATCGGCTTTCCACTCCCTTACCCACCGGGCGGCCGCCCACCTATCACGTCAGGGTCACCAAATGTTGCCTCTCTCCGCGCTACCCCAGCCCAAGAGACAACATCTAGTGCCTGCCTAGACATCTGCTCCCCGAGCAGGGACACCAGAGACGGACACTACGTGTCTAGCTCAAGTGCCAATTCATTGCTGTGTAACATAGCCTCTTAAACCCCTCCACACGACCGCCCCAGATACTCGTGTCCCCTCACCCCACCCGCTGTCCCTCCCACTTTTCCTCCCACAACCCAGGTGACACTTGTCAATGAAATGCGCTCTGCTCCCTGCTGATCACACAGCACAGCTCGGTAAAACCCACCCTCCTGACAAGTTATAACGCCACACGTGCTCCGTGCAGTAATGCACAGCAGCCCTGCTCTCACCCAGACCTTGCACAGCTCCCGCCCAGGACCGTGGCGCCCACCCTGTGCCACCTCCTGTCACCTGTGTGTGTCACGTCACTCCAAAATGCTTTCCTCTTCAACCTCATCACGGCTCCGCATCCTCTCCCTTTGTTCCAGGCCCTCGTTAATGAAGCAGATTCAGTGACAAATATTGCTGGGGGTTATTTATTCATGAAATATCAACACCATGCAATTCTCAAAGCCTCCAAAGTGCTCATCTCAGAATAAGCTCCTGAGCATCGCAGTGGCTCTGCTCTCCAGCTCATCTTGGAAGGGGATTAGTGAGTGTTATTCAACTCAGCTGCCCCTTTTTATTGCCTACTAATGGTTAAAGGCTTGAGCATCTCACAAGGTTAACCATCACTGAGAAAAACAAGGAAGAAAAGGAGGCAAGCTGGGACTAAGCTAGCGCTGCTCCACCATCTGCTCCCCGAGCTGTGTTTGGAGAGGGATCAGGCTGGAGATTTGGGGCCCGTGACTTTCTGCATGCTGCAGTGCCAAGGCAGCTTCACCCCGAGCAAACAGCCCGGTGTCCCACGTGGAGCATCCCATCGCTCTCCTGCACCTCGTCCTCCCCCAGCAGCAGGGCCACGCACAGGGGATGTCACTGTCACCCCGGTCCCACAGCCGGACAGGCCCTGGCTGCCTTCAGCTGCACAAACAGCACACGTGGGACACGCCTGGCCCAGGGCAAGGGCAGCGCCTGTCCCCCAGGCCCCCCATTTCCTATTTCTATCAGCAAGACCCCACTCAGGGACCTCAACAGCAGATGCACTTGCAAGAGTACATAGCAAGGTACATCCGGATTCTCCATTTTTTCAGCCCAACAGATGCTCCCCTGAGCAGCTCTGACTGGTTTCTGGCCATGAAGCTTCTGTGCTGCAGGTCCTGGGGAAGGGCTGCCCTCCTTGCTGCTGCGAGGTGTCTCCCTGTGCAGCCAGACATTAAATCCAGACATTACATCCAGATCCCCCCGCCTCTCCCCTTCTTTCCTGCCCCATCGCAGCATCTCGCCCGGGGACGGATTTACCCAGAGCAACGCCTGAGGTCCCCAGCTATGCCACAGGCATTTCATTTCCCCCCACGCATAATGCTTTCTGGGGACCACCTGTGCTCTCACCTGCTCCCGTCTTTCTCTCTTTTTCCTTTTCCCCTCACGTCTCTTTTTCCTCTGCTAAAACAGCCAGCCCTGAAATCATTAGTGAGGGTGCTGAACCCTGCATCGAGCCGCCGAGCAAAGCGCTCGGAGGAACCACTGGGACCGTGGAAGCCAGACCTGCGGGAGCCCCTGGGTGCCTGGCTCGGCGCTCGCTTTGCAGCCGCATGGGTCAGGGACGTCTCTACCAGCCACGAGCTGCAAACGCTCGTGGAAGCTGGGGAGCTGGGGAGGGCGAATGCTCTAAGCTGTGAGTCTGAAAGATCAGACCTGAGAGGGAATCGCAGCCTGCAGTGGGAATCGCAGCCTGCAGTGGAAGCAAAGCTCACTTAGTGCTTTGTCCCTGACTTGCGTCAGCCCCCGGCGATGCAGAGCTCCGGTGGGCTGACCAACGCCGAGCACAGCTCGTTGCAGAAACACTGTGCTTCCCAAAGCTGAGAGCGTCCTGGAAAACCGATGGTCACATTTATTAAAATAAAACTTAGGTACAGGATACGGCAGAGCATTACCTCCGCAAAGCCTAGCGTGCAGACATGAGGTGTCAGGCTCTGACCTGCCCAGCTGCGTGCAGGCAGGACACGAGGTGTCCACGCTCATCTGCAAAGCAGGGCCCAGGGCCATGCTGCTCCCCGGGGAATTCCCTTCCCAAAGACCCCAACGCCTCCCCGACGTTACTTCATTTTCACAGCTCTGTCCATGGTCCTGGTATTCTTTTATTTACGATCAAGTTGGGGAATCAAGGCAACGAGAGAGAGGGATTAAAGGTGCTCGCCACTGTTGGGTCTCCAACTGGAGATGCTTTCAAAGTTACTTGTAGTACTCCTCAGGTGCTCATGGCACCATTCCCGTTGGTTTCATCACGACGCAGGCTCAGCAGTTTTGCATAAAGAGCCGTGCAGTTAAACATCCAAACTATGACAACTGTGCAATAAATGGTCACCTGAAAAAAAGTGGTCTCCTATTAGAAAACCACAGAGCTTGATTCTCCCAATAATTCAATATTATTATTTTTAAAAAATTCTGCCTGCGACAAGAGACCGACCTCTCCACAACCCTTTCCTACGTGGGTCGTGGGGCTGCCTTAAAGGTGGAGGCAGCTTCTGCCCTACAAACCGCACGGTTTCAGTCTTTAAGCTCACCTCCCCAGCCAGGTTTCTTAACGTGGTACAAGGAGATGCGTGAGCACGGAGCGGATTGCTTATCTTTTGTGGAAGAGCTGAGTTTCTCAAGTCTGCCCAGCGTACCCACAGACGTTTTTCAGTCATTCTGACAGGGGTGGGAGGTTTGAAGAAAAACTGTCATCCGTGTCAGGTCCTAAACTGTGCGAAATCATCCTTATTTGGGTGGCATCAGAGAAGGCATTTCAGTGGAGCTACCTGTCACAGCACCGCCGATGAGCCGCTTACCATCAATTTTCCTGATAGTTCCACTTCTTTTGGTAATGCTATAATAAACACTTGCAAGAAAACAAAAACCAAACCAACCAAACAACAAAAGCTCTCCCAAGAACCTTGAGGTTGAAAGTGTCAAGAATTTCCTACCACGCTTCAATAATTTGCTAGAGAGTCAATAAAACCATCGCTCCGTCGGAGCGTTTCAAAGCTTGCCTTGGCAACCAGAAGGACCAGAAATTTAATTAAAGCAAAGCAAAACAAACACTACACAATCAAAGCAGCCTGACAAAACCCACCCTGTACAGCGCATGTCCCGGTGGGCACAGGCTGGCCAAGAAAAGGTCCCTTCAGTCCCACTCAAGCCCCCCTCACGCTCTGCAGTGCAGCTTTGCCCTGTGAAGGGCTGGGATGCCACACATGAAGTGACCAACACTTTCCCAATTCTTAACATTTTCCCCATTTCTGGAAAGCCTCCAAATTGCTGCTTTGACCCCGCGGAGCCAAAAGCTAACCAAGTGCCCTCTGTGCACAGTGGCACAGGCTTCCTCTCCCAGGCAACCACAGCACAGGCACTTTTAAGAAAAGGCACGAGAACCATAATGAAGTTGATGAACCACGTTCGTTAAGTGCCCTGGAGATGTGAGCATCAGCAGCCAGTTCCCAGCAGCTCATAATCACCCCCAGATTCACCAGGCTGCATGTCCCATGCAGTGGTGGCACCATCAAAATGCTCCCGTGCTTCAGGCCTCTTAACAGCAAAACGCGGGATGGGGTGGGATGGCACAGGGTGGGACAGGGTAGGACGGATGGGTTGGGATGGGATGGGGTCTGTCCCTCAGGGAAGCAGAAAACCCCTGAAAGCACAAGTCTCAGCCTTGCCGTGCTGGGCAGACATCGCCCCTCGCTGCACGCCTTCCACACACTCATTAGTTTCATCAGGCGCTAATTATTCAAGGCGGGATGTGACTTTCCCTGTTCTGAAGCTGTCTGGCACGGATGGAACTGTTTTTCCCCATCACACAAAGGTGGATCCCTGGTGGCACTGTCACACAAACGTCAGCTAACTGTCCCCAAAGGACTTCCAGCAGTCTGCTTCCCCTGCACCGGCAGCCAGAGACAGATGCACCGGACCTAGCTGTGCTAACTTTTGTTATAAAGTTGGTCAAGTAACTATGAAAGCCTCAAAATTACCTGAGATGAGCCTGACCCATTTCTTTCCGTTCCCTTCTTGTGCACAGCTACTCCAAACTTCACTTGAAAAGAAAAAAACCTTCGCAACCTGATTTCTGAACGTTCAGAAAGCTGCAGCATGCGGAAAGCACAGCTTCGACACCTTCAGAAATTGAATAATACAAAATTGTCACACTCGGAGCACCAGGAAAAGAAACCTGGAGGCTCAGGGAGGAGCCGTGGCAGCCCTGGGAGCAGCCAGGGGTCACACAAACACTGCAAACACCGACCTGCACCTTGGGGGGGGATCAGGCAGCTCCAACCATTAATAATTCAAACAATTAACAGTGGTGGAATCTGCTTGCTTAACATGGAATCGGTGGTAGTAATACGTCCTAATTGATAGTAATTGAACACTAATTAACTCACAAAGTAATATGTTTATCTAGCTAAATGGATCACGCTAATGGTGCGGGGTTATCAGTCATGGAAGCAATGCATAATTAAAAAAATACATAAATGGAAATTATCAAATGATTTCTCTATGCTAATTAATATTTTTATTAGCTCAGTTTGCCCAGCACTTCCTTCCATCCCATCTTCCCAAGGCATTAATTTCGAAGTTGTGGCTGTGTAAATACATCCCTGCCTTGCGTTCAGGAGCACAAGGCGGAGGGGCCCCTTCCCTGCTCAGGGACAAGGCGGCGCCAGGCAGCAGGCGGAAATCTGGGTGGGAGGCAGCGGCGGGTGCTGCTGGGCACCCCTCGCTGCCACTGCAGTGAGGTGAGGCATCCGAAATCACCTCTAAACCTCCCGACTGCGTGATGTGATCTGCTGGTACCTGGGTGCGCCCCAGCGGAGGGACTCACCGTCGTTCCCTTTTCCCTGTCCTGGCACCTGCACCCAGCGCGGCTGCCACATCCCAAGCCCAAAGGTCAGTCCGCAGGGAGCGAAGCCACAAAGCTCTCTAGGTTTCTTCTGCCTGCTCGGTGGGATCTCCAGCAGGAAAGAGATCCTGCAGGGCACCTTCTCTGGGGGGCAGACCCGGAGC
The DNA here is from genome assembly GCA_011075105.1 of Heteronetta atricapilla. Classification (NCBI taxonomy): domain Eukaryota; kingdom Metazoa; phylum Chordata; class Aves; order Anseriformes; family Anatidae; genus Heteronetta; species Heteronetta atricapilla. Next base: position 3,589,281 of record CM021747.1, read on the forward strand.
GAGCCCCCGGGGAAAGCCCCAGGTGTCAGCAGGGCTGCGGACCCCACGGACAGCACAAAGCTGCTGAGACACGGACCCAGGCCCTAGCCCCATACAATGCGAGTACAGCGAAGGAAATGGCACAGGTTGCAAAGCCACATACTCAAAACTTCAGAAAATGGGAGACCTAAGGTTGCCTAGGCAACCTTAATTCAGCCCCCGGTAATTATGCACTCCGATGAAGGTGTTGATTGCCAGACCACATACCCGAGGGTTATCTGAACGACCTGATCCTCGTCGGCTGCCAAAGGTGATGGCGCTGAGCAATAGCTCAGCCTCTCCAGGGGCCAGAAAGTGCTGGGAGCTTGGCATCGGGGCATCCCAAACTGACCCCAGGTGCCTCTGAACACCTGCAGCTTTCTCAGTGCCTTCCAAACAAATCCATTTGCAGCTTCTTGGCGCATTGTTTTCTCCTCGTCGGAGGACGCAGAGCTCCCGCTTCATCGTGCTCTGTTCAGACGCTGCTCTGCATGCACAATTACGCGGCTCCTCATGGGCAGCGTGTTCGATGCTCGACGCCAGGAAGCAGCAGTATTTCACAACCAATAAAGTGATTAAGTTCCCAGTCTCCCTGTTATCGTCCCCGTTTTACAGATGGGGAGCCAAGACCCGGGAACGGCAATGTGAAAAATAGCCACTACATTACGTGAACCAAGTCTGAGACATTTAGACTTGATTTTTCAGAGTGCTTAGCGTTAAATGACACCTCCTCTGCTCACAGCACAGCTCTCATTGACTCGGGTGGAAGCTTTTACTGCTCCACATTAACGCAGATCGTTCCCCGAGCAGGTTCATTGCCTGTGCTGAGCGAGGCAAAGGTGAAAACTAGTGCATGACCGTGCCATTAGAGGCGTTTTCATAATGCATATGCACAGAGGGGCTGCCTGAAGGCTGCACAGCAAACTGACCCTGGCACCTGTTGGCTTTGGAGCTCTGCAACCTTAATAATGTTTGCTAAAGAGGAGCTCGCCTGGGGTTTTATCCTGGGGAGGGAGGAAGGGGAAGGTGTTGCAAGCGTTTAGTTTCTTAAGCTGGAAAAGAATAGATTCATTTCCAGCAGCTGCCAGACGCAGCATCGCTCATCCTGCGGGCAGGCAGAGCTCTTCACCCTCTTCCTGCCCCGCTCACAGTCCTGTCCCCTCTCGTCCCAGTGTGTCCCGTTCCCCCTGGTCCTATTCCCAACCCTTTTGGCCGCCTGCTGCCTCCCTCCCTGGGGATGCTTTCTGTGCTCAGCTGGGGATCACCGCTGCCTGCTCGGCTGCTGAAATCAAACAAGACTTCACTCTGCATAAAGCAGTTGGAGGTTTTCAAAGAGCTTTTAAGCTGGCCAAATTAATGTATTTTGTTGGTTGTTTTTTGTTTATTTGTTTGTGGTTTTTTGTTTGTTTGTTTTTGCCTGTAAAAGAGCCTCATAAATGTTTGCCTCAATCCTCTGCCATGGTTTTGCCTAGAGAAGCGAAAGAAATCTTAGAAAAACAAGCAATCAAGCAAAATCCTGGACAGAAGGCCTGGGATGTATCATCCTAAATTATTAAAGGCTGAAAACACCACGAGATGGGTCAGGCCCCCCCAGTACGAGGCAGCGACTGCCTGAGCTGACCTAGAATAAAGCAGAGCCAAGCAGACCGCACTTCAGCTCGGTGCAGCATGCCCCCAGATCCCATTAATCTCCCTTCCGAGACGGCCGGGAGCCGTTCGGCTGACAGCCGACCCCTCTCCAAGGCACACGTGTCCGCACCGGACCCGGCCTCATTAAACGTGAGGACTCTGGGGAGGAACCGAGCACCCGGTCACCTTCCCCAGGTCTTCGCCTTCCAAACTAATTAGTGATCAGCAGTCCAGGACTTCAGCTCTCTGCTTGTTCGCCAACCCCCGAGCGACTCGTGGTGGTTCATTCCTCGCCCCTGGGTGCAGCTCTGGCACCCACGGCTCCGCTCACGCAGTGGCACCGTGCACACCTGCCTGCCAAATGTCACTATGCCGGGGCGTCCTGAGCCTCTGCCAGGTGACCGCTGCCTACAGCAGCGCTTTGTGACCACAAGCTTGCAAATCCCAGCCCGGGGCTGCCTATCGCTCAGCCCTGAATGTCTGCGTAGGCACAAAGGCGTTGCTGGGTGTTTGCCTTCCCTTCTACAGCCTTCAAGGGTATTTTGGGGTAAGTTCCGTGATCTAACGGGCTCTTCTGGGTCTGAGTTTGTAGCGACCTGTGAGGGTCAGTAGGGAAAGCTGGACTTTGTAGGGAAATAGGAGAAGGAGCCCATTTGTTCACCTGCACGCAGGCACCGGGATTCGCCCACATCCCGGACCCAGCCGCTCATTACAGAGCAATCGTGGTTTTTTTTTCAAGGTACGTGTAAAGTGCTTAGATGCAGTGGTGAAAAGCACTTTAGAAATGCCAATAGAATTAGATTAGATAAATAGGAAATGGCCAGGGCTGCAGCAGCAGACGGTTATGCCCTGGTTTTTCGCAGTTGCTGAGCACCTGCTGCTCTTATTGATCTGCTGGGAGGAGATGGTGCCGAGTCCTGGGAAGGCAGGCGCTGGCGACTGCAGGCAGTGCGGCATCCCACGGCTCTCCTGCTACAGCCAGGGCGACGCCGGGCTCTGCAATAAAGCCTCCGATCCAGCTGGCCCCCCACCACCACACCACGGAATGGCTTTCCCCGATCTCTGCATCCCAGGCACCACCAGGCCCCTCCAGCTCCCCTGGTCCTGCACACCAGGGATCGGCCACGGTGCGCCCACGAGGAGCCAAACCCACAGCTGCACTTACCCAAACACCTCTCGCCCGGGGCTCTTCCTACGGGTGCCCCTGTACACGTGTAAGCACAGCTCCTGCTCTGTGTGGTGCCTTCTGTCAGCAACACCCAGCGACTTCCACACAGCCAGGTGAAGGTCCTCAGACAGAGGAACTGAGGCAGAACGGAACTATTCACAGCTCGTTTCCAGAAGCCGCCTTTGAAGTTAGAATCCAATTAATTTTCTACCCGAGGAGAGACTTGCATAGGGATTCTCCATCCGTATGGATGGATTTTTTTTTTTCAAAAGGCCTCAGCTCTTATCCAAGGCACCCAGTGTGGACCCGTGTATCCCAAGGTGCCCAGCATCCGCTAGCAGTTCCCGTGAGCACAGCTGGGTTGGTCACAAGGGCAGCGCTCCCTGGGAGGCTGGCTGGGCACCAGGCGCTTCCGAGGACTGCACCTCCCTGGGTCTGGTCCCTGGGGCACCCCGATCTGCTGCTGCCTTTGGTAGGGACCCTTCCCAACACTGCCCGGCGATCAGGGCACCTGCAAGCAAATATCTTCCTGCCACACAGAAAAAAAAGGGCTTTACTGGCTTACCTCCCTGAACAGGAGCTCTGAAGGGGCTTTCTGCTGGCTTACCTCCCCGAACAGGCACAGCCCAGAGTCAGAGATGCCACCGCTGGCACGGGGAGGTGGTGGGCATCAGTGGCTGGGGGAGCACCAGGACCGCCCCATGCAGCAGCCACAGCCCTGTTTGGTCCCTGTGGCTTATCCAGAAGCTGCCCACACCCTGCAGAAGGATTTGCCTTTTTTTCACCTTCCCCACGAAGATGCCACATGCTCTGTGCCCCTCCGGCCACCACTGCAGTGAGCTCTGCCAGTACGGCCCCACTGCTTAACTGCCACCACATGCTAGCCTGGGCCTGCAACCTCTTTGTGGCAGGAGCTTTGTTCAGACCTGTGCGTGGGATAGCTCTGCTCGCTAGTTTTGGACCTTTGCTGCTGTGCAGCCTGACGAATACCCCGGCAGAGATGCAAGCTCCCCCTGCATGGTGAAAGAAGCAAACCACAGACCCGGGGAGCCTGCGGTGTGGTGCCTGCACACCTCTGATCCGGGGAACGGCTGCAAAATGTGGCCCCCAGCCTTCTGAGGAAGACGCCGAGCTTTAAACGCGCATTAAGCCCCCAGATGCAACCGTTTCCCTGCCAAACTGCAGGCACCGGCAGGGAGCGGGCAGCCCTGGCCGCCACCTGCAATGAGCTGACCCGCGGGCGTCCTCCCGGCGCTGCAGCCCCGGGGGAACTGCTGCACATTTTTAGCCTCGCCTGCAGCCATATCACAGAGCGAATGCTGCCAAGCTGCGTCCAGGGCCAGGTGTGTTCAGAAAAAAAAAAAAAGAAAAGGAAGGAAGATAATCAGCCTTTTTTTAAAAAAAAGACCAAAAATCTGGCACTGAACTCTGTTGCATCCATTTTTGCTCCCGCTGAACCAAATTGGCTGCCATCAAAGCAAGTGGCAGATGAAGAAAACATTGACTTTCTGCTTGGGTCAATAAACAAGATAAATTGAGCAGGGAGTTGGAAACAGGAACATCATCATTTACCTGAGGAAGGGAGAGGGTTAAAGGCAGAGAGGCCGGAGCTGCGTGCAAGCCCGTATCTCCGTGAGGACCAGTTGTCCCCGCTCTCCTGGGAGCTCAGCGCTGGGAGGTCAGCATTTCTTGGGGCTGGGACTCTGTTGCACGACTCAGTGCTTAAAACAGCACCCCAGACCCAAATCCTGGGATCGGACCGTGGGGGGTTGCAGCCACGTATCCGAGCATCTGCCAGTGACAGAGGCACTGCCATGGGGCCAGGCAGGCGCCTCCCAAACAAGCAGGCTGAGACCCGTGTGACAGAGTTGGATTTTTCAGCCACTAAGTAGCATCAGAAGAAAGCCCCTGGAGGGGCTGCGAATGTGACCCTTCGAAAAGGGGTCAACCAAGAGGTTTTTGGATGCAGAGCTCATCAGAAAGACACACCTGGGGATTTGCGACTGAGAAAACAGCCTGTTGTTTGTTTTTTACACCACTCTACCTAAACAGCCCTCTGCACACAGATTTGCAAAAGGGAAGACCGAGCTGAACTCGCCTCTCCAATTTTCTGGCTCGCTGGAAGGAGCAGTGCAAAGCTGAGCCCACCGCCACCCGTCAGCCTGAGGGCGAGGAACTTGCTCCCGTCCACGTCACAAGAGCCTCCCTCCGCCCCAGTTCGACTTCAGCAACGTTCACTTCTACCTCCCCACCACCGAAGTCAGGTTGAAGAAATGAAGATGGTCTTAAAACTCCTAAGGGGCTGCTCTGCCCGAGGAACGAGGGGGGAATGTTACCCAGAAATAAAGCCTGGCACGGGAGCTGCCGTTGCTGGATTTACTGCAGCCTCTGCTGCCGAATTGCTGCACGACCGCGGGCGACGCACGAGCTGTGTCGGTGCTCCAGACTCCTCATCTGTAACACGGGGACAACACCAGCTACCTACCTCCCACGGAGCCGTGCGGTTAATTAATGCTGCTTTGAGCTGTGAAGATGAAAAGCGGCACATAACTGCAAAACAGTGTTTTATTATGATTATGAATGGAGCTTCCACTCGTTCCGTTAGAGTGAACCTTAAAGCAGTGCTACTGTAGATGCTGCGGGTTGTTCCTGGCGGCTGTACGACTGCTGGCACTCACAGGGTTTTGATTGTAGACTTGCACGTAAGAGCTTTGAACAAGTCAGGGGGAAAAAGAAGAAAGCGAGGTACCGGGGAGAACAAACAACTAGAGATTCCACCACATCTTATGCTTAGCACCCAGAGACAACACGCCCACCCTCCCGGAGGCTGGAACACAACAACAAGCCCGCAGACAAAAGCATCTCACCTCCTGCTCCCGTTGTGCTTTGCATGCACAGGCTGCCGTAGCCCTGCGCGTGTCATGTCGGGACAGCTTGTACAGCAAGGGCACTCGAACAGCACATTGGGATCTCACGGCCACTTTAGGAAGTGCTTCACTGCCTCGTCTCGATCCGACAGGTGAGAGAACTGCGGCACAAGGCGATGAAGCCGCCTGCTCGTGGGCGTGCGGCGAGCTGTGGGCAGAGCAAGGCGCCCGAAGCACCCACGCCACAACCTGTCCAGGCTCAGCTCATCCCCCGTGCACCTGAGCACCCCTTGTTTGTTCTGCCCTGCAAAGCCCCTGGCTCTGCAGCCAGCATCCTGCCCTGCGGGGCTGCCACCCAGCACCGGTACCCAGCACCGATACCCAGCACTGGTACCCAGCATCGGTACCCAGCACCGGTACCCAGCACCGGTACCCAGCACTGGTACCCAGCACCGGTACCCAGCACCGGTACCCAGCACCGGTACCCAGCACCGGTACCCAGCACTGGTACCCAGCACCAGTACCCAGCACCAGTACCCAGCACTGGTACCCAGCACCAGTACCCAGCACCAGTACCCAGCACCGGTACCCAGCACCGGTACCCAGCACCAGTACCCAGCACCAGTACCCAGCACCGGTACCCAGCACTGGTACCCAGCACCGTGTCGGACGCACGCAGGCACAGTTCCCCTCCTGCCACGCGAGTTTTGGGGTTTGTGACACCAGAACACACAAAACGCTCCGTTCCTGACTCAAGCCCTTCAGGCAAGTCCCCTTTCTGTGGCAGTTTCCTGCAGGGATGCCAGTAGCATTTCCTTTGCTCCAGCCTGTGCCTCTTCAGCCCGCGTCTCTCCGGGGCAGAAAGCCCTCCTTTGCTGCGCATGCAGCACCTGGCACAGGTCTCCTGAGCCTCCGGTGGGCCTTGCAGTGCCCTGGCACTACGAGCAGAGCAGCACGCAGCTCGCTATCTCACCTGCACCGCCGCCGTGCCCAGCTGAAGGACGCGGTGCCTGCGGGACACAGCGGCAGCGCTGCTCCTGATAGCTCCCGCCCATGTTTAATTCAGAGGCTGGTTTAGTTAATCTATTTTTTAATAATTCATCCCTTCCATCTTAATTTTGGTAGTTGTTGAAAATCCCTAATAAAACATTTAAGGGCTCTTTCACTGAAGCAATGGCATGATTTACTTGATGGAAGTCGGTCTTTGATGTCCTGCCTTAATTCCCTGCCTCCTGCCGTGCCTCGATCCTGTTTATCGCTGCGCTGGAGGTGAGAGGTTCTTGTTGAGTTTTGTAGCACTTCGACGCTTGGTCAGCGTTAATAATTCAGCTCGGACAAATCACGTAGCACGGGAGCCTCCTCCTTTCATCCGTAGCTGCCTCCGTCCCCGCAGCTCGCAGCATCGTCGCGGAGCGGCGCTGGGCCCAGGCAGGGCATCCCGGCCGACGCACGTCAGAAGCGGGAGCAAAATATCACAGGTGCCAACTACATTGTTCAAAGAATATACACCCTTTTATAGCACTTATATTTCATTCTCTACTGCCAGAATGGAGAAACATGCTGGGTTTTTGCATCCGTAATTGGGGAAGAACAGATGGTAGAAGCACAGTTGGAAGTAATACGGCCATTAAAATAATCTATACGGCTCGTAATTCTCCAACACGTGAGGAAAAGGGGAGCCTGCCTTCGCCAGCACGCTTTGCCTGGCCCTTCACTGGGCTGGGACAGGGGTGGGAGTATTTTGGGGGGATATCCGGGTGTCTGGGTGGCTTTGATGGCTTTGGCCATTCCCCTCTCCCAGGCTGTCGGTCACTTCACCGCTCAAGAGCTTCTCTGCAAGGTCAGACCCAGAGAAGTGTCCAGAAAAGCCGGAGTGCAAGCAGCTATGTGGAAGCACATGTTCTTGCTCTGCATGACCTAGGCTGTGGCTTCAGCAACCTCCGTGTCCTCCAGGAGTGCCAGCCACCAGGTTACCCGGTACCTCTGTTGCTGGGTTTGCTTATTGCTCCGCATCGCTTCATTTCTCTACAGACACGGCATAGAAAAGATCCTACCTCAACGATCCAAAACAGAGGAAATGTACGAAATCTCAGAGGAACACAGTGGAAAAAGTAATCCTTTCCTACACAGACCCAGCGGCCAACACCCCCACCCTGATTTACAGAGTGAGGAAGCAACGCGAATCGCCGCAGGAGCCGTTCCCTGGCAGGGAACCCAAGCCCCCCAGACCTCCACGAACACCTCCCCAGGCCAATGCAATGATTTTCCCAGCCAGAAACCTCTTTGTTCAGCTTAAAGTCTTCACTGCAATCATGCAAGCGCCTCCCCAGATCCTTACCCTCTGCCCTGAACACACTGGAGCCAGCAGGACATTACCTTGACAGCTGGCTTTGCTTTATGGAGCTGTAAATACATTTTTTAATAGGCTGGTGGCAAGAAAGATGTGTTTCAGACCCGACAACATCCCAAATTAACTGAGATTCATTTCGAAAAGGGTGAAGGGGGAGAGGAAGGGGGAACACGAGCCTGAAACCCGCAGAATATAAAGCCTTGAAAGCAACTGCCAGACAGCCCCTGCACAGCTGCCTCCTGGCTCTGGGAAAGGGAGAAAAAAAAACCTCCAGCAACATCAGGCTGAAGTGGACATCACCGAGGAGGCCGCTGCAAGCCGTGCTCGTGCTCAGAAAAGCTTCTGGTTTTTAATTATGGTTTTTTTTGGAAGGCCCCAGCCTGTGCCGATGCCCAGCTCTCCCCTGCCCCATCCCTGCCCTGAGGCGGCCCCATGCAGGGGCTGCAGCAGCTCGGGTCGGGGTCCTGCTGCTTGCCGGGGGCACCCCCAGCTTTTAGGGGACCAAGCGCCTCCCCGAGGGCTGCCTGAGCCCTGCACAGCCCCCTGGCCCCAGGAGCAGGGGGGGAGCACCAGCATGGGGGAGGCCCTGCAGTAAAAGGTTTGCTGCCTCCACTCCAGTGGCATCTCCTCCTCCTCCTCCTTCTCCTCCCCTTCTCCTCCTCCTCTCCTTCTCCTCTTCTCCTCCTCCTCCTCCTCCTCCTCCTCCTCCTGGTGCTGGAGCATTGAGCCTGACGTGCCTTCGTTAGCCCCAGCACCGCTCTCTGACGCCTAATTTGACTAACCCTTTAGTGACTAATTTAATTACCCCGGCCCACAAACTGACAGACAGCTGTTAAAAATGGTTATTGCATTATTAATACGCTCCAGTAATTTCCCATTAAAACTATACTGTTAATAATTTTTTCCCTGTATTTCTTCCCTCTTAATTAGTCTATTTAAAACTTTGAAGGAATATTCTCTTTATGGTAAATGGGAGCGTCGAGCAAATTACATTTTTGATTGAATACTTCTGTGATAGGCCAGCAAATAAGACCGTTGAGTTGTTAATTATTGTCAGAGTTTCACACGATGCCTGCTAATGAGGCAGTCAATCTTCTCTGCCATTCCTGGAATATTAATGGAAGCTTTTGGTATTGATTTTGTCGCCGGGAGGAACCAGGAAATCCTCTTTTCCAGGTGCTGGGGGGCGGGAGGGGGCTGCCCGGTGCTGGCTGGGGTCGTGGAGACCTTTGGGCTGGGCTGAGCCAACGGGGGCTTGAGGCAGGGTTGAGTTCAGGAAGATGTTGGGTGCTGGCCTGGCTTGCACACCAGGGTGATGTCCCCACTGGGGATGATGCCCCGCGGCCCCATAAGGATGCCCAGACAGCCCCAACAGCCCCGTTGGGATGGGGCAGCAGGGGGGCACCTGCATCAGCTCCAGCCCCGCGGTGCCGCCTGCCCCCACGTGCTGATGCCCGCCTGGATCAGATCTCTCCGCTCTGCGAGGTGTGTGGCACCTGTTCTGTGAGCAAAGGGGAGCGCCCGATCTCTCTGGACAGGTATTGCCACAGAGCGGTGCCGGGAAATGGTTAGCGAAGCAGCCACGGTCGGGATTCCCACACACCGAGCATTCCAAAACGGGGCTGGGAGGTGAAACGGGAGGTCTCAGCCACGTTCCTCCTGTTTGGGTACTGATCCTTGCTGACATTTACACCAACGTGCCCGTCGGAGGAGGCAGGAATTGGGCAGCCGAGGCTGCCAGTGTCAGGGCTGCAGGACCTGACGACCCTCCCACCTTGCAGGGGGGCCCAAGGCACAGCCCTGTGCCAAAGCCTCCTCCCTGCAAACTGCGCCTCGGCCAAGAAGTGGTGCTGATAAAAAACTCCTCACTCTCTGGGTGCGAGCCCTGGGCTGTCGGTGACGCTGAGGAACGATGGATGAACCTTCCCAAAAGCTGGCAGTTGCTCCCGAACCACTGCTCGGTTGGGTCGAAATCCCACGATGCGAACTCAGAGCAGCCAAGTGGCGTCGAGAGGCAGGGACGGGAACAGAGGCACACCCTCAGACCCCCGCCCACGTCGCTGCGTGCCTCTAGCTGACCAGCACCCCCCTTCTGTCCCATTAATGCCACCCCCATGCGGGCAAGGAGCTGCCTCTGCCGAGCCAGAGCCTGGGAGGCGTGCGTGCAGTTGTAGGGCGAGGCGCGTGTCCCCCCTTCAGCACGTGGGACCCGTGGATGCACAGGAACTGCTCCCCTGCAGCACTGGGAAGCTGCTCAGTGGGGTGCGCCCACGGAAAGGGAAAGGGAGCAGCCCTTGCCAGTGCAGGAGCATTTCTGTGGGGTACGTGGGGCTGTGCTGGGCAGCACAGCGCGGCGCTGAGCTTACCCCAGCCAGCTGAAGCACGATAACCAGAGACGTGCCCAAGCCACCCCAGAGGTCTGTATGGCACGGTCACACCTAGCACGCCGGTAGAGCAAGTGGCAGCTATGCAGGTGCCCCATTTGTGGGATCAGAAAAAAAAAAAAGAAGAAGAAAAAAAAAGATGAGTGTGGACCAAAGGAAACCAATTTCAAACTCCAGATGGGCCTAAATGGATTCTGATTTCAGCTCCGGGCTGCAGCGGAGGACACAGAACTGGATTTGTCAGGACTGTATGGCACCAAGTCAGAGCAGAAACGTGGCTTTCCTAAATAGGTCACACGGCATTTTGTGCTCGGTTCCATTTCTGCAGACGTGCTCTGAGTGTCTGCGTGGGTCCCTGACCCAGGGACAGGCAGAATCTATGGGCTCCCCAGCCCCCAGCCCAGCTCATCTGCCTTCATGCTGCCCAAGCATCTCCAGCCCCGCTCCCACCAGGGAAAGCCAGGGAGGATGAGATAAACCTTGCAAAGGTCACAAAATCCTGGTGAGAGCAGGCAATGTGCCAGCACACAGCAGATGGCACAGCTGCCATGGCGAGGCCAGAGCTCGGGGACATCCCGCCAGCGGTCTGCTGCAGCTACCCCGCACAGCCCAACACACGCCATCCCCCAAATTCCATGGCACTGATACGGGGCCGCCCTGTGCGTGCCTGAGCAGGTGCTGCAGGTACAGCAGGAACGGCGAGGATTTTATTGGAGCATCCGCTGGGATGCTCCCGACACCCTGCAAACCCCATCACCCGCAGCTGCACAGCCCCAGGGGCTGGGATGTCACCGAGAGGGGGACAGGCAGGGGACAACAGCCGCAGCAGGATCAGCCATTGGGACGCCAAGCGGAGGGAGCCCAGACCCCGTGCACGCCCGGCGTGCTCCCGAGCAGGCTGCCAAAAGGCCGTGGAGGCGGGCGTCTGACGGCAAACCTCAGACTCCTTCACATCTCCGCAAAGCCGCAGCTGATGAATGTGAATGGCACACAACCAGGGCGCTCTCCAGACCTGTGCTCAATTCCACGCGCTTCCTGGCCTCTCTCAAGGCTGGGTGAGGAGACAGCACTGATTTCTGTGTTTTTTTTTTTCCTCCATCTGTGCAGCAGGGTGGAGGATTAGTGCTGCTGCTCCCTGGGCACCCGGCGTCCCTCCCCCTGCCACCCCAGCTGTCCCTGAGCTGATGCCCGCTCTTGCTTTACGAGCGAGCCAGGCACTGTTTTTACTGCTATTAAGTTTTTCAGGCTCAGACTAAAGGCTGTATTTTTTCTTTTCATAAACTAGGCTTCGGTAAATGAGGTTTCCAGTTACAATTAAGTGTCTGTGCTGCAGCATACCCTGGGTGCACCGGGAAGAGGGGAGTCTGGAACCCCCTGAGCTCCAAAGGAGAGGCCTTGAAAAGCACTTAGGTCACTGCAGCCACTCCTGGCTCTCCTCCTCCTATATCAATATCACGTGTTAGCTGTGTTTGGGCACATACTCTGTCTCTCACCCCCCAGATCCCATGCCACCCCAGTGGTCTGGCACCAAGACAAACTCACACAAAGCCAGTCGGGCTCCTTCCCCTGGACGCGGCACCCCCCAGGCAGGCTGCGGGGGGAAGCACAGGCTCAGGTGTGCCCGGGATCCCACCAGCTCCAGCGATCTGCTCCTGCCTCAAGTCCTCAAGAAGCTTGTGTAAGAGAAGCAGCCCGGTGTCACCACACACCCAGCTCTGGCTCCTTGGCTCCCAGCAGCACAGGACCACATCCTGCCTCACACATCTCCCTTCCCACGAGATGCGTGACGATGACCGGAGGTACCGACAGGTCCCCGCAGTCACAGGAACAGGAGCCACCTGCTCAGAAAGGGCGAGGAAGAACAGAGACGGAGAACCTGGAACAGCCTGCCCGTAATAAATTAGCACCAGCCCGAGGTGCCCACACCAACCACGTGGAGCAGGTCTAAGGGCGCTCACTGTCACTGCTGGGAAAGCCACAAAGTCCCTTGTCCATGATATCCGGACCCAAAGAGTGCCACCGACCAGCTCCTGGGTAAAACACCACCCCCAGCGCTGCCTGGGGGCAGGCAGGGAGCAGAACCCCTCCAGGTTTTTCCCCCCAGCGTTACGATACAGCCAGAGGGGGGATGCTGCAGGGTACCACCACCAACCCCTTCCTCCTGCCTGCGCAGGGACCTCGCCACCCAGGAAACTCGGTGCTGCCGGGCTGTGGGCGACGCTTCCAGCGGGCAGGCTCTGAGTTACCGGCACACCACGGGCTGCCGGCACGGGCACACGTGGGATAAATGGGGGCTGGGGTCAAGAGCCTCGGCGCGGGTTAACTTCATCGCTTTCCGCGGGGTTTTCGGGGCATCCCCCCGGGGAGCTGGCACAGAAGAGCTGCCCCGCAGCGCTTGCTCAGGCAGATGAGCCCTAGCAGATGCCAGGGCCCGTCACGCACAGACCCTGCCTGCTGCGGAGGGTTGTAAGCCGTGTGCTCGCCTCCTGGACTCCCTAGGTCAGGGAGCCCATTATTAAACCACCCACCGGGCTGTGATTAACCCTTTATAAACCACTCAGCTACAGCCCACAGCTGCTTCCAAACCCACAGCAACTCCAGCTCAGAGCCAACGTCCTCAGCTCTGGCCCATCTGTGCTTAATCCACGCTGATTAAAAAAAAAAGAAAGGGAGAAAATGTGGACTGAACTGAATAAAGAGACTTCTCACTGCAAAAGCTCAGAGCATATTTACACAGCATCCTGCCTTAATTCTCAGCTTCTTCATTTATGTCATTTTAAGCCCTCCACAGTAGCGGGGAAGCATTAGCTGGTGTTTAATTGTGTGCTCCTGGGTTCAGCATGACTCCCAGAGAGCTGCCACGGGGAGACAGCCTCCGTCCACGGGTGACCGGGTGGCACGGGCGGGATTAGCGAGGACTTGGGCAGGCAGTGACAGGGACATCCCACGGCACAGCCCTGAGCTGGGGGGGTGAGCTCTGTCTGCAAACACGGCCAAAGGGGCAGCCTCAAAGAAGCGCAGGGCTCTCCTTTACACTGATGCTTATCCATAGGGCTCAGACACGCAGGTGGGCAGCCTCGGGTCTATGGCAGTGAGGGAAATGAGCGCTCACAGAGAGCTGCATAAGGAGCAGGAGTCTGGCCCCGCAGGGTGTACCCCCCGCCCCTGGAGTCACTTTGGTGGGTCATTTAAGCTGTTTTTGTAGGGTCTCCCAGGCTTCTGTAAGGGCACCACCACAGCACAGTCCAGCCCATCCTGAAGCACATCCGTAGGGCAGGACACCAGCGCTGAGCACGCTGTGACACGCACCAAGGACACAGAGAGCAGCGGTGCCATGGCAGGCCCCAGGTGCCCCGGCTGCGTGACACCTGGGACAAATCCCCACGTGAGACACCAGGACCCACCATGTCCCCCAGCCGCACCCGATCCCCGAACTGACCACACTCCCTGCTCCGCAGCCCCCCCTGCAAAGCCAGCTCAGAGCCTCAGCTTTAAGCTGAGGACGGAGGTTGGAGGAGGAATGCGCCGGGTGCTGCGCCAGGGCCGCCTGGGCCGCCCGCACCCCTCCGTCCCCGCTGCCACCGCAGCCAGCTCAGCTCAGGGGGCCCTGGCTGCACGCTCTGTGCTGTGACAAAAGGCCCTTGGTTCAGCCAGCAGCACCTCCTTACATCAAAAGCACCCGAGGAGACGTCTGCAGCTGCATTGATTAGTGCACAGGAATTCTCCAGGCAGCGAAAGCAGGGCAATTCCCAAGATGGGATTATTTTTTTGCAAAGCTTTACCTCATTTTCTAGACTTTTTTTTCCCCTCCTGCTCACTCCCCAGCCTCCCCTCGCCAGCTTTGCAGCACTCTGTGATTTAGCTTCTCAAAACAATCTTCTACTTAATGCACTCCACCGTGGCACCGGGGAAACCACCGCCGCCCACCAGACCCCCGGGCTTTACACGCGTAGCAGCAAGAAAATGTTTAGAGAGCTTTTCCTTTTCACTCCATAGCCAGCAGCCAGGCTCAGGGAGAGCAGAGAAGCCGCCAGCCACTTATCAACATCTACATCAGAAAAGGAGAGGTCAAGTGCATAGCAAATAAAGAGATGAAAAAGGGCAATGATGCGAAACCTGGACACAGCAGAGGCGAAGAGCAGAGGGTTTGCAGCTGTGGCGCAGCACGGCTGCGGTGCCACCGGGCAGCTGCAGCAAAGCCCGGGAAGGTCAAGGGTTTTCTGAGCCGATGGGCAACGCTGGACGCTGCACTGACACGGTCTGCAAAACGGGTGCTGAGCTTTTTGGTCCTGGAAGCACCTGGAAGGAGCTGCGCCGGCTCCTCCCGTGGGTACCCTGAGAGCTGAGGGGGTGAGAAAAGCACCCCCAGAGCCGGGTGATGTCCCCAAGCACAGCAAAGCCCCTGGGGCAGCAGCGGTGGCTGTGGGACACTGCCCCCAGCCCAGCAGGGTCGATGGAAACCTGCCGCTGGCTGCTCAGGAGTGGAGCCAGTGCTAATTAACTTCATTTGTCTTCGGAGAGGGGGTCGCCCCCGTTCACTGGCTGCGGCTGCGGCTGCCCCGTGGTTGAAGCCGGACCAGGGTTTTCCCACACGCTTCTGCTGATGAGCAGATATTCCTCCCATATTCCTCCGCAGCCACGTCGGCCTCCCCCGTTCCTTCCACAAAGCAACAAACAAAACCCCATAAAATAAACCTGGGGGTTAATTTTCTCCACGAGTCCCTTCCAAACCTGCAGGGAACGCTGTCTTTCTGGAAATGCCCTTAGAAGAGGAGGACGAACCTCCCCGGCTCGTGTCCACCTCTGCTCCCGTTGTCCCCGCTGAGGCTGTTTCTCATCCTTACAGCAGCTCCGAAGCCCATCGCAGGTCCCTGGCGCGCTCCCAGGAACATTTCAGCTCTGATGAATTTTATTAGTTTTGTCCTCTGAATGAAGTGATCCAACAGCAGTCACGGGAGATAAAAACCAGAGAGGAGGAGCAGAAACGGACCACACCGGGCAAGTTTACGGCATTTGAAATCTCATCAGAACCAGTTGGATGATGGTGCCGGCTCTCTCTACGAAATTGCATTTAAAAATAGCTAAAGAGAAGTTATTAATGTTTTCCCAATGTCACGACCCCACACAGGACTGTAGCTCCCAGTTGCACAGCTAAGCCTGGGGAGAGGCGTGCAGCCACGTGGGAGCAGGGACACCATCACCCCTGCTTCAATGTACTTAGAGATGAGTCTGCTCACACCAGGGAGAGGGCACTGGCTCAGAGCATCCTTCCCCAGACACGTGGGGAGTCCTGGCTGTCCTGCTGCCGCCCCCACCCTTGTTTCTCAGCTGCCCCTCTCCCTTCCCCACCAAGGCAGCGCTGCACGCTTGTGGCTTGTGACGGGGGAAGGCAACGTGGGTCGGCTGGGTTGGAAACAGGAGTCAAGGCTGACTCCAAATCCTTTGCATTTGCTGAGGCTCAAGTACCTGCACTCCACAGCAGCCCTGCCCCACTCCTGCTGGGCCGCTGTGGTGTCCATCCCCGTGACCCGGCACTCTCCAAAAGCACCAGGTCCCTGCCAGCAGCGGCTGTGCCCCGTGCCCTGCTCTGCGCCAGCTGGACCTGCAGTGAGCTTTGCCCATCCTGGCTAGCCAATCCCTCACATCTCCCCATCCCCAAACACTGCTGCGGTTTTTAAATCATGTGCAACTGCCCCAGAAAACAAGCCCTCTTTTTTGCTCTCACACCTGCTCAGCAGCCCAGGCGCACCCAGTCCCCAGATCTCTGACACCTCGGGCTGACACGAGCCCCTCCTTGTGACGACCCAGGCAGGCTGTGCAGCTCATTCATCTCGTTGCGAAGGAAATGGAGAGGCTCGACACGTGGTGCGGAGGAGCGGAGGAGCAGGAGGAGGAGGGCAGGGGTTCCCAGCCCACGCTGGATGCGGCGTGGCCAGGAGGTGACAGGAGAGGGGCCACGCTGGATGTGGCCTGGCCCCTCTCCTGCAGGGCTGCCCAGAGCCCTGCCCAGGCAGCGGACGGTCACAAAGTCATGGGTAATAAACTCAGATGGGGAGAAAGACATAATTAGGGGAAAATAGCGCGGACAGGCTGAACAAACAGAAAGGCTATGGGGCCGCGGTGCCTTTGAACAGGCAGCTGCAAAGCACACTGCAGCCAGTGTTTAACAGGAAGCAAAGGCAGGGACATAAAGAGATAACACCATCAAACAGGGACGGGAGAGCTCCTTCCACTGAAAGAAACCTTAATGCCTCGCCTTGCTTCCTTGCATCTCCTTGTGTGTGCATCAGCCCCTGCCTGCCCCTGCAAACCTGCTCGTTACTTGTCTGGGTGCCGGCAGGATCCTGCTCCGAGAGCTGAGCGCGGCTGGCAGCAGGTGCTTTGGTGGACGGACAGACGGACACACACGGCAGCAAGAGAAGGTCTGGCATAAAGAGAAGCTGCAGAGCTCGGTGCCAAATCGTGCTCTGCGCTGGGAGATCCCAGCTACATTAAAGGGAACCGTTCTGCGTGTGAGACAGCATGCGCGTACTTGGCGGGTGTTGGTTTTTTTTTTAATTGTCTCAATAAATACATAAACAAAATCTGTTTGTGCATTTGTTTGCTTTTCCCTCCTGGGCTCCGTGGCACCGCTGATGAGAGGAACAGCAATCACTCAGCTGCACAACTCGTGCCTGCTCCAGGTGCTTGCTCCCTGCGATGGATTTGCCTACCAGCAAGTCCGAATTTACATCACTGCCCCTAGGTGGTTTGATCATTTTCTGTGTAGTTTTATAGCCCAGCATGAAGAGCTCAAGAATTTAGCAGGATCACACACAGAACCGGAGCACAGAGAGGGAAATTCAGCAGCACTGTACCAGGGATTATTACAAAGCCCACAAAGAGGGCAGCTGAGATGTCTCTGCACCCTCTCAGTGCAACAGAGGTGCGGGTGAACACGGGTGTCAATTGTGACCTAACCGAGACAGACACTCCCTGGGTGATTCCTGATCGAGTTTAGTTTATTTTTTATTTTTTCCCCTTTCTTGCCTGCCCCTCATTTTCCTATCACACCACTCCTTTGACTCCTCTCTCCTTCTGCTGCTCCCAGCCATCGGTGGCTGCCACCAGGTTACGTCCCCGTTTAGTCATCCCTTAGCCAAATGAGACATAGCTGACTCCTCCAATCTGCTCTCATAAATCAAGCCAGGAGGCCAGGACCAGCAAAAATCCCACAAGCAGCCTGATGCAAAGTTAACACACGCATGGCAGAGGCTGGCAGCTGCCTCTCTGCACCACATCCCTCCTTTCCCCATGGAGGACGAGGCCAGGGGCTGCCTTTATCCCCGCGTTACGCACCAGAAGTTGTTCCTCCACTGGTTTTTGTGAGATGACAGCGTGCTGGGGTGATAAGAGACCCAGCCCAGAGCTGCAGGGATGTTATCTCTGGGGATGCCGGTGTCTCTGTGGTGTGCGCTGTAATGGATTGTCCTCCCTCCAGAAATGAAGAAGTTGTACTTGGTGATGCAATGATCAATTTGCTCCAACACATTAAGCTGTCCATTCATCACAGGCACCTGCTGTCAGCCGCGGCGTTGGTGCCCACGGCTGCTGTTCTCAACAGGACAAAAGCCTGGAAGGCAGCAACGCAGGGACACTGCTCCTGCTCAGAGACAGCCCCCGAAAGGGCTTCCCTTGCATCAACGCACCCCAGGGCTGTGCTGCAGATGGAGGGACCGTGGAGACAGAGCAAAAAAATGCAGCAGGAGTGGGCCCAGGAGAAATGCTTTTGCGCAGAGCAGTGGTGCTCAAGGTGAGCAAGAAACCCACCTTGTGCTGGAGCAGCGTGCCCAGTAAAAACCTCCCGCGGCTCAGCGGTGCTCACCTGCAGCAGCACCCCTTTGCCTGTGCTCCTGCGGGTGAGGCGTGAAGCCCAGGTGCAGAGCAGATGAGACCTGCTGGTGCTGTGGCAAAGCTGCTTCCCCTCTCCTGGCCCAGATTCTTCTTTTCTTCTCCTCTTTGCTTTTCATCACCCCCGGCGAGGCGCGGAGCCTTGCACCGCAGTGCTTGGCACCGACTTGCAAAGCACCTGAGTCTCTGCAAAAGCAGTGCCACAGGGTGCTTCTGGCGAGCCCCTGCAAGGCGGGGGCAGTGGGTTTGTCGCAGGGGCACGGTGGGGCCGAGCTGGGAAAGGCCACGCACAGGGGGAGCAAAAGCTCGGGGCCTCGGCACGGGCTGGTCCCGGCTCCACGGGGTGCGTGCGCTCAGAGCAGGGGAGAAAAGGTGGCTCGCGTGCGGCACGTGGAGCACTGAGAGAGCTGAAAATGAAATAATAATAACAACAATAATAAAAAATCTTGCTGATTGTACTTTGGCAAAGAATTCTGAGAGCAAAGGGGCTCACTTGGGAGCAAAACGAAGATGAATTGACAGTGAGTTCAAGAGAATTCATTCTGCCACTGAACACTTGTCTCTCCATCAGGACATCTCAAAGGCTTGTCAAGCGAAGGCAAGGCTTTTATTTGTTTCTATGGTTGCCATAACGATGGAGCTATATGTCATGTCAGGCAGCAGCTGAGGCTCGCTCCCCTGATTTATAGCCACTCACGAGGAATCACAAACTTTTCCGCTGAGGTGGGGACACAGCGGGGCTGCAGGGTGCTGGGCAGGGGGTGCCTGCCAGCACCTATCCCCAGCGGGACAGCAGGGCCCTCGGCATGTCCCAGAGCCACGCTCTGCCCCCAGGGGATGTCCCCAGTGGCAGTGCCACCACCAAAGATGCCCCTGTCACCCGGTGCAGGGGTGCTGGGTGCTTGCAGCAGTGGGAGCAGGGCTGTGGCTCCTCCCTGCTGCCGTCCCTCATGAGCTGCTGACGGGGTGAGCAGCCTGCTCTGAACAGGAACAGCGATGCCCTGTCCCACAGGACATTTGTCCCTAAGGGCCATAACGTGAACGGGATGCGTCCCGGGAAGGTCAGCAGAAGGATTAAGCACCTGAGAGCAATCTGTTAAAATCAGTGCAGACTGCTGTGTTCATCGAGTTACTGGAGAAATACGGGAAGGGAGAGAGGGATGGGAGCGATGGGGAGAAGGAAACAAAGGGGGGGTCTTTCAAACAAGCGAGACAAGGTGAGATACTTCTTAACCTGGCAGCTGGAGCATCCAGCCCAGCTCAGGACCTGGCTTCCAGGACAAGCCAGAGGCAAGCACAGGGAGAACCTCCAGTGCTGGCCACCCTCATGTGAACAAAGGTGTCACCGATAGCGCGATGTCACCAGTATCGAGCTGTCATGGTCAGCTTGGCTCCCATGAGCCAAGACGTATGACTGATGTGATCACTGTGCAGAGGATCATGCTCTGGAGTTGAAGAGGGGACGCTTGAAACAGTTACTGCTAAATTATACACGGAAGTTTCACCAGCCCTAGGGGAAACCTTTAGCTCAGGTGAGGATGCATGGCCCTAGAACACCCACCGCCAAGCTCTGCAGGACGAGTCTGGTCCCCACTCCCCTCCGGGGGCGTGCAGAGCACAGGCAGCGTTCCCAATGGGATGTTTGCACGCCGAGCTCTGGATCCTACCTGCAGGGCTGGCTGCAGCTGTGGGAGGAAGCTGGGGAAAGCTCTGGCTGCGAAGCACGTGGAGAGCAACATCCCCATGAGCGGCAGCAGGGAGTCAGCATTGCTCCAGACAGCTGCTGAGTGGCAGAGCCCCACCTGGCCTTTCTGCAGTCTCGAGCATCTTCATAAAACCACAAGGCTACGT
The DNA here is from genome assembly GCA_011075105.1 of Heteronetta atricapilla. NCBI lineage: Eukaryota > Metazoa > Chordata > Aves > Anseriformes > Anatidae > Heteronetta > Heteronetta atricapilla. The sequence continues at coordinate 3,609,438 of CM021747.1, forward strand.
TTGAACCTTTAACCCTCCAAGTTGTAAAGACTTCATCACTTGTTTTCTCCAAACCAGGCTTTCTGCAATTTCCCTCCATTAAACTCTTCAAGTCAAGTGACCCCAGAGCCAAAAGGTGCCAGACTAATGAAAGGTCTGGAGGAATTCAGCACGGTTGTTATTAAAGGCACAGAGGAAACACAGGACTGAATTACCAGCACGACATTACGGGACAGCAAACAGGACACTCCAGGCGCTGAGACGCAGCGTGTTCCAGCCGCTGTGAGCCAGTGCTGGTCTGACCCTGGGCACGGGGACGTGGCTGGATCAGAGCTAAAGCACCGCAAGCAGGAGCTGCCGGCACACAGGGACAGCAGTGCCACCGTGTTCCCAGTGAGCAGGGCCCTCTGAGGGCACAGGGGTGGCTTTTGGACACGGGTACAGTGGACAGCGTGCGTTCACCTCCAAAATCAGGTCTGGCATTACCGGTCATCACTGGGACATCTGGACCACCAAAACTGCTGCATTGCTTCTCCCTCGACTTGCTGCCAAGGCACCTCTCAGTCTAAAGCTCCCAAAAACCTCAGCACAAAGACAGGACAAGGAGATGCTTGTGAGCATCCAACACCACAGTGTCCCTGCCCGTGGATTGCCTCAGCACTGAGCACCACTTTTCGGCACCAGCTCCTCCGCCAGCCCCCAGCACTCGGCTCGGGAGGCAGCAGCTCCATCGCCATCCACCACAGGGTGCTCGGGACCCCGAGCCAGCAGCCTGATCCCAGTTTGAGAAGTGTTTAGGTTCTAATGCAGAAATAATAGATCAGTTTTTGGTTTTCACTGTATCTGTGAAACCTTCCATAATTCAACATCAAATATTTATTATTACGTTTATTAAAGTTTTAATAATTCAGCATCTCCTGCATGTACAATACGAGCGCTGTGAACTTGTCTCCCTTATTCCACTTGGGTCACTCCAATATTTATATCTGGAATTCTCAATTCGGCTTTCATTTAGGAGGAGAGCAGGCAACAGCCTCCACGCCAGGAACTCCCTGCCCTGGCATTCCTCCATCCCGAGACTCCTCCTCGAGGATCGCTGCCCAGAGACAATCACGGCACTGGGGCAGAAAGCGAGCTTCCCAACCTCTACTTCTGCTTTCTAATGAGGATGTTAGGAGGAAAGAGTGGTGGTTTGGCTTGGAAAATGTTGGCATACAACAAGGCGACCTTTCTCCTCAACCAAAATCAGTCGGCTTCTGCAGACAAGAACCACCTTTCCCAGCAGAGCCAAATTGTGACAGATATATACCATAAGGCTCCTTTGACAGAAGAGAGAACAAGCACCAATCACCAACAAAACACACTTGGAAGTGGAACCTTTTGGATGCCAGTCCTGGCTGTGCCGCAGGTTTTGGAGGTACTTGCTCCAGCTGCAGCCCTGCCAAGACCCACGACGGAGCAGAAACAAGGAAACCCACTTTGAAGGAAACCCAAGGAAACCCAAGGAAACCCAAATGTCCCATTGCTCTTGGGAAACAGAAGGCAAAATAGGCTGGGGAAATAAGGCTCCTGCTGGTGCCCATGAAGATGGTTCACACCACAGACAAAAATTTGCATGTCAGGAAATTGTGTCTTCGGTGACCAGGAGAAGGCAGCAAGCAGGAAGGCAGGGAGGGCTCCCACAGCCTCCCTGGCAGCCAGCGATCACACGCTCGATCTTGATTTAACGGGGGAGAGGCAATGCACGCTACATGCCTTAGGAATCAAACAGTTAAACCCTTGCAAACCAGGCAGGGGTGGACAACCACTTTGCCTGGCCTCCCCTTCCAAGCCTCCCACTTCACCCACCCTCAGCCAGCAGCCACTGGAGCAACTCTCCTCCTGCAACACCCCCCGAGGTCGCACTGCTGAATTAGACATCAGAGGAGGTCTGGCAGAAGCACAAGCCAGCCAAAATTACAAGTCAGAGAAATATTCAGGTACTTGCTGAACTCCGGGAAGGAAAAAAAGATCCCAATGGCATACTAATTGGACAAGCAGCATGGCCTTTCACCTGGTCTGACCTTGGCCCCTCGTGAGCCCCGGAGCAGCCTGCAGGGTTGGTACGTGACACACGTACGTGACACACGTACGAGATTCTGAACGAGGATGGCACTTCCATGCCTGCGAGTGCACCGATTACGGCTGTGCAATCAAACATTAGATTTAAGCCACTTGAAAATTGCCTTGCCACAGGTTCATACCAATTTACCTGCCTGCATTAGTTATACGCACACACCTGGCCTAGACCCATCAGGACCAAAAAAAATCCCGCAGAGTTATCACGTCGGATTTCTTACTGGAAGAAAATTAATCAAACTTATCATCATAGAAATTACCGCATCCTCAGGAACAATTTAAAGAGCAGTCTAGTCACTCAAGCATGAGCAAAACGAGAAATCTGCTTCCTACCTGACATCTGCTGGATCTTCTGTCACCAGAACATCTGTCTTGCAGCTGGCGAGAGGATTGATGGAAAGCTCCACGGGGGGCACCACGAAGCTCTTACTGACCGGCAGCCACAGGCCTTGTCCCAGGCTATAGGTGGACCTGGAGTGAGGACAAACACGTCATATGGGAATACAGTGGTAAGAGGTGGACCTCTGCCACTCCTGGCCACTTGGAGATGAGGGCAGCGGTGGCATTATGGCATGTGTTAGCCACTTGGTCCTGTCCTGAGAGCCAGACACAGGCACACGAGTGAGAATAGCTGGAGGTGTGACAGGTAGAACAGGAGGATGATCCTGCTCTGGCTTTAAAGCCAGGGGGATATTTTGTGCACAATGCCCTGGCCTCTGTCGAGGTGTATGGGCAGAGGGGACAAGAGGAAAACCCCTCTCCTCCTGCAGAGGACAGGCTGATTTTTAGGTTCACTGGAGGCAGGTGACACCAGTGCACCTTGGACAGCGGGACAAGACAGAGCCAGGGACCACCAGGAGGCAGCAGGCTGCTGGGAAGCCCCCAAGCAGGCCCTGCCCTCCCAGCTGTAGGACACCAGCAGCCCTTGGACCCACCTGAGAATCTTCTCCGGCGCCTGCTCTCCTGTGACCAGGTCGTATCCCCTCTCGAGCGTTGTGTAGGGCCACGGCCTGGGAGACCAAGAGGGAGAGAGAAGCTGCGTCACGCCACCCCGCAAGGCCAGCAGCACCCGTCGGGCACCGGGTCTGTGGGGGTGGTGGTGGCCAGGAGGGAAGGAGAGCTGGCCCCAGCACAGCCCCGGGAGGAGCTCGGCTCCCACTCACCCTTCGCTGTGTCCCCAGTCACTGCGCACACACAGGTGCCGATGGACGGGGTCTGGGGCGTAGCCTTCGTGGCAGCTGCACTCCCCTAAAAGAGACCAGGGAAAGGTGAGACTTCTTTGTGCAAGGGGCAGCTCAGAAAGCACTGCGTCGGCCGCTCCTCCCCTGCTGTTCATCTCTGCTTGTCACAGGCAGGCCAGGTCCCCACGGCGGGTCTGACGCTCTTTGTAGCCTTCTGAAAGCTCCCGGTGAGGAGACGTGGGAAGCTGGAAGAAACCTAAAGTTTTTCTGAAGGGGTTACATGACGGGCTCCTGCTGTGAATGGGGTTGAGGTGTAATGATGTAACATGTCTGTCCTCAGCCCATGCCCCTGCGCACCCACACGGCTCTCCAGATTCAGCCAAACTCTGCCTGACGGCCTCCGAGGACAGCTCGCGCTGCCTGCAGAGAAACACCACAAGGACGTGGCTGCTCCCATCCCGGTCTGCAGAGTGCTCACACCTGCAGCAGACGGGCTGCCCTCGGTCCTCAGCGTGATGCTGGCCTCACCCTCTGCAGCCAGCCTTTGCTGTGCCCCTGCCCAAACGTTAATGGGGTCTCACATCCTTCCTCCTGCACCCTGTTACACCCCGCTGAGAGCAGGAGCAGGGCTCCGACCGTGCCTGGCCCGAATCGATTCTGTGTTTGGCAGAAAGTCGTAACCCGGAGCAAGAAACAGCGAAATAAACAGAGGAATTGGATCTGCACGTGGAGTTTGGGTACAAGCTCCTGTCAATAACTTCCCCCTCCCCACCTGCCCCCCATCACGCCGTTCCTCGTTGCAGTGGCAGGCTGGGCGCAGAGCCAGGGGAACAGGGGGGGCACACAACCACTGCTGCCCCGCTCAGAGCAGGGACACAAGGAGAGGGGAGCCCCCGGCGCCGATGCGGGCTGGCAGGTACCCGCGTGCTCCTCGGGTCCCCAGGCAAGCTCGGCGTGTCTCGCAGGGATTACGGTCAGGAGTTTTCTTGTTGGGAGGGAAGGAAACGGGGGTGCAGCCCGTGAGGTGTTATTTTTTTTTTTTTTTTGATGAGAGCTGTCTGAAAAGGGGGAAGTAGGGAAAAGGAAGGGGGGGGGGGAAGAGAGAGCTAATGGCATGCTAAAATGCAACAGCACCTTCATGAAATATTCACCGCTTTAAACACGTCTAATATTAAAGATTAAATGTCCTGGGATTTGTCCTAGCGACTTCGAAGCACTGATTTATGATCTGTCAAAAGCTGCTAACCTCATGATTCATAACGGGAGAGGCAGGAGCATTACTCCTCCAAAGGGAAGGAGTCGGGAAGGAGATGGAGGCGGCGTGAGCTCCTGCTCCTGCCTGGCCTGGGGTTGGGGCAGTTTCACGGCAAGAGCTGCGTGTCCTAATGGCTCCGTCAGTCAGTTAAAAAAAGGGAAAGTTATTTTTTCCTTGGGTGCTTAGTACGCGAGTTTCCCCAGCCATGCCGCGGATCATTAATTCCTGGCGCTCGTTACGTAACACATACAGGCTCTGCAAGCGAGAGACACCTCAAAGTGCTTGCAAAGCAGAGCTGGGAGTCTTGGGGCACCGGCTCACTCCCAGCGCCTGCCATGGAAATTAGAGCAAATCGGGAAAAAACACCTACAGAGGTTGGCAGCAAACAGCCCGACCACCTCCTTCCTCACTGCTGGCTGCAGGTTCCAGGGCTGCCAACCCCTCTCCTGCGGCACGACGTGTGTGTTGGGTCCGCCGCTTTGTTTCCTGTCGAGGCCGCTTGGTGTGGGAGGGAGGAACTCCATCACCCCGCACAAATATCGGTTTTATTGACCCCAGCCCTAGAGCTTCAACAGCTGCAGCTGGCGCTGGAGGCTTTCCCAGGAGGTTTAGGGGAGGTTTGGGTGAGCAGGAGCACCCTGCGGCCACAGCAGGGGATGCCACGCAGGGCTGAGGCCACCGGCACCTCCCCAGAGCCGTGCAGGATGCGGCCCCAGCTTGTCCAGGCACATCTGTACCCTTCTGGCAGAGCTTTAGAAATGCAATGGGAAAGGATGCAGCCCGGGACCAGCTGAGCATTGCAATCTGCTAGGCTGTGAATTGCAGCAGAAGGGGTGGTGCTGCTCCACGTTTTCGTGAGAATTTGCTCTCCTCACACTGCTGGGCATCTCCTCTCTTCCTCCAGCCCCCCCAGATACTCCGTGATTTCCTCTTTGCTCGGCCCGGCCAGGCATGATGCTGAGCCAGCTCCTGCCACAGGGCACGGAGTGAATCCATGGAGGGAGAAATGCTCTGTGTGACAGGGGTGGGGGCCCCCTAATTTCTAGCTCCTCCTTTGAGAAAGCACATCTCCTAAAGAGTAGATTTCAACATGCTACATAAAAAAACATCTCTGCTGCGAGAGGACAAATGAATCGGGATCTACAAAGTGCTGGGACAAGCACCCCATTTCTGCAGTCACCGACCTGCAAATGGTGCAGACACGGCTGGTGGTGGTCATTTGTCTTCTTCCAGATTCATAACCCACAAATCGGACTGGATAATCCACGGCGAGTCTTGGTCTGTTCCGGCAAAAGGAAGGATCACTGCTTGCTTCGTTTAAGCAAGAGCAGGTCCTGGTGTTAAGTTCTGGAGGTCCCATGCTGTATTTGCAGTCTGACATTTCACAAACCACTGCAAGAGGGAGAGAGGAAACCCCTCTGCTCTTGCAGGGAGAAGGTGCATTAACCAGGAAAGGGAAAAGCACAGATCTAGTAAGAGGCTCAGAGTGAGCTCAGAGGCTCAGTCTGCTCTTCATGTGACACACACAGGTATTTGGGAGGGCCAGGGGAGACCCGAGGCCGTGGGAGAGCAGCAGCACCCTGCTACAGCCAGCCCACAGCCCTGCTCTGTGCCACTGCTTCTCCTGCTCCCCTCTCCCACACACCAAATCCCAAAGACTGCACAACCACAGCTGATTACAGGGAGCACGACATCGCTGGGTCAGCTTCTGCTCCGGGGGTAACCTCTGTCACAAGCTGCAGGACACATCCAGAGCTTCACAGATAGTTTCGTGCAGCCTCCCTCCTCCTGCTGTGCTTTCATTTCTGAGGAGGCTGCTTGAGGAGCCGATGGGGTGAGGAGCTCTGCGTGCCACCCAGAGCTGCAGGTTGCCACAGAGTGCCCGTGGGCTCCATCCTCGTGGTGCTACAGCATTGCCACTGCCCTCTAGCTGGGAGGGGAAGCAAGATCCAGAGCCTGGAGGAGCCGTGTAAACCAAGGACACGTCTGCCTGGTGGCTGCACGCAGGTGGGAGGTTCCTCTGCCCCATTTCCAAGTACAGGGCTCCTGTGCCTGCTTCACATGGTGTAAGTGCTGGAGCTGCAGAAGGGCAGAGCCAGAGCAGTCTGCAGCCATGGTCAGCACCGTCCGCACCCCTGGCTTCAGGCTCAGAGCTGGCCCACGCCAGGGCTCGCTCATGCCCAAAGATGAATCCTCCACAAGCCCCCATAAGGGCTCCTCGCTTCCAGGAGCATGGGCAAGATGCACAGGAGCAGGTGCTAAGGAATTAAGCAACCCTTCAGCCACATCCAGACTGCTGCATCAGGGGCTTCAGCTCTCTTTTCGATAACCTCAGGCTTGAAGCTGCAGAAGTCTTCTTTCATTTCACCCAATGCACTATGTTTTTGTTCCTTCTGAAACAGAAATAACCCCCAGCCATCTCTTTTCTTCGTGCAGCTGCACAAACACCACACAGCCAAGCACACCGGTGCCAGCGTGCCGGGTAATCCTGTTAGCCTCGTTAGGACGAGAGGCGATCTGCTGTGATAATGCTATGGGATCCCCCTAATCCTCCAGCCCGGCACACAGCAGAAGCTCCTGCAGTCCCTGTGCTCCCAGGGAAGCAGCTCTTTGCAGGCAACGGCATTTTTACTGATGGAGTCAGGGGCTGCTGGCAGCAGTGGAGCAAACACGGGGCAGCCCAGCCTACCCAGATCCCTCTGAAGGGCCACCCTACCCTCTGGCAGATCGACGCTGCCCCCCAGCTTGATGGGGTCTGCAGACTTCATGAGGGTGCACTCAATCCCCTCACCCAGGTCATCAATGGAAGTATTAAACAAGACAGGCCCCAGTACCGATCCCCGGGGGACACCACTTGTAATGGGACGCCAGCTGGACTTAACTCCATTAACCACAACCCGCTGGGCACGGCCCTCCGGACAGCTCTTTACCCAGAGAAGAGTGTACCTGTCCAGGCCATGGCAGCCAGCTTCCCCAGGAGAATGCTGCGGGAGACCCTGTCAGAGGCTTTGCTGAAGTCTAAGTAGACTCCATCACCAGCCCTTCCCTCACCTACCGGTCTGGTCACACATAAAGGAGATGAGCATGACCTGCTTTTTGTGAAGCCGTGCTGGCTGGCCCTGACCCCCCAGATGCCACGCACGTGCCGTGTGATCTCACCCGAGACGATTTGCTCCACAACTTCCCCTGGAACCGGGGTCAGGCTGGCAGGCCTGCAGGGTCAGGCTGGGGGGCCTGTAGGCCTCTTCTGGGCATGGGGCTGCGTGCTCGCACCGAGCCAGCTCCGGGGTGATGAGCCTGCTCTGATGAAGCACCAGCGGATGGGGGGGACCCGAGGTGCCCTTCTCCTTCCCCACTGCAGGGGAGCAAAGCCTTGACCCAGCTCTGCCCAGGTGTGTCCCTCTGGAGGTGGGGACAAGGAGTTGATCAATGCCCGTCCCTCCTGCTGCTCCAGCCACTTCCCTCCTGTAATGAAGCCATTAGGGCTTCAGAGGCTCAGGAGCATCCAGAGGAGGTTCAGCATTGATTTATCCTTTGTGAAAGGTTTCTGAGCTCCTGGCAGAACGTCACAGAAGCAACCTCTTAATCCAGCACTCCGAGAAAGTCTGACAAGGCTAAACCAGACCCTGCTGTCCTGCAGCCACCTGAAGCACAGACTCTGGCCCTGTGGACACCTCTCCCACCTGCAGGATCTGTTCTTTATTTGCAGACCCTGGGTGCAGGCTGCAGGGCTCCCTCCAGGGCACAGCCTGGCCCCTTGGTCCCTGCCACATCCCCAAACCATGTGGGGTGCTCTTGCCTTGGCCCATCTCCCTGCTTACCTACCAAAACCCCCTTGCAGGAAGTGTTGGGTGCACCAGTGGCTCCCAGCACTGCTTCAAACAGAGCCCGGGAGCTGCAATAACCCACGAGGAGATGCCGTGGGTGCAGGGGCAGCACCTCTCCTTGCTGCCAGCTGGGCCAGCCTCGTGCCCTTGTGAAACCTTCCGCAGGCTGGCACTGTGCTTTGAGTGTGCAGGGAAAACCTGGAATTAACTTGACAGTTCCCCTCCCCTTCCCCCACTGCAAGTCTCCCTCTTTGCCCAGATGCATCAAAGCAGTTAAGAGCAAGCTTAACTTGTGAGGACTGTGTCTGGTTTACGCTCAGCACAGATATTATTCTCATTATCATTTGCTAAGCCCCTGAGCCGTGCTGCCGAGGGAGCTCCCAGGGGGCACACGCGTGTGGCTGATGCAAGGCAGCAGCGCAAGGTCCTGAGCTGGCAGCACCCAAGGGTGTTCTGCAGTGCCCAGCTGCTGTCTTCTGGGATGTCCACTGCCCAAATCAAGTACCATGGGTGAGAAGTGACCTTCTGCAGTGCTGGTGGGTTGGGTCAGGCAGGTGAGATGGGCCCAGGAGCACTCAATTCCCTTCCCTCCCCTCTGTGGCCTTTAGACAAGCACAGAAATGCCATTACAAGAACATTAGTAGCTGCAGGATTAAACACTCTAATGGCAGAAAATGAGAGTGTAAAGACAGCACAGATAACCTTAACTCAGCCCCCTCGCGGGCATGCATTTTGATTGCTGTTTATGTCTAACACTTCAGCCTGAAGCTAAATTAGCTTGGGAGTTAACTGCCTCCTGCCCTGCTTGGTGCAGAAGGCAAGCTGTGCCGCCGCTTGGAAAGAAATCGTATATTACATGGTTTTTGACCAAGTTATTAAACTACATACCTTCGAGAGACGGAACCTCATCTTATAAAAGTCTAAGTCAATAAAGACACTGGGATCTTCCAACAGCGAAAATAGAAGTGTACGAGAACAAACAAATATTACTTGATGTGCACAAAAGCCACATGATATTACACTGAACTATCAGTGAAAATGACTGTTTTCTTAAACAAAAATACACCCTCGCTGAGGCTGGTCATCTACTGATTTACATGTTCAGCTCTGCAACCTCCAAATCCCCTTTACAAGAGCCTTTAAAAAATGGGTATGTTTAACAACGACTTTCATCTGTTTCCTGCCTGCAAGAGCCTTGTCCTACCAGGACAGCAAAACCGTCTGCAGCTCAGGTGACAAACTAGCCCATTTGGAAGATGATGGAAACCTTTTTTTTTTTCCTGCCAATTTCTAGAAAAGACCTTTCACTACCACATCTAATTGGGTTCTTACAAGCATGTGCCTATTGTTTTGTGGGTGCAATCAATTGTGGATGCATAGAAGAGAGCTTTGACGGGTAAGTGCCTGATTTATGGATAGGAAAAAAAAATCAACGCACTTGCACCTGCTAATCAAGGTAGCGATCCATCTCATTTATGCCACTGCTCTAGCAAGCCTGACAGCACAGCATCACAGGCTGTTTTTCCCGGCGTTTGGCCCTCAGGGACCAATTCTCCAGCAGGCCTCTTAAGTGATGCCCACAGAATGTGCAAGTGAATCAGTTTTGTGCATACAAAGCAGGTAATTGTGCTCACAAATCAGGATTTGCATATGCCACCAAAAATGGATGCCCTCGTAAATGTTACCAGCACTGGTGAAAAGGCAAGTGAAAAGCAGGGCTCTGTGACTGTACAAGAAGACATCCCAGAGTGTGGCACAAATGCCATGTCCACTGAAAAAACTGAGAGCGAGAAGAGGTGCCTGCAAGCCCCAGCAGGCAACAAACCTTCCCTGTCTTCGCTCAAGCAGCGCCTGCCAAGAAGATGGGGCATTGTGGCTGAAGCTCTCCAGCTGAGGAGCAGCTCTGGGCCACGTGGTTTGCACTGTGTGAGGACGTGCCAGCATCTGGAAGAGGCACCCAGCTCACCTGAAGTGAAAGATGGCATTTTGCTCATGTGCAGATGTTGGTGCTCTCTCCGAAAAGCTCTGATGAGTTGGTACTTTGCAATATGGGCTTGAAATTTGTCAGGGGCAGCAATCATTTAATTAAAGAATGAGTCACACTGCGAAGACACAAGGGAAGGCACATTAAGGTCAGGCAAGCAAAATGTGTTTTGGCATTTCCTAGCGTTTCAGAGCCACCGTTTCCAGTGTGGATTGTTATTTATACTGAAGTAGCACTCAGTGGCTTCAGTCACGAATCAGCACATCGTACAGACAGACGTTAAACAAAAACTCCAACCCAAAAGAGGTTTTCAGTCCTGGGAAGGGTGAGAGGTTGAGTCTCAGCAGACAGAGCTTGTGTGACCTGGTGGCCTCTGTCCAAACGTGTGCCAGGAGCCCACAGCACTGCTGCTGAGAACACCTCTGCCTGAACCTTGGAGCAAAGAAGCTCCGGGCCAAGGCTGGATCCATGCTGCAGGAGAAATCAGCCATAAATGTGTGGGAGCATTTCAAGGCTGGCCCTGCTGCTCTTCACAGGGGAAGCCTTCAGGGCAGTCATCCCCCAGGCAGGACAAACCTTGGTCCAGCCTTCTCCTGGACGCCCAGCCGGAGAGGAGGGAGGGCAGGGACACCCCCCGCACCCACTACTTGGGATGCTCCCAGAGATGATAAAATCCCTGACCTGGAAAGGTTGAGATCTAGATGGGATTTATATCCCCTAGTAAAACCACAGGCCTCTCTCTCTCTCATGGTGATAAAAATAAATCACCCTTAAAAATAGAATGACATTAATAAAAATAAATCTCAAAATGCACGCTGTGCATCACAGAACTACAGTTTGCTCCCAGCCTGGCATGAGAGCTTCTCACTAGCTGAAGGCTGGTCAACAGCAATGAATGTGAGCCATGCCTGGGGCTGGCTCCTGGGGTGGGGTGTCCAGCAGGTACTTCCAGAGGCCTCATTGTCAGGGGATGGGCGCTCAGCTCTTGGTAAAATTTGGAAAACCACTCTGAAAACCTGCAGCCTCACCAGCAAGCCCTGCCCTGCCCCTGGAGATCCAACTGGCACAGACAGGAGAAAGGTTTTGGTTTATCCACGTGCAAATTGCCAGGATGGAGAGAGGGGGAAGAAGCTGATGTACATTTTGGGTGAGGAAGCTGACAGTTCAGAGCATGGCTTCTCTGCCCTCCCTCCATCACGGGACTGGCTTAGAGCCCCAATGTGCCAGGACCACAGAGATCTTCTGCCTTGTTTCTCCTGCTTTGGCTGTCACCCCTGAACAAGTCACAGATCCTTTAAACCAGTTTCCTTCTCCCCATCCCAGAGCCTTCTCTCCATCCAACATCCAGGATGCGCCAGACTTCAATCAGCACCAGGCAGAGTCATCGCCACCCAGGTTTTGGCCAGATGGGAAGCAGGAATGGGAGCTGTAAAGCAGCAGATGAGGTTAGGACCCAGCACAGCGCTGGAGATGAGCAGCTCCCAGGCTAACGAGCATCACTCCCTTCCTTGCAAACGAGATCTGACATGTCCTGCTCAAGCGTGGGGCATCCAGTGAGAGGAAGAAGCTGCTCTGGTGCATTGGGGATGCACAGGGAGCAGCAGCAGCTGCTGTGGGAGAACACGAGACCACGCAGGGGCCGTATTGGCCCTTCTCGGTGCCAGTGAGCAGAGCTACCTCCATAGGGTTTCCTCGTGGTTTCTGCTGGCAGCAGCAGTTTTTCCTTCCTCCTCCCCTGAAGCTGGGCAGAGATGAGCTGATCTTCCCTTGTCCTCAGAGCTGCCTGCGTTTTGCTGAAGTCCTTCTGTGCTGAGCCAAGTGGGCGTGAAGATCTTCCTCCTGCATCACCTCCACATGCCAGGGGGCTGCTGCCACCTCCCAGCCCACCTTGGGGCTGCAGGTGACACCCAGGGCTTGTCGGCATGGGGAATTGGCCAGAATAATTTCTGTGCTGTGGCTACGCCTGTCGGTGCCTTCTGCAGACAAGACTTGAGGACCAGGAGTATGAAAAGAGAACATTGTCTTGACCAGGAAAATGGATTTATGAGACCTAGCTCAGTATCTGCATCTCAGCTGAGAAGGGAGAGACAAAACCAGCCCCCTCCTTCTGGCCCCCAGCACTCTCGTAGCTCCCAGCTCATGGCCTGGGAGGGTTTCTTCCTCCCCAGCTGCCATGCATTAGCAGTACAGCCTACGGCAGTGGGATGCTCAGAAGAAGCCTTCTCCTCTGTGAGCTGTCCCTCTTCAAGGCCACTGAAAACACAGCAGCCAACACGGGGTCACCCACTCATGCATTTCCCACCCCACAGACCCCCTTCATTCCCTGCTTGCACTCTTGCTGTTTCTGTGTTCCCGGGTGGCTGCAGATCCCCGTGTGTCACCCGGGGGCGAGTGAGCCAGAAGGAATGGCGCCACTTCACCAGCACAGCCGGGGCAATCTGCATGCAGGCAGGGTGTGCTCAAAGAAAAACTCATCTGTGGGTTGGGAAAGACAGCAGCAGTGTCTGCAGCTCCACAACAGAAGCGGACAGACCAGACCTAGGTCATATTAGGCAGGAGCACAGATGGGAAATGCTGTGCTCTGCCATTAAACAGTCAAAGGAAGACGAGGGGTGGTGATGGGGCAAGATCGGGTAGGTTTTCCAAAATGGACAGCAAAACAGCACAACCTGTATGCAGCCAAACTCCATGTGCCTCCTGTCACCACACCAACTGATAAATCCTCTATTTCTAATCCCCATCCGGCCACTGCGTGACCCTGTTGGTACCTCTCCGTACCCTGTGCCTCACACCAGGCTAGCGTGGAGCTGAGCCAAGCAGGCGTTGGCAGACCTGGACACAAACCTCCTCCCTCGCCTCTCCAGCCTCTGAAGAGGTCTTCGCTCTTCCCAGGCCTCCCTTACCTGTCTCTTGGTCGCACAGCTGCTCGCAGGCATCGGTGGTCCTCTGCCCACAGAGGTCTCTCACCCAGGGTGACGTGGCATTGATCTGGTAGTAAAGGGACAGCTTGGCTGGGTTTAGCCAGTCGGAGATGTCCAGGTAGCTGCCTTCGCTCACCACGAAGCTGCTGCCTAAGGGTGGAATAAAAAAGTGTGTTAGGTGTGCAGAAAAAGGAAAAAAAAAATACAAGAAAAAAAAAAAGGAGCATGTCACAAGGAAGAAAAGGGATATCTTAAATAAAGCACCAAGGAATTTGTATACAAGGCAGCAGAACTTCTGCTTCAGAGTTACTGCCCCATCATTCTCCACAGCAGAGCCCCTGCTGCAGCGGGTCAGACCTTGGTACTCCAGTACCAATGGGAGAAACCAGCCCTGCAAAGGCTGGGAATTGGATGAGGAGCATGGGCTGGGGTGCTGTGGGCTCCTCAGCCTTCTCTGACCGATTATTAAGCTATTTTTGCTCTCTAGTTTCTGGTTTCTCTTTCATGCTGATTGGGAAAAAAAAAAATGGAGAAAAAAAAAATGGGCCCAGTATCAGACACACTGTTCCTCTGTAGCTGCTGTGATGTTGAGATCAGCAAAATACTACTGGAATTACCAACGCTCAAACCAAAGAACCTCATTTGACTGTGAAGTTCCTCCATACAAATGCACCCCAGCAAAAGGTCTGAATGGGAGGCTCCACTGCTGAGATGCTGCCCCCAGCCCACCCCTCCCCGTATCACGAGATGCTGGATGTGATTCCCAGATCTGCAGAAACATGGACAAATGCAATTGTTCTGACCCGTAAGATCAGAGCAGCCCTTCCCAGCTCACGCAGGTGGTGTCCAGCAGAGATCAGGACCCCAGCAGCACCCCAGCCTGTCCCCACTTCCCTGCCCCCAGCTCAAGGCAGCAAACTGGCCCGGCACAACTCCTCACAGCAGAGAAACTCCCTCACTCTCTCCCCCGAGAATTAGAAGAGAATTCCTGCCAAAAAGAATCTTTCCTTACAAAATCTTACGTTTCTTTATTTTGTGAAATGTATTTTTCCCCACTGGCATCTGGGAATATGCATCATCTAATTAGCCAAATAGATTTTCAGTTCAGCCCAATCATTTCCTTATCTAACATCTGAGGCCCGGCATCGCTTGGGGGATTTTGCAGGCACAGAGGTCCTCATTAACTCTGATCTTCAATTACATTGATTATAAGCCTGCCTCCGTAGTAGTGCTGCGCAGATCAGAGGGGAGCCAAAAAAACTCTGCCATTAAGTGGTGTTTTACAAAAGTGACCGGGGTAAAAGCCTCTAAAAACAGGGGAGAAGAAACCTTCGGAGAGGAGTGGCCCAGGTGAACTGCCAGGTAAGCCAGGACATGGTAGGCGTCCTTCCAAGTGCTAGGATGTGGACACAGGGGCAAGCTTTGCAGACGCTACCTGAAGACTCAAATCCTTGGTGATTACACGAGGATGGCAAGGCTATAGATCCAGGCTGTTATTTTCCTGAAACTTGAGGGCTTATATCACTTAGAAAAATGTCTAAGTGCTTTAATAAGCACTGCCGAAGTTCTTAGCTCAATGAAAGACAAGACATTAAAAAAGCAGGAAAAAAAATAAATATAGCAGCAACCACCCCGCATGAACCTGCTTGAACATAAACTCGCAATTTCGTTTTGAATGAGAATTGCAGATGCCTGAGGAGGTAGGAGCCTGTCTCAGCCTCATCCTGCACCATGTTATCCACACAAAGGATAAGAAAGCAAAGCCTAAAGTCAAACATTCAGGACAGCGACCCCACTTCCAGGTATCCTCAGATCTCAGTGCCATAAAAATATAGGTCCTAATTTACATGAATTCAAATCGTTTGTATTGATACTGCTTATACAGATGGGTCCCGATGTTGATAGCTGAGGAGAGCAGCCGACCTACTGACTGCACGAGCAAACAGAAATGAGAGCTCAGCTGCTCTGGGGATGCAGCGAAGCAGGAGCCTGGCTCACCAGGGCTGCCGGAGATGTCTCAATCAGCCCCACGGCAGCAGCAGATTGCAGGGCAAGTGCCACAACACCAGAGGAGAGCATCGAAATGCCAGGCTCAGAGAATTTCCTTAGAGCCACCTAATTTTTCCTGTTAATTATCGTCTCTCCCATCAATATTTAAAGACAGCTTTAAATACCAATGGTAACTATTGCTGGGTTATTTTACCAAGTGAAAATGCATCACGAACCCATTGGGAGCGTTTACATCCACACAGCATCCTGTCAGTCTTGCTGGCTTGTTTTTGTAGCTGCCTAGCACGGCTCAAGAAGCACGTAAGTGCATTTTGAGGCTCAGTTACAGACAACTCCCTCTGCGCCCAGAGACTAAGTGCAAAACCACCAGCTCTTGATTAAATCCTTACTTAATGAACCCCACTTCTATTCAAAATACAGCCAGAGTAAAAGTAACAGAAGCAAATCAGACATCGAATAGTATAATTAGGATTCGTAAAAAGGAAGGGGACTCGAGCCATCGGAGTGCCCCGGCACCGGCCCTGCCTGGCGGAGGGGACCAGCGGGTGACAGCGGGGAAGCTGTCCTGGGACAGGCTGAGCAGAGCCAGGTGCAGTTTTGTTGGGTGAAAAAAGCCCACAGATTTGAGAAGCTTGAAATAATTTGCAAATTTTGCTTTGTTGTATTTTTTACACAGAAAGACCTTCCCAAATATAATGCAATTGGAATTGAAAGAAAAGAAAAAAGAAAAAAAAATGAAGTGAAATGAAGTGAAAACACTTGAATCCAAAATCCCTGAATTTAAAGTTCAGTGAAATATGTCATTTTTTTTTTCCATTTCAGTCTAATAAATAAATAAATAAATAAGCTGGGGAAATTGAAAGTTCTAGTTAATTGTAAACGCTTCATTTCCTTCCTAGGAGGAGGAGGAAAGAGGGGAAAACTTCCAGCAAGGAAACTTCTTACATTACGGCCCAGAGACGGGCAAGACTGTGAGATGTGTTCACAGATAGACTCCTCACCTTCGCTCTTACTGAAAACACAAACAAAAATCCCAACCTTGATCCTTTCATAGCTTGATAAAAAAAAGCAGGAATAGAAGCTTTACAAATATTTTGAAAGCTAAAATTCTGAAGATTTCAAAGCCTTTCTTACACAAATTTTCTTTTTGTTTTCAAAGAATCCACACACATAAAACAGTTTTCACAAGTCACCAGCGTGCACTTATCAAAAACATCTTGAAAAGCCAAGAAGGGGAAGATTGAATATCAAATCCCTTTCAGAAACTACCGAGAACAAACATTTTCTAAGCGAGAGCCATTTCAAACACCTTCAGCTTGTCAGAAACATCTGCCAGCTCTGCCTTCTCCGATGCGCGGCCTTTCAGCGGAGGTAACAGGAGAGGACAGCACCAGGGGACATGAAACCCATGGGGACACGAACCCTGCGTGGCTCACACCGCCTGTGCAATGGTGAGGGAAGGCCAGCTGTGAGCTGCCCTCTGGAGACGTGCTTTGAGAACCACAGACCCAGCTGGTTTGCCCTACGCCCGAACCCGGCCTCCAGGCTGAAGTACACGCGCAGGGACCACAGGGAGCAGGGCCCAGGAGATGCCATCCCCCAGCTGACTGCCTTAAGCTCAGCGAAATTCCCCCTAAACACAGACATTTAGGGCCCAGGTTAAAGCATCACATCAGCCAGACAAGGGGACACAACAGCAGCAGCTCCCAGCCTGCCACCACCTCCCCATGGGGTAGGACAGCCCCTGGACTCCCCAGGCTCGGCGAGCAGGGCTGCACCCTGTCCTGGCACTGCAGCACCACGGAGCATTTCGCTACAAGGCTATGCAATGCCAGTGCTTCGGGGGATTGTTTTGTTTGGGTTTTTGCATGTGTGTGTGTTTTTCCCCCCTTCGTACTCAAATGCTGATCAAAGCCGGACCCGCTCAGTCTGCATCCAAAGTTCGCGTCTCTCATGCTGAGGTCTCCTTCAAAGTTCAGTGGGACTGCTTAAGCCTTGACAAAAGAACCTTGAAGTTTTGACATTTCAAAAATCATTTTCCAGAACAAAACAGGATAAAACAGCTCAGAAGAGATATCTAACAAGGGAAAAGAACAAAGCGCCCAAAAGGCAGCCAAAAGGGTTTGGCTTTTCCTTTCTCTCTCTCTCTTTTTTTTTTTTTCAAGGGAAGAGATCAAATAAAACATTTTTTTTTTTTTGAAGAATTTCTATTTCTTCCTCCCTCCACTCTTTTTGTCTTCTTTGGTCAGCTTGCTATATCTTGGACAACGAAACTCCCTTTTATCTAAAATTAGTATTTTATGTTTGAAAGATATGGGAGGTCATGCGACAGGTTGCTATTAACGTACCCATCCCTGCACTACCTTACATTGTAATCCTGTTAAAGATTTACTTATTTTTTTAAAGACCACAGGAAGGATTATCCTCTTGCTCCAATCTATAAGTACAAAGAATAATTCAATTTCTTTAGGGACTTTCTTTTTCTTGCAAAACTTGAAAGCACATTTCCCAAAGAGCTAACTCCTCCCGTCAGCTCTTCCCATTGACCAGCTCTCACGTTCCTATCCTTGTACTGGGGAGTAAGAAATTTTGCTTCTTAAATCTCTTGGGGAAACTCAGAGGAAAAGACAGACAGATGCTGTGCCCAGGACACACACACCTTGAGCTAAGCAGGGCAACAGGGCTTGGTGCAGGGTTTCATCCACAGGCTAATGCAGGGCCCAGCTCTACCTCCCCTCTCCTGCTTAGCACAAAGCTGAACAGTTGTGGAGTAATTTCCATTCTGCCAAATGAAATTCTTAATTTCTTCTGCTAAACTGAAACCAGGAATAGTACCACGGTGGGTTCAAATCCACAGTAGCCATTTCCTTTTTGCTTTTCAAACAGTTTTTTCTCTTGAACAAGATAAACACCTAAACAGAAAGTTCAGTAAGCTTTTAAAAGCACAAAAGTCTATACATACGTCTTTCTTTTCCATTTATTTTTTTCTATCAGCCAAGCTGAAAATGCAGCTCATACCACACACAGGGCTTGGCTCCAGGAGGTATTTTCATCACCTGAACTCTGTGCACGGCCGTGGGCTGCTGGCGCCAGCGCTCCCCAACCTGCAGATGTGCGAATCCGGAGCTTCCCATGCATTACAAACGCTGTCAATCCTCACGTTTTTCACCCTGGCACAGCAGAAGCAAATTAGCGATACAAATCTGTATGTAATTACATCTAAGACTAGAAGCATCTTTCCTGTGGGAGGAGCAGGGTTACATTTTAATTGTTAAATCACACTTGCTCGGTAATTTTGACAGATTCTTTCTTTGGATTTTCTTGGAAATCAGTCCAGATTTCACCAGGGATGAACTTCTGTCAAGAAACACGTGTATTTCGTTTTACAGCAAGCGATCACTTGGGCACCCTTCCCCAGGCCTGAGTGGAACCAGAACACCCACATGCAAACGTGCCGTGGCTTCAGCTCCGCAAGACCTGGGTTGAAGCCACCAGCACCAAGCCCTTGAAGTAAGGGGCCCCTCCGCCTGCTCCACGCTGTTACCAGGCACCAGAACTGCCCAGGTGTCAGTACCAGCACACTCATGCCCTCAGTAGGCACCTGGGCTGGCAATGGCTGAGACACATCAGATTCCTGAAGCAAAGCTTCTCTTTAATGCTCTGTATCTCCAAACTCCCTCGCTCCAGCCTGGGGCTATTCTGCAGCAACACTCTAGATATTAGACAAGAGTTTGGGGAAATCCACCCTAAATCTGATTGCTCCGCTAAGTATCTGATGGATGAGCTGTGATAAGATTTAAAAAACATGAAGTGTGTGTGAATGTAAGAGATTTTTCAGCCAGCGCCAAGACCAAACGTTCCCCCCAGGGCTGCAGAAAATGCAACCAAGACGCAGCACGCGCTAAATCGATGCACCGTGGGACCAAGGCGAGCCACCACCTGCTCATCACAAGGTTGGGCACTGCCAGTGACACCACTTGGGAGAATTATGGAGTGAAGGGGCATGCTCTTGGCCATGCAGCCTCAGCAGATCCTCTGTGCATTGCTGCTTATTGCTGCTGCAGGTATCCCATGAATTGTTGCTTGAAAGCAAGTGTGACCCGAGCCAGCTTCCTAGGACTGACCCACCAGCACGCTGCTGAGACAGGCAGGGTCTCATCCTGCAAATACATATGCCCAGGCTTTCATCTCTCCTTCCTAGGGAAGGGAGCAGGCTAGCTGGCCAAATTCACTCTGCCTTACTGCACTCTGCCCTCAGCGTCCCTCCCAAATCAGAGAATGAACGGTGCTGCTGGGAGCTCAGCAGGCGCAGGGCGATGCCACCTCCCCAGAGCTGGACGTGTCCTGCCTCTCTCGGGATGCCACAACCCCCAGCTCCAAGCAGGCCCTGGCTGACACCATCCAAACATCACCACCGGTCCCCCAGTTTGCTCCAACAAATCCCACAAGGGACTGAGGAAGAGGCATTTTCCTTCCCTTGTAAACGGAGCTGCCCCGGCACGGGGACAAGCCGAGCGCGCGATCACAAGCCTGTCACAGGCACGATAAAAACAAGATGTACTTCAGCCTCCGGAATCTTATTAGTTCCTCATGCAAAGTGTGTTCACGCCGTAAAACCGTCTTGGAATCCCTTTGATCCACACTGATACAGTTTATAAATTGATGTTAATATTTAGAGTTCATGCCTGGTGATGCTGCAGCCATGTGCTCGCATTTTCTTGCCAGCCAAGCAGGCGCAGGAGCGGGCGTGAGCTGTAAGGCAGGCACGGAAATGACCCGGTGATTAGGAGCTGATGAAATTAAATGCAGTCTGCAGAGCTGCCCCCAGCACAGCCACCTCGCCCAAAACATGCTGTGTTTGGGGCAGCCAGACCCGGGGCTGGGGCTGGCAGTGCTGCTCCTGCCGAAGCACTGACCCGCATCTCCATGCAGCAAAATGGGCATTGCTGCAGCGGAGCAACTCCGGGCTGAGAAACCGCAGCAGAAAAGCCCAGTTTCAAGCCAGCCCTTTCTTTCTGTTGATTTCAGGAGGGGCGATGTGGCTGGGAATGGTTGGGGAGCTCTGGAGCCCGGCTGCCATAGGGGAAAGCTCCGAGGGTTGGAAATCTTTGAGACCCAAGCCCTTCCTCCATCCTTCTGGTGCCGAGTAGAGATGCTTCATTTGTAAATCAATGAGCATCTCCAGCTTCTCCTTTGCTGTAAAGCAGAGCCCAGCGCTGGGCCGCTCCCCACCGCCTGCATCTCTCCTTGCTGCTTATTTCTATGCAAGCGCATGCGCAGCACGTGCCGAGCACACGTGAGCCAGCGCCTGAGGAACCGAACTAATGCCTGGTCACCTCTGAGGGCTGCACAACATTGAGCAGGAGATGTCAAAAGCAAACAATTTAAAGCAACAAATTTAATTAAAACCAAAATGAGAAGTTGTTGCGAGTCCAACAATTGCAGTCTGCAGAGCTCAGTCAATCTTTGGGGAAAATTAGCAAAAGCTGCTAATAGCAGCGTGCAATTCCACCGGCGTCTTGGAGGAAAGAGTTGTAGGGGGAAGGAAATAAATAATCTTCAGATGAAACAATTACTGATCAGCTGAGTGACAATCACACACCATCACCATTCGGGCAGGCAGATGCAGATGCATGAAGCTTGGGAAAAACGCCCCGAAGCACAGCTTCCTCCAGCTCTGCCACCTTACTAGCCACTCACGCCTGAAGCCCTGGCTCGGTTTGCACGGCTGCTGGTAGCCAGAAGAGCACCAGAAAGCAGCCGTGCCCCAGCCACCCCCGAGGGCTGTACACAGCAATGCTCGGTTCGTTTTCCTTCCGCCTCGCTTGCAGGGCTGACCGGAGGAGCTGGTGCTCATCCCGCGGGATGCCCCCACACCTGCAGCTGCAGGAACACCGGAGCTCTGAGCAAAGCCCACTGCAAGCATCGCAGCTGCGCAGGCCGTGCCTCTGCTCAGGGATTGTCAGAAACCGCCCTGACCCAAGCTCCGTGCTGTCCCAGACAGAGGCAGCACCACGTTTTCCCTGGCACACATCTCCAAAGAGGCAGAAAGAAGGCTGCAAAAGCCCAGAGATGCCTCTGAAGCACCAGCAGCCTGGTTTATGTCCTTTACTTTATTCCACTTATAAAACGAAGCCCTACAAGCCCCTTGTTAAACGTAGCTCTTCCTTCCTTTTGCACGCCGTGGAGGACCTTGCCTACCTCTCCCACTGAAGTATCCCGATACAAACATCCACCAGCACCATATATAACCTCTTTGCAGGCTATAAAAATGGGAAGCTTTAATTGATACTATATTTCAAACGGCTGTGCAGCAAGGACATACTCCAGGCTACGTCCTCTAGGGTATCTTTCTCCAGCCCTGCTTTCCCTGCGAGCAGCTCCCATTGCTCTCTCTCTACTTTTGAGTGATTACTTACAAGAGAAAAACCCTCCTGAATGCACAGAGCTGAGTGGCTAACATATTCATAAGGGGTTTTATTGCTCAGATGGAGGGACTCTCTTTTCTTTTCCCCCCCTTTGATGCCGCTAAATGTTCCTCTAAATAATGCTTTGCATTTCCAAGTCCTCATAAAAGCCACCGCAAGCCTTCCTATAAATTCAAAGCCTGCTCTGAAACGGGCATGCCGCCTGCTGCTGGGTGCAGGCGAGTCCCTGACACCAGGGGGACGCACGATTTCGTGCCCTGGAGCAGTGGCAGAAGGGAGCGGAGGCTGCTCGAGCCCTCTGGGGAGGAAGGAGTAAGGAAGTGGAGGCCTCCCTGCCCTCCTGGTATAGTGCAACCCCCCGCAGCACCGAGGGCAGGGACAAAGCCGGTGCCTTCCTCAGCCCTGTGACAACCCCACAGGACCCGTGCAGCAAAGGAGGCTCCTTGCAGCGCCCCACAGGAGAGGCTTTACGGGCACCGATGTGTTTCTCGCAGGGGAGGCCCCAGCCTCCCCCTGGCAGCCAGGGCAGCAGAGAGCAGCGCAGCTTGTGCCAGGCTCCTGTGCAGGCAGCTGCCCTGGGAAATGAAGAAGGAGCAGCTGCACAAGGCAGTCAGTAATTGTTCAGAGGGGAGCGAAATGGGGGGAGAACCCATCAAATGAACAAAAGGAAGAAAACGAACCAAGAGGAAATAAGGGCAGCAGAGACGTGCTGGTTATTAACACTGCTGGTGGCAATCTGCTCTCCCACCCTTCACTGCCAGTTGGCTTCTTGTCCCAGCCCTTCCCCTGCTCTCTCCCATTCTCCAGCTCTACCCGGCTCAGAAGCTTCTTCTTCCAACACCGCTGCTTGTTGCAGGGGAAAGCTGCTCTCCCTGGGGCTGGAGACATTTGGTGGGGCTTCTCCCCCCTCTTTCCCCAACTTGGTTTAGGATCCTGGCGCACCAGAGCTGGCTCACATCTATCCATTTCCTTCACAGATGAGTCTTCCTCTGACAGGAAAGGGATTGCTTTCAGCCTCTGCCTTTGTCTGGCTTTTCCTGCAGGTGTTGGTAGCTTCTCTGTTTTAACATTTTCCTTGGCTACTGGCATCTGCTGGAATACTGCGCATCACACGGGAACTGGAGGGCGCCCGTCTCTCGTGCGGGAGCATCTCCCATGGATGCACCTTCCCCGCCTGCTCACAGCCGGCCTTGTCGTCACGCAACATACAAAGCGGAGCAGCTCAAGGATGCAGACTGTGTAAGTGCACGGCAACGTTAACGAGACGTTGGGTGCCGTGTGAGCAGCTGCTTCAAGACTGATCAAAGCTCCCGGCCCCATCTGGGCCAACGTAATCAGCTCTGCCGCCGCTCCACTCACATGGCAATAACCATGCCGGCACCCCCTGCCCCCCCCTGCCACCCCCAGCCCTGGTATTTGGCAAAAAGCAGCATTAAGAGCTGGAAACGAACCCCGTACGCCAGGGAGGAACAGGTCCCCCCTTTGCCACCAGCACAGGCCTGCAGGTGAGCAGCTACACGCCAACCCCCCAGACACGGCCAGCAGTGGGTTCCTGGGTGCCATAAAGATTTCCAAGCCCAGCTCAGCTCAGTGCTGCCTTTAAACGTTTCCCAGCATTTCGCTGCCAGTTTGGTGCTGCCTTGGGATTTGTTGTTAATCAACTGGAAGGGACAACTTTAAGAGCTTTCCTCTTCCCCGGCAATGGACTCCGCCATCACATAAAACGATGAGATTTCAGTAAAACTGATAGCCACTGCAAAATGTCTTTGCTGCTTCTGTATGAAGAATTTGACTGTTTCCCATAAAAATATTTAAAAAGTTTTTTGCAGTTTGTAATTATATTTTACAGTTTCATTACAAAGCTCATTTTAATTCTTTGCCAAACCGTTTTTACCAGTCCTCTTGCCACTTTCTCTTTAAAGAAGTCATTAAGTTGGAACTGGAGATCATCCCATTTCCCCCAGTTTCAAGGATATTAATCTATTTTATTGGTATTTCATTGTCATTTCCATTCGAGTGTTCCCTGTATTTGCATAATTTGCACTGCCACCCCCTTCCTGGTGAAAAGCACAGCCTCATCTTCCCACTTTAACTCTACGGAGTCGCATTACATTTTGTTTTATTTGAGTTTTCGGGGACACAAGCCTTCTGTGGGCCAGAGGCTCTGCAGGACGCTGGAGCCTATTTCCACCACTGCCTTCCCCCGGCCTTCAGCACGGCTCCTGTGCTCTCCCTCTCTTCTGTGGCTGGTGGCGGGCTGGGGACAGCGCGTCCCTCCCAGCCTGTGTGATAACCTGGCCGGTGCCCCGAGGGACGCGAGCTGATACTGGAGCGGCCTCATTTCCCCAAAGCAAAATGAGTTTCTGTTCTCTGATTGTTCGGAAGAAAAATCTGTGAAAACTTCAGAATATTTATTTGCAGCCTGCAGTGCTTAATGCCTTTTGAAGCAGGTCAAGGCGTAGCCAAGTCCCTTATTTCAAGTTATGCCTTTTTCAGCTCTGCACTCCTCTAACAGTCCGTTCCTGCAGGAACGTTCCTGAGGCCACAAAGCAGACACTCTCCTCCTCTTTTGCTTAATAACCAAGCTTTAGCCATTAGGGCAGCCTCCAGCCCCTGAGATTGGACTGCAATTTCCAGAGCCAGCAGCTAAGAAGCTTCCTGAGGGGACAGAGCAGCAGCAGCCTTCCCACCAGCACAGGGCACCGGCCCACTGGCGGCACACCGCACCCATCCCAAAAGCATCGGTACAGGTGCAAACACATGCGTGGTGAGGCTCCGTGCAGGGACTGAAGAACCCACTCTTAGCCAGGCTGAACACCATTTAAAACAGGCCGGGGAATCCCTCTCTGTCATGGGGGGATGCTTTAAGCCCCGCTCTTCCACACCGCTGCACCTCATTAAGCATCTAACTCTCTGTTCACACCCCCGAGGGACACCCTCCAGCCCAACCCCAGTGGGTGGGTGGGAAGCGGCACGGGGCTGGGAGCAGCACAGTTCTGGCAGGGAGAAGGTGTACCCTCAGCACGCCCCGAGCAGTCAGGCGAGCACGGGAGCTGAGGAATTGGAACTGACTGAATAATGGGTCCCATCGGCTGGAAGAAAATGAAATTTGCCCTCGTGTTACTGAAAACTTGCACTTGACGCTCACTGCACATTATAAAGAAAAGGTCAGTGAAACACAACAAATGCAAGGAGCCCAGTCGGAGAAAGCAATAAATAGTGACAGCAGCCCTTGTCTAATTTTTCGAAGCATCTCTGCCTTTGCTCAAATACTACCAATTTCACTCTGCACTGCTGCAAGGGGCTGGGACAAACAGATCGGCTGCTGCAGGACAGGAGCGTGCATATGCGGGCTCCCGGGGCTCATCAGTGAGTCCCGATGAGAACAGGAATATCCATCAGATACGTTTAGTGATAACAACAACAAAGGTGCAATTGAGAAGAGGAAAGTTTACCCCCATGGTGTGGTCCTCTAGAGATGCCCGCTAAGGTGCTGACTCAGGGAGGCTTTAGGTAAGCTACAAAGAGAGCGGCTGCTGTGGGGTGAAGGGGTTCTGATGCCCATGGGGTCTTACCATCGGCGATGAAGTGCTCAGGTACATGAAGTGTCACCTTTACAGTCAGCGGGCAGGAGAGCTGGGAGCCGCACACCATGGCAAGAATGCAGGAGCTGACCGCAATGAGGGTCAGGGCTGTCTTGTTGATGGGGCTTTTCATCGAACCTGGAAGGCAAAGAGAGTGGTGGGTGCTGCGGGAGGGACCCGCCTCGGCACCCCCACCCCGAAAGGCCCCCCCAGCTTGCTCTGCTTCCCCCTGCCCCGTGAAGACCAGAGCTCCTGGATCCTTCACACCCTATTCTTCCCAGCACGGTTTGCTCATGGTCCTGCAGGCTCCTGCAGCCAAGCCCCAGGCAGTTTTCATCAGCCTAGGTTTATGTGGCAAATTGGATCGAGTCACAAAAATAATCAAGCCAAATCCGAGGGCTGCTGGTACCATGGCATCATTTACTCTTGCTTAACACCAGGAGAAATCTATGTCTACAAATTTTATATAGCAGTGCTGAGTGTTAATTATTTATACAAATATGTATAAATATTCAGTCATCACACAGGGACTATGATGAACAACAAAGCGACCTACAGAGCCAGCCGCTTTTTACAGGCAGCAGAGATTACATGAGAAGTTTTATTTTGTCAGTCGCAGAAGCTTACGGTACCTTCAAAAAAAGCAGCTCACAAAAGATTTTGTTACAAGCGCCACCTCAACACTTTCCAACACAAAGAGGGGCTTCTGAAGCCAGCAGCTGGACGGGATGTGGGTCTCCTGTCCCCAGCGCCACAGCCGTGTGCTGGACACGTAGGGTAGGGGATGTCTGCACAGACATCGGCTGGGGACATCCCATCGTCCTGCTCCTCCCCTGCTCCTCTGTGCAGACCTGCACACACAGACAGCCTTGTGTGGCACCTCGTGTTTTATTTTCTCTTTATTTTTCCTTTCTTTCTTTATTTTTCAATTTTCTTTCTTTCTTATTTATTTATTAAGCAAATGGAATTATAGAATCATAGAATAGGGACAACTGAGGCTGTGACAAAGAGACTAGGAAGAACCAAGAGGGTCTTGGAAAGATGCTGAAGGGATCAGGCCTTCTTGTTACGACCACAGGAAGCATCATGCTCACAGGACCTCATCCTCCCGAGGGATTTCAACCACCTGGGAAAGCCACGTGGCAGGCAGGAAGCCATCCAGGAGCCTCCTGGTGTCCGTAGAGGACAACCTCCCTGTCCAGGTACTAGACAAACCAACCAGAGGAGAAGCGTTACTGGGCCTGGTGCTCGCCAGTGCGGCAGAACTTGTTAACAAAGCTAATACTGGGGGAAGCCGAGGCTGCAGTGACCGTGCCCTGGTTGAGTTTGTGATCTCGAGAGATATGGGCCTGGCTGAGAGCAAAGTCCCTGACCTTCAGCAGAGCCAACTTCCAGCTGTTCAAAGAATTAGTGGCTAAGATCCCATAGGACACAGTTGTTAGGGACTGAGGATCTGATCAGAGCTGGAACTCTTTAAGGATGTTTCCTTGGAGCACAAGAGCTCTCTTGCCCATATATAATGAATCAAGAAGTGAAGGTAGGAAACCGGCTGGGCTGAACAAGGACCTGCTGGTCAAACTTAGGCAACAGAAGGAAATGCACAGATGGTGGAAACATGGCCACGTGCCCTAGGAAGAGTACAGAAATGCTGTCCTGATGTGCAGGGATGGGATCAGGAAAGACAAGGCACTGACAGAACTAAACTTAGTGAGGGAGGCAAAGAATAATAATAAGGTGTTCTACAGGTACATTGGCCACAAAAAAAACACTAAGGAGAGTGTAGCGTCTCTGACAAATTGAGATGGAGAACTGGTAATGACAGATGTGGAGAAGGCAGAAGTTCTTAACAACTTCTTTGCCTCAGTCTTCACTAGTGCTCAGGCTTCTCTCGTGTCCCCGAACCTCTGGGCAGGGGCTGGGGGAGCAAGCAGAGTCCCCCCAGTGTAAGCGAAGAGCAAGTTCAGAACCTCCTGACGCTACTTATCTACAGGTCTATGGGCCCTGATGACATGCACCCCAGGGTCCTGAGGAAATTAGCTGATGTAGTCACCAAGCCACTCTCCATCGTATTTGAAAAATCATGGCAGTCAGGTGAAGTCCCTAGTGGCTGGAAAAAGGGAAGCATCACTGCCATTTTTAAAAAGTGTCTAAAGGAAGACCTGGGGAACTACAGACCAGTGAGGCTCACCCCTGTACCTGGTATGATCATGGAACGAATCCTCCTGGAGGCAATGTTAAGGCACATGCAGGACAAGGAGGTGATCTGGGACAACCCGCATGGCCTCGCCAATCACTGATCGTGCCTGACAAACCTGTTGGCTTTCTGTGATGGAGCAACTGCCTCAGTCAACAAGGGAAGACTGAGGTCATCTACCTGGACTTCTGTAAGGCCTTGGACAGGGTCCCACATTGCATCCTAATCTCTAAATTGGAAACATATGGCTTCAAAGGGGGGACCATCTGATGGATTAGGAATTGGCTCAATGGCCACACCCAGAGAGTGGTGGTCAATGGCTCTGTGTCCAAGTGGAGGCCGGTGACGAGCAGTGTCTTAAGACGAGCGGTGACTTAATTGCATTGTTCCTAGTTCTCACTGAACACAACTAGAGTGAGGGCATCCTACGTTGTTGGTGAATCCATGACCGTGATGGTTCAGTACCATCAATCTGACCAGACCCCCATTGGTAAATACGTTATTGGTGATCCTGTGACTGAATCCAACCAGACCCGTAACGGTTAATTGGCTACACCCCTTAACACGACAGTTGGAAAAGACCTTCACGATCACCAAGCCCATTCATCAGCCTGACCTCCTGAGTCCACTCACTAACCCTCAGTGCCACATTCAAAACATCTCTTGAACACCTCCCAAGATGGGGACTTCACCATGTCCCTGGGCAGCACATTCCAGTGCTTGACCACCCTCTCCACGAAGAAATCCTTCCTGATATACAATCTAAACCTCCCCTGGTTCATCTTCAGACTGTTTCCTTATATGCTATCATTTGTCACCTGAGAAGAGACCGACACCTTCCTTGATGAAACACCCTTTCAGGTAGCTGCAGGGAGTTCAAGTAAAAGCCAACAAAGAACTCAGACATCAGCAGGTCTGGAGTTACAAACTCCCCAGCGGCATTAGGACGCCTGAATCAGGTCGGCTACAGTGTAGGGGGACAGACCAACCCCAGATGACGAGGAGAAAGGATGTGAGACTGGGCAATGAAGACATGTTTGGGAAAGACCTGGCTGCCCCATGAGATGCAGATGGTCTGGTTCAGTGCAGGCCAGGAGCAAGCATGAGCCATCCTCTGATGACGTAGAGGACCGGGACAAACAATCCCGTGGCCTCTGCTACCCCATCCGTGGGTCTCTATGGCCCAAGCAGGGGCAGTCCCAGCACCCTGAGGCCTGGGAGCTGCACATTTTTCTCCCCAGCCTGGCCTCTCCACCAGCATCATGTACCAGGATTGCAAAAGACATCGCCGAGCAGTCAGGTCCCTTCAGCTCCACACCTCCTGAAAACTGTTTGGGGAACGCCGAAATGCCAGCAAGAGGGCAGGGACCAGCAACACACCCAGGTGCTGTACGGACTGTTACAGTGCAGCCAAGATGTCCCAGCTCCTGGCAGACCTGACCGTGTGCCTCCGAGGATTCAGGCAAGGACATGTCTTTATTTTTGGAACTTGATCCAGCTCCCCCCTCCTTGCCCTCTGCCATTGCTAGTTCATCAGCAAAGAGAGATTTAAAAAGCATCTGCTTAAAAATTGAATGGGAAATGCATCTAGCAACTTAGCACTCGCGTGTTTCACCCTATAATTTCATCAAACCCACATAGAGATGTGGGTGCCAGCGCAGGGAACTGGCATCCAGCCTGAGCCCGAGGCACAACCTGTGTTTTCCAGGCCAGCAGAGTGCCCCATCAGAGCCCCCCTGCAGCAGGATGAAGCCCGCACGGTGGGTGCTGCTCCTGACATTTGCAGGACGAGGGAGGTGGCTGATCTGCTGGGAAACACCCCAGCACTGCGGCCAACAGGAGCATGCAAAATGATTATTTATGAAGCATCTTTCACTTTTCCTTACACATGTATCATCTAAACAGCTTTCCCACCTCTATTTCACAGCTTTATCACCCATCTCCCGTGCCCTCCACCTTGCCATGCCCCTTTTTCCTTTCCAGTCTTTATTCATATCATTAAAGTTAGCACCTCCAAACTCATCCTCTGGCAGGGCACACTGTGCCTGCCACGAACACTTCTTTTGGTTGGCATTGCTGAACTAATGCAAAAAGAGAAAAGAAAAAAAAAAAAAAAAGAAAAAAAGATGGAGAAAAGCTGCCATTGAGATAATTGGACACAGTCAAGTATACAATTGAGCAGAGAACACTGGATTTTACCATTATAAATCACCTTTCAATCCAGGGTCTTAAAGTGCTTTGCAAACATTATATCACAAATCCCTTATGAGTTAGGCAAGTATTATCTCATTTTTACAAAGAGCCTGAAGCACAGGTACGACGGCAGCCCTCACCGCCCTGCAGCACAAGCCAAGGGGCCTGGGGGCTCCACGTCTCCTCCCCATCACTTCACAGAATCACAGAACCACAGAACTGTAGGGGTTAGAAGGGACCTCGAAAGATCATCGGGTCCAACCCCCCTGCAAAGCAGGATCCTCAGAGCAGGCTGCCCAGGCAGGGCTGCTTCTCCCTCTGTGACAGGGGCCAGAAACAGCAAAAAGCCCATTGCAGCTCAATGAGTTTGAGCTTGGCTGCCCGAGGGAGGGGACAATGTGCTGCAAGTCTCCTCTAACCGCCTTCCCTGCTTCTCTGTCTTCCCCTTCCTGCTTGTTTCCACCAC
This sequence comes from Heteronetta atricapilla, assembly GCA_011075105.1. Taxonomy (NCBI): domain Eukaryota; kingdom Metazoa; phylum Chordata; class Aves; order Anseriformes; family Anatidae; genus Heteronetta; species Heteronetta atricapilla. The sequence continues at coordinate 3,639,578 of CM021747.1, forward strand.
ACTGCTAATTACTGACCTCTAGAACTGCCTGAAGTTGGCTGTCACCAACTGAACCAAATCCACGGGAATTCTGCTCGAGCAGAGATTTCGTTTCCAGCTCAGCTCTTTATTGCTTACGACCAGTTTCCTGCCAGGTTTGAAGGCAGGCTATTAGGAAAGCAGATCCCTTCCTCCCTCTTTAAACAGAGGTACATTTCTCGTTTTCCATCCCATCGCCTGCCCCTCCGACCACTGTCGGTAGAAGTGTTTGAACACCCATCTGGAGATAAACAGCTGAGTGCCAGCCCTCTGAAAACACAGCTGTATTCTTAACAAGCCACGGCTAACTAAACAAACCTCAACAGGTTCACCAGGGCTACGTGCTCCTGTTCAAGATGTGAAACACAATGAATAATTCCTTCCTTGTCCTGGGGGTGGGATCCAAACTGGCTCAGTAATTCAGGAGGAGCTGTGCCTGGGCACTTTCCCTCCTCCCTTTGTAATCTCTGGGCTTCCAGGAAAGAGTTCACTGTGCAGATTTTAAAACTCAGTTCAGTTCCACTGAACTTTAGCTACAGGGAAGTAATGCAAGACCTTCTCAGGCAGAGGCTAGGACTCAGGAGCCCGTGAGATCCGCAGCACACAAGCTAAGTCTTGGCTTGGGTATTTTGTGGTCCAAAAAGGCCCACAGGATGTCCAGGCATAGCTGAGACCAAGGTTGCTCCCCAGATTCTTCTGTCCTAACAAATCATTGCTATGTTGAGATTCTCTCACCCTGCTTTTAATTAAACAGGTCTCTGCTGTGCTTTGGATGCTTCCAGCAGAGCACGAGGGTGTTCAAATGCTCAGTCTTGGTTTTAGCCTAACTGGCAGGGAAAGCAACGGGGGAGGCACCTCTGTGAGCCCTGACACCCCAGCACTGCCGGTGCCCGAGGGGGATGCAGCAGTGGATGAAGAAGAAGAAGAACTAAGTTCTTCTTGAACAGGGAGAAACAACCTCCCCTCGAACCCCAGGCTGCAAGAACAAAGGAGAGAGGAGGAGAAAGAAAAGACAAACCGCTCTGGTTTAGGGCAGAATCATACCTGAGATTTCTTCTACCAGCCCAATTAACCACAGCTTAATTAAGACTGGAAGACAGGAGGAGTTCAGGAATCTAAATCTCACTCAAAGCCTCTGACCTGAGCGCTGGAGCAGCTAGGGCAGTGGTTGAGGACTTCTGGCCCCTTCCACCTGCCCCCTGGGATTTTTTCCCCATTAATCGCGGGTCCCAGTTAGCCCAGCTCCAGCCTCGCAGAGAGGGTGCGAGTCCTTCCGCAGGCAGCTCAAAACCAGCTTGCAGAGCACCAAATTCCCCCAAAGATTTTGCACCTGCTGCAAGATGAAGATAATTTCAGAGCCACCAGTGTAAACACTCTGCAAACAGACCCTCCAAATGCACCGTTGTCTCCTTGGAAATATAATTTACTTCTGCAGTTAATTACTCGCTGCTTTGTATATTTTCCCTTGCCCACCTAAAGGACAAGGGTGGGAGAGATGCACCAACAAAACTCCAGGCTCTTTTCTTTGTGATATTGGCAGTGCTGCTTAAATTCAAGAACGAAGAAAAAAAAGGTAAGTTCAGAACACGTATGGATTTACAAGCAACACGAATATCCTGTGCTCTTGGTAATATGATGTTTCTAAATCAGGCTCATAAATACATGCTTGGGAGATTAGTCTATAAAAAAAAATAAACTTTAATTACCCCATCTTTATCAGCACACAGCCCATAGTGTTAGCCATATGTAGGCGTTAAACGCCAAGTGCTTCACAATCTTCCCCACCCCCCGGAGATAATAGCATAATACAGCATGTTTCGAGGCTACTCGGATATTAAAATGCATTTCTATCACCCGAGAAGGAAAGGGATATGGAAACCAAAGCAGCGGCACAGCAAGAGGTGGGACTGCTTAGCAACGCACGGCACAGCCACCAGCATGGCACCACGGCACGGACAGCACAGCACGGACACCACAGCACGGACACCACGGCATGGACACCACAGCATGGACACCACAGCACAGACACCACGGCACGGACACCACGGCACGGACACCATGGCACGGACAGCACAGACAGCACATCACAGACACCACACCACAGCCACCACACCACACACACACCACACACACACCACACCACACACACACCACACCACAGCCACCACACCACACACACACCACACCACAGCCACCACACCACAGCCACCACACCACACCACAGCCACCACACCACACCACACACACACCACACCACACACACACCACACCACACACACACCACAGCACAGCCACCACAGCACAGCCACCACTGCCAGCGGGGCCTGGCTGCAGCCACCCTGGGGTGCGGATCCCCTGGGCAAGGCCAGGACGCAGCGTGCCTGTGCTCTGCGCTGCTTTTTGCACGTCAGACGAGTTCACCGCTCCTAATGATGCTTCTTTATGTTCCAGCAGAGGCTCATTAATACGGTACAACAGCGTTTCCAGGACAGCCTCACACACACAAACATCTCAAGGTGTTTTACAAGCGGGAGATCATGTTAAATCAAATCAAATACCAATCAAGATAAGCAGCAGTGGTGGCAGGCTGCTATGGGCACAGACCATCCCACACGCTGGTCTTGCCTCCCTTCTCCCCACTGCCTCCCCACGCCAGGTCCCAGGCACTGCTCTCCCGTTCCTCTTGCCAGCCAGGGCTCCCCTTCACCTCAGGGTGTCCCTCTTCCTCCCACACACCCTGTGGGGTGGGGTGGGATGGGGCATCTCCTTCCAGCCAGGAACAGATCTCCTGCACCTTCTGGCACCCCTCATGGACCACTCTGCCCCAGCACCACATCCCCAGCCAGGGATGGACGTTGCTGCAGGGAAGTCCCCAGCCAGCACCTGGGCGGTGGGGCAGGAGCTCAAGCAGGCCTTTCGCTGCCTGTCCTCTCAGTGAACCTTCTCCACCACCACCCTAGCGAAACGCCAAGTAAGGTGACCGTATCCACAGACAGGACCTGGATCGGGGTTTGGTCCTGAGCCAGCAGGATGGAGAAGCCCTGACCTTGCGGCTTCGGTCCCCACACTGGGGACACTGGCTGTGGTGAGCCCCCACCCAGCCCTGAGACCACAAGGAGGCATGACAGGGAAGGGTAAATGTGGAGGAGGTGCCTACGCTGCGCAGCAGACGGGGAGATCAGATGGCTCTGGATTTATAGAGGGTTTGATCTTGCTAAGAGCGTGCTGAATCAGATTAATACTATTAACACTTACGAATTACGCGTTAGCAGTTAGCGGGGCTGCAGCAAAGGAGGCTGCAGAGAAGGAAGTTGTGGGGTGGGGGCTAGCGAGAGGAGGCCGGGGCTCGACAAGGTCCTGGACTCAGCGGCTGAGCCCCTGCGTGCGCAGCAGCCTCTATGCCCGGCTTGCTCAGCCCCAGCTGCTGCCACGCTCCTGGAGCATTTACGCTCTTGTTCTGAAGGGATGTGTTCGTTTTGTACTTACACAGCTTCCAGCGGTGATCCCCCCTTGCTCTAACATACAGCAGCTTGGAGGGAGATGCCGCAAGCAGGAGTCAATGGGGAGGAGGAGGAAAAGGGTGGAGGGAAAGGAGAAGCCCTGAAGGGCAGCGAGGATGAGGGCAGGGAAGGGGAGGGGAGACACGGAGAAGGCAGAGGTGGCACGGGTTGGTGACTCCTTGGTGACCCGCTAGCCCCACCAGGGCCATTTGCTCTCCTGATGTCGTTACTTTTCTTGAATTTCTCTGGGCATGTACAATTAAAATCAATGAAGTCAGTTTTGCTTTCATGTTCTCAGTGTGGAATTGGTTGGGATAAAATCACATTAAAGAAACAGTTACATATTTAAAGCCAGGGACTGCCTGCACTGGAATTTTCTTTCACGCAAATCAATGCAAACACTTCTCTTGGAATTAAAGGCTGTTTTTTTGTTTTGTTTTGTTTTAAACTCGAAATGAGTCCCAGTTTTACACTATACAAGCACAAAGGCAAATCTGAGTGGAAGGCTTTATTTCAAGGAGGATGGAAAGCAATTTCCAATACAGCACAATGAAAACGTATTTCCTCCAGGAAAAGAAAAGTAATCATTATCTAGAAAACAGCTCGCACCAAGTCACAGCCCAGAGAGGATTGCTCTCAGCGAGCACCGGGCTGGGCAGACGGATTGACCGGGGAGGCTGGGGGTGAGACGAGCCGGGGGCTGCGGTGCCCGTGGGGCCACGCTCCACGTCCCTGCTGGGTCTCTGCCATGCCCTTGCCACCGCCCGCAGAGCCAGGCTGCCCTGTGGCCATGCCACAAGGCAAGTGGGCTAGGATTTCCAAAGCCAGCCATGCAAAAGAAAGGCAAACACCTTTCCTCCCCTGCCTTCCTTCTGGAACAGACAGGCAATAAAAATCTCTGCTCTGCAAGAGCTCCCCGGGGTTGGAGCATGGCAGTGCCTCGGTTTCCCCAGCGAGAGCGAGCTTTCCCAGCAGAGCCCTGACCCATGCTGCCCGCCGCCTCCTCCCACTGCTCTCCCTGCCCGAGCAACGAGAGGGGTGAGCCGCACCACGGGCGGGGAGAGCAGCGGCCCTCAGACACGTCCTCCTCTCCGCTACCCGTGAACCCAGCCCCCCCGCCCCACATCTGTGTTGCACTTCCCCCGGAACAAGAGACTTGTTACCATGCGGAGGGCGACGGCGGAGCGATTAGTGAAATTTGTTACCCGCATGCTCTGGACAAAATTAAATTAAAAGTGCTGCTTTGCTGTCAAGATAAGGGGCAAGCCGGAGAGATAATTTTTCACTCTCAAACACTCAATTACTGCGGAGGCTGCATCAGATACAATCAAAAATAAATAAATAAATAAAGAGGCCCACGCTGCCGCTGGGAACAGATGTAAAAGCCGTTATCTCCAGCGCAGTCTGGGGATGTTAAAGAGCCCGAGGCTGCCCCAGCACCAGGACTGCTTTAATTACAGACCCCTCTGCTCCCCAGCCCATGCTTTGCAGCTGGCTCCCCGTGGCGGCCCCTTTCCCCAGAAGCTGCCGGAGCAGCCCAAACTCGGCTCCCCTGCAGGAATGGCATCAAACTGTGAAGGGAAGCGGTGCAGGGGCGGCTATTTGCTGATGCAAAATAAGCCCACCTGAAAAAGCACCACGTTTGTTTGCTCTCTGGAAAAGTGGCATTCGCGACAGAGCTTTGGGAGCCAAGCAAGAACGTGAAGTCACAGCATCCCGCATCTGTCCTGTGGGATGGGGGCAGGGGGTGCACCCCAGCACTCTGTGAGGCAAGGCCGTACAGCACGGTGCTACCCGGAGGTGTGGGGAGGTCTGCGTCACAGGGGTTGTCCCCTCTTGGGTGCTCTTCTCTGACCTTGCAGGCGGCAGCACCGTTCTGCACACCGTGAAGCAGCCGGGTAGCTGTGAGCCATCGGGTCTTCCCCGTCTGTGCTGGCAGGACGGCTGTTTCCTTCCCGGTGGAAAAGCAGGCAGGAAAGCTGCAGGAGCTGGGGCACGGCCAGCCCTGGGAAAAGACACACTGAGCGCAGCCCAACACCAGGAGGCACAGGACAGGCTGATTATTCCCTCTCGCCAGCGTGAGCAATGAAAACAGACATGTTTGCATTATCACCTTTTCTTTCCCATTTGATCCCTGACGGCGTCCCTGATGTGCGAGGGCTGCGGGTGGTCCAGCGGCCGGTGCGGCTCAGAGCAGGGCCACGGCTGGCTGAGGGCCCCAGCGGCGGCACGGTGCCACAGCCACACGCTGCCGACACCGCCGTCTGTCCCCGGCGGGGCTGAGGGTGCAGTGTGCCCAAATTTCATTCTGACTTTTGTTTAGTTCCCATTGAAATAATAAATGTCTGCTGCCTCTGGAGACAGGAGAGGATCAAAGTGAAACTTCCTCACACGTACCAGCCCCTGAATACCTAATATTCCCTTACAAAAGGCCTTGTTTTATACACCAAATACAGAGGCAGATCAAAGCTCGTCTTCTCATTTCTCTAACGGCTCTCAGAAAACTTCGCAAGCCATCACGGCACAAAAAGCACGCACACGCGGCTGACACCAACCCAAGTCGCCTAACGGGACTCTGCTAATTTGCGCTAATGTTCCTGAGCACGGTGAGCTACGGAAGGATCTGAGGGCCTCGGCTGTGGAGATGTAACCCAAGGGCACGCCACCACATCCTGCCGGCCCGCCCGGCTCTCCTGGGGTAGGAGCAGGTTACGGGGACAGAAGGTAGGAGGCACAGGAAGGCAGAAGCCAGGTGAAAGCGGTGCCTGGAAGGTGGGAAGGTTTCTCTCCTCCTCTTTCAAAAGACTTCAGGGAGTGTGAAAGCAATTCAACAGCCAAGAGAGGCAGAGAACAAGGAGCCGGGGAAGGACTGCTAGAGGGGTCAATGGGGAAACAGATGGGAGCGTACGACAGCACGGCGCGTTATGCGGGCAATGCGAGGCTACTGGCAGAAAAAACTCGGTCTGGGCAAGCGTGAGGGTAAGGAATGGGTTGGGGATCTAAGGTTTAGGGGTTGGGGTTGGTAGGGTTTTGAGAGAAAGTGCGGAGTCCCGTTGTGTGGGGGGTTGTGTAAATGTTCCCAAAGGGAGCTCAGGTGTACCCAAAGGCTTCCGTTGGGAGCACTTTTTGACGGGAGAAAGTGCTGCCGTACGTGTTTTTAGGGCCCTAATTAGGATTTGGCTTAATGTTCCGGTTAGGGTTATGTTTAGGGTTGTTTGGAAAGAGGGAAGGAACAGAGCCCTGTTGTGTGGGGGATTGGGGGATTGGGTTAGAGTTAGGTTTAGGGTTTTGTGGTTAAGGTTTTAGAGTTAGGGTCAGGGTCAGGACTAGGGTTAGGGTTAGGGTCAGGGTTAGCTCTGCCATTAAGTTTAGAGTTAGGGCTAGGGTTAGGGTTAGCTTAAGCTCCGCCATTAAGTTTAGGGTTAGGGTTATGCTTAGGGTTAGACTATGGTTAGATTTAGTGTTAGGGTTAGGGTTACTGTTAGGTTACTGTTAGGCTTAGGCTTAGGGTTACGGTTATGTTTAGGGTTAGGGTTAAGGTTAGGGTTAGCATTAGGGTTAGGGTTTGGGTTAGGGTTAAGGTTAGGGTTAGCGTTAGGGTTAAGGGTTCGGCTTAGGGTTATGGTAAGCTCCACCATTAGGGTTAGGATTAGGTTTAAGATAAGGTTTAGGGTTAGGGTTAGGTTTAGGCTTAGGGTTAGGGTTAGGGTTAGCTCCGCCATTAGGGTTAGTGTTGGGGTTAGGTTTAGGGTTACGGTTAGCTCTGCCGTTAGGGTTAGGGTTGGTTATAGTTAGGTTTAGATTTGGTATTAAGATTTTGGTTAGGGTTTATTTTAGGGTTAGGGTTAGGTTTGGGGTTAGGGTTAGGTTTAGACCCAACATTAGGGAAAGGGTTAGTGGTAGTGATAGGGTTAGGGTTAGGGATTAGGGTTACAGTTAATTTTAAGGTTGCTTGGAAAGAGAGAAGGCGCAGAGTCCTGTTGTGTGTGGGGTTGTGTAAATGTTCCCAAAGGGAGTACGGGTGTACCCAAAGGCTGCTGTTGTGAGCAAGATAAGATGGGAGAAGTTGGCAATGTCCGCATTTTGTTAGGGTCATAACTAAAGTTCGGGTTAGGGATGTTAGGCTTTGGAGAGAGAGAAGGCACAGTCCCGTTGTGTGGGGGGTTGAGTAAAGGCTCCCCAGGGGAGTTCAGGTGTACCCAAAGGCTTCCGCTGGGAGCACTTTTTGATGGGAGAAAGTGGCGCCATATGTGTTTTTTAGGCTCCTAATTAGGGCTTAGTGTTCCAGTTAGGTTTATGGTCAGGGTTGTGAGGAAAGAGGGAAGGTGCAGAGCAGTGCTGTGTATGGGTTTGCAGGGTTGTGTTAGGCTTAGGGTTAGGTTTAGGGTTAGAGCTAAGGTTAGATTTAGGTTTACGTTTAGATTTACCTTTACGTTTAGTAAGGTTAGATTTACCTTTACGTTTAGGGTTACAGTTAGACTTGGGGTTAGATTAGCATTAGAGTTAAGGTTAGGGTCGGGATTAGGGTTAGGGTTAGGGATACAGTTAGGATTACAGTTAGGGTTAGGGTTAGGTTTAGAATGAGGGTTAGGGTTAGAGTTAGTGTTTGGGTTAGGGTTAGGGTTATGTTTAGGATTAGGGTTAGGTTTAAGGTTAGATTTGGGGTTGGGGTTAGTGTAAGCCTAAGGGTTATGGATAGCTCTGCCATTAGGGTAAGGGTAAGGTTTAGGATTAGGGTTAGGGTTACATTTAGAATTGCTTGGAAAGAGACGAGGCACAGTCCTGTTGTGTATGGGATTGTGTAAAGGGTCCCCAGGGGAGTTCAGGTGTATCCAAAGGCTGCTGTTGGGAGAACTTTTTGATGGGAGAAAGTGGCGCCGTATGTGTTTTTAGTGTCCCAGTTGGGGTTTGGCTTAGGGTTTTGTTTGTTTTTTTTTTGGGAGAGAAGAGTCCTGTTGTGTGGGGGGTTGCATAAAGGCTTCCACAGGGGGGTTGGGATTTTGTCTGCCCAACAGGCAGACAAGGATCAAAGCTGCACAGGAAGCCCTCTTTTACTTTCTCACACTTCCCCCTCTTAACTTCTCCAGAGAGTTTCTAACAGCAGGTGGACATTGGTGTAGGGGATCCTACAGCCCTTACAGCTGGGAAGACACATGCTGCAGCGTACTGGGGACTGCAGACAAGCAATGTTCCTACCTCTGCTGCTGGCCTCATCAGCATTACTTCTCCATGCATTCCCACACTGAAAACCAGATGTCAATGTCTGCTGCTGCTGAGATAACAGAGCAGCCAGACCGATCACAGCACTGTGAGCTTGCCCTCGCTCAGTGTTTACCTGTGGGAACATCCTGCTAATTTACCTTGTCAAGCACACCCGTGGGCCTCATGAAACCTACAGCTTTTCTTCTATAGCAGAAAAATAAAGCCTACAACCACTTAACCAGCCTGCTTTGACACAGCACAAAGTCAAAGTGAACCCACACAACACCTAAGTGGAAACTTCCCATCACATCAGCCGGGATCAATGACTCGACAGCATCAGTAATTATGCTCAATCCTGCAAAACCTAGGCTGAGGAGAGGAGTCACGAGGAATTTCTCTCCTTGGACCTGATAACTACCTCACAGCACGAGCAATGACACCCAACCATTGCAGAATCAATATGGGAACATCATTGTAAGAATTAACTGTATCTGACGATGAGTCCTTCTCTATTAGAATTATGATCTTGTCCAATTATGGATCTTTGCTGAACTTGTAATTATGAGTTTGGTACCGTGGCTTCCTACTAAGCTATTGCTTTCCTTCCACAAGGGATAGAGAAGTCAATGAAAGGATAATGGAAAATTCCTTTCAAGGATGCTGCAATGGCAAAATTTACCTAAACAGGGGGGAAAATACAATAGGGACTTTATGCAAGACAATTCCCTTGTTTACCCATTACTGAACACAAAGTTGTTTTCTGCAGCATCACTCAAGCCCTAACACAGATCTAAAAACCAGCTCTGCCTCCTGAGTTCCCCTCAAAGCCAGTCATCAAAGCTTCCCAGGTGAACAACTCCTTTTTCAAAGAAAAATAAATGTATTCTTCCCATTTATCTTTTTTATATATTTGCATACAAGAAGCACAGACGAACAACCCAAAGCCAACGTTCATGTCACTAAGAGTATCTTTGTACTAGGTATACGCAGTGCCAGCATGTTTCAAGGCACTGGCAGAGTACCTGACCTAATGGGGATGGTACAGGGGCACCAGGAAAGCAAACCTTTATTTGTTTTTCCTTCAAACACCATTTTCTGTTCCTTGCTTGAGCACCACCTCCCCCTTGCCAACAAAACAAAATCCAAACCCCAACTTCAGCAGCTTTTCCAAAGTACCCATGGACTTGCCCACCGCCTAGGAGCTCAGAGTAACTCATTGAAAAAGCAATTGTTGGTTTGCCACTCAACCAATTTCTTCCTTGTTTTCTAAAACAGGCATCAGAAAGTCCTTTTACTCTTGATCTATCTATATTAATGCTGCAACAAGTAACTTAAGTCTTGATTTCTCTCCCTGCTTTTCATCAAAAGCTCCTTTTAAACTCAGTGGGAATTTCTCATGCTTCTGAAACATGCTGGGGGAAAAAAATAAGACCCGAATTCCTTACATTTCAGCAGGAACAAATGCCATACGCCATGCACACGTGTGTTTATTCCAGTGTGCAGTCATCAGGCTGATCATAGGTGTTGAGGTAATTTCACATTCAAATTAAACACATTGTGAACATTCATCTGAATGCCTAATCACTGAAACAAATGGAGCTGCATTTGCGGCGGTGGGCGCAGGCACCTACCTAGCACGCTGCTCTCTGCCGACGCCTGGCTTAGCACGGAAAACAAATGGAGGGAGCAGACCCCCTGCGCAATTAGTAAATCGCTTCCCAACAAGTTATTTCCTGACAGCAATTCTGCAAAGGCAGCAGAAGCAAGGCTTGCACTGTCCTCCTCCAAAAAGACTGGGAACTGGACAAACTTGGTATTGTGTCAGCACAGGAAACACACACTCATTTCGAACTACAGCCAGTAGTTCCATATCTCAGCTTTTCTAACTCATTAAACTCTGGTCTACAAATCCCCGCCCAGCCCTCGTTTGGGATTTGTTCCTTTTAATTGCCTCTGTGCTAGGAGGGAGCGCGGGATTCCCCGTCGGGCAGGTGCTGCACGTAAGTCCCAGGCAGAAGAGCAGTGCCCAAAAAAACCTCTGCCCCTGAGCCACCCCAGCGCTGGCCTGGCAGTGGGATGTGGGAAAGGGGCTCAGGAGCCACTGCTTGGGCTGCTGAAATATTTAAGGTAACCAATGCCAGAAACAATCGGAGAAACTACACACCTCAACGACACCTCTGGGAAATGTTGCTAATGGATCCTGCACCCTGCTGCATTGCGGACATGAGGCTACCTTGGGTGAGGATACCTTGGGATATCCTCTCTCTATCCTCTGACTGCTCTCACGGCCCTCCCTTACAGCCGTGTGGCAATAGCCGGCATTGCCCAAGGGTAGAGACAAGGTGCTCAACTGTTTGTTCTCTCTTACACCCATTCACGTCACGGGTGGCGATTTCATCCTTACCTTTGCTTCGCCTCCTGCTCCGGTACTGCTCGGTGTAGAAGGTGAGCTGGGTTTCATCGTCTGCCTCCGAGCCCGAGTTCCCTTTGGCGCGTCCAAACCCGATCCCACCTGCAAGCAGCAGAGCAGAAGGGATCAGCGCTGTCAGCTGGGGCGTGCGGCGGTGCAAGCCGTGAACATCTCCGCACAGCTGGTGCCTTGGGCCAGCTGCCACGGCTCCCCGCACCGGGGCTCTGCCTGGGGTCACCAGCAGCAGCTGGGCACCGCAGCCACTGGGGGTTTTGCTGGTACCCCCATCAGGACCCCATCAGGATCCCATCACGGCCATCGCAGCGTAAGCACTGGTGCTTCTTGCCCCCAGGAAGCTGTAATGCATTTTACAAAGAAATCCTCTTCTGTCCACAAAGACACCCACGCGGTGAAGTACGGTGACAGGCTCCACAACGTGCTGGGCTGGCTCTCAAGCATCGAGGTCTGGGGACCTGGGCACGCTGAGGGACCCCCCTGCCTCCCTGTGCCAGCGCCCAGCTGCTAGGGAGGAACAGGCACCTGAAAATCAGCACAAACTGGCAGAAAGCCGGCAATCCTAACAAAGTTTTGAGCAAAGAGGTCTCTGGGGGCTGACAGTGGGCCTTTAAACTGCCATTAAAATATTTTAGTGTTTTTTAAAAATCCGTTATTCTAGGCAGAAGTGCAATTTCTTGGCAGGAGAACAGAAAATGAAAGTGCTGCCTTCTGCCCTGTGAAATTCTTCATCGCCAGGATGATAGGTGGGCAAGCAGAGCCCCGGGGGCAGCCCAGAGCTCCCACACAGTGGGACGTGCTGCTACCCCTCCGTGTCCTGACCCCACGCAGCACCCTCAGGGCAGCTGGAGAAGGAAGGGAAGCAGCCCCAGCAGCTCCCTGCGAGCAGCCGGGAGGACTCAGCGCTTGCACATAGGTCTGGGGACTTGACAGCCTCACCAGAAGCCACCCCCTGCCCCTCTTCAGACCTCCTCATCACAACAAAGATCCCACTTCGGGATGCAGAAAGTAAGGTTTTGAGGGGCAAGGCTGCATGGTAACAACAATGCGGCGTGTTCTCATCAGGGAGAAAACCTGACCCAGGCTCACGGGCTGCAGCCCTGCCAAGCATCCCCTCTGCAGCCCCACAGGGACAGCTCCGGTCCCCTCTGCTCCCAGGGGTGCCCAGGGGCAGGGGACAGATGCTGACCACAGGTTTTCCCCCTGGATGAAAGGAGAGGGATGCAGACAAGCACAGGAGCAGCTCTCGGATGCCCGGAGCCGGGCAGTGCCCACCGTGTGAAGCATCGAGGTGAAGCAAGAAGCCCGGTGCCCAAGGAAGGGCTCGGCGAGGATCCCCACCGCTGTAAATGCTGCCGGGTGTTTGCTGTTTTCCTGCCAGATGTGATGAAGGGCCCTAAGCGTAGCCATTAATTACCTGGTGTTACCTGGATGTTTTAATTAGGGTTCTAAAAAGACAGCAAGCAGCAGGAATGTGCTAATGCAGCGGAGAGCACGATCAGGGCTGATGCCTCTGGCTGCGGGTCTGGGACCCCCGCCACGGCTGTGCCCCCGACCACCAAACCCAGGACCTCGGCGTCCTCCCCACCGCGCCGCGCGAGCAGCTGGTGCTTGCTGCAAACGCCGGGGCCAGCAGGGAGCAGCAAATACTGCAGGGGCAGCAGGAACAGCAGGGGTGCAGCTGCAAAACCACCAAGCAGAGCAAAACCCCTCAGGGACAGACGAGGAAGGGAAGGGGATCAGGTTATGCTTGGCCCGGCCCCGCTCTAACACCGGCAGGGGCTGCCAGCCCACATCCCAGCCCCTGCAGCTGCCCTGCGTTTATTTGCCGGCTGCGTCGCCGTGATGGATGGCTCTGACATGTTGAATTACTCAGGCTGGATGTCTTCGGAGAGCTGGTGACAGCAATATTGCATTTTCTTATTACCCAGAACCATGCAGGATGTCAAAGTACAGGAGGTGGGGACCTGCGCCAGCCCACAGCAGACACATCTCCTCCGACCCAGCGTGCGGTGCCCAGTGAGGAATCCCAGCACTGGGCAGGGAAGCAGCTGCAGGGAAGTGCTTTTATCCATCCCAGCTGCTGGGGACACCGGAATTCATTTTGGCTGTGGTTTTCAGGGAGAAAGGAGTATGCAGGACGGAGCAGTGCTGTTCGTGACCAGTCCCACCACGAGTCTGATTTCACACTCGGATGGTCCCAGCGTTTTGCAGAAGCCTCCCCTGGAAGGGCTGCGGGTCGGGCGCTGCTGGCAGCACGTGGAGCCGGGTGGGATGCTCGCGGCCGTGAGCACCAACGCTGCTGCCATCTGCCTGCGGCCGCCGGGAGGGAAATGCCCAGCGAGGGAAAAGAGACCCTGATCTCCGCAACGGATCCCAGCACAGAGCAAGGTGCTCAGCGGGGAGAGTCCCTTTGACATGGGAACAACAACCCCGAGGCGCCTGGGACCAGCGATGCACCGGCAAGGCTGTGCTGGCAGTCCACGGGCTGCCTGGGCTCCCCGTGGCGCAGCGCTGCACAGGAGCTTTTTAGGAAATCAGACCTGACGCCGTGCTCAGTTCCCAAAACACATGCCAGAAAAAAAAAGTCCACAAGATTTTGACTCCTGTTTAAAGGTTTACACCTCCAAAGCACAGCTAACTGCTCTGAAAGGACTCGCAAAGCCCCGCTGCTGACTTCCCCCGGGCGCTGGCACCCAGCGGCACACCCGCAGCACCCCGGTGCCGTCCCTTCCCACCGACACCTGAGGGTGGAACCGGACCAGATGGATGGCACCAGGAAAGCGCCCCAGTGCCCACGTCCCCGTGGCTGGGACCAGCCCCGCAGCGACAGGCAGATGTCTCAATAAAGGTGCTCTCGTCGCTAATCCTGTTTGCAGATTTACAAGCTCGTTAATCCCCTCAAACAGATCCCGGCTCAGCCCCGCGCTGGGCAGGGTGCGCGCTGCCGTTTTTGAGTCAGACGTTCATTTAGACGGGAGCGAGGCAAGGATCCAACGCAAACACATCCCGTGGACACATAATTAAAGAGCCTGTCGTTAATGAGGATGCCTTACAGCCCAGCCGGGGTTGCAGAGCTCCTGTAATTTGGGCGCCTGGGATGTCCGAGTGCACGGGCACAGATCCCAGGGCTCCAGGTGTTCTGCAAGGCGGCCCCAGCACTGCTCCCCCGAGCTGCTCGGGGAGGCGGCAGCACCACCAGCACCCCCACAGCTCCTCCGTGGGTGACGGGACATAAAGCAGCCAGGAGGGTGCAGATCGTCTGCAATTCTTTTAAGAGGTTCAGCTGCCGAGCAGGAACTAAGGAAGCCAGACGCAGGAGCTGCAGGCTCTGACCTCCCAAAAGCCTTTTTGCCGGCCAGATCCACGTGTGATTTTTAAATGCATGTTTCTGTCATTAAAAAAAATAAAACATAAAACAAAATAAAAGCAGACGTGAAATTTTAAATCCCTTCCCCAAAGTCAGGAGGTGACAGTTGCCCACAGACACGACTGGGGATACAGAGCAGACCACAGCTGAGCTGAAAGAAAGAAATAACAACTGGGAGCTCTTCGGGCAGCTCCCGTCGGAGGCTCTCACAGCCACGGCTCTGCCTACAGACGCAAAAGGGTTTCCTGCATCCCTCCCCTCCAAGAAGGGGCCCAAACGACCTCCCTGCAGGACGGCAGCTGCTGCCCGTGCCACAGGCTGGAGCCACACCACGAGGTAGGTGGGAAGTTTGGGGTGAATTAATTTACCCCCCAAAAGCACGCCACAAAACTGAAAAGCTGCCTACCCAAACGTGCCTGGAGAAAGGTGAATTAGAACCGGAGAGGGGGAAAAAAAGCACACAAACATTTTCTTTTGAAACTTGGTACAATCAATGCAAAAATGACAAAGGAAGGAGCCTTTACAAAAGCGTCCCACTGTCCCTTTGCTGGACCACAGCACGCTCCTGCAGCAGGACGTGCCCAGCTCCCTCTGGTCCTTCCCACGCAGCAGCGCTCGCACAGCCCGAGGGGGCACCCTCGGGGTCCACTTCCAGCAAGGAGCAGCCGAGGGCAGCTGGATGCTTTGACCCGGATGAAGCAAATGCCCTGGTTGAACCCCAAAAACCTCTCCAGCAAAACAAACAGCTCCACGGCACGGGGGGCAAAGGAAAGGAATTGCAAACACAGCGGGGATGGGACAGCCGGCCCAAGCCCAGCCCTGCCTGAGTTACTTTTGGTAAGTTATGGCACTGGGGAGACCTGTACAATGTATTGAGACAGCCCTGACCAACACTAAATCGTGTCCCGGCCCAACAACCTGTTCATCACTATTTATTTTAAAAGGGGAAAGCACCACGGAGCTTTCCCATTTACCAAGGAAGGTGAGATGAGCCGCGCACAGAGGACAGCACGTCTTGGCCACCAGCCCCACCATGACACTGCACTTCGAGGAACTTTTTTACCAATACAGTGATGATTTTTACAAATACAGCAATTATTTTCATTTATTTTTTCTTTACAAATACAAAACGTGCCAGTGGCCAGGGTGCTTTTAAGTGCCTACCCCAGGAGAGGGCACCAGACCCCGCTCGGAGCCCCGGCCTCACCCAGCGCACCCCGGCTGGCTGCGCAGCCCGACCCGACCCTGGTCCTGCTGCTGCCCCGGGGACAGCCGGGCCCCTGGGGACACCGGGCTGGGGAACGTGCGGGGACAGGCGTGTGGCAGCACAGCTGGCCTCGCTGCCTTGGAAAAGTGGAGGTAGGCGAAACCCGAGATGAGGCTGCTCCAGTTAGCGCCGTAATTAATGGGCATCCTGCTAATAGAGAGCTGGGCTGGAAGAGTGATTTCGTTTTTTTTCTCCCTCCATCTGATTTTTAAAATCTCTCCTCTCCACCTCCGAGGGGTGCTGGTAGTGTGCATCTACTGCAGCCACACGAGATCGGCAGAGCCACCGGCGCTCCCGGCAGAACCCCTGGCCCGAGGAGCTCAGCACAGCTCCCAGGCCAAGGCACACACCGACACCTCCATTTTAGCACAAGACTGAAGGATGCGCAAAGAAACCCAACACCCCGAGATCGACCTCCCAGCTCGGGGACCAGCCCTGGCCGAGCTCCTGAATGTGGCCCCACAAAGCACGGAGCCTGTCCTGACCCACCCCAGAGCTCGGTGAAGTCCCACTTCGGCACCTGACCCCCGTTATCCCCGCTCCCTGTGTTATATAAACCCTGAATGCACCCCACTCGATACAAGTGTTTGGGGAGAAAGTTTGTATGAAAAAGGCATTCCAAAAAATAAAAAATAAAATGTTATATGGTACTGTAAATAGAGAGGGGGTGCTTTTTTGTTTGTTTTTGGGTTTTGGTTTCTTTTCTTTAAAGAGCAAATCTCCTTGGTAAAATAGGGCCTTTCCCAGAGCTGCTAGAAGCACCTAGTGCGGACTCAGATTTACTGGCAGGCAGTAGGCAGCAGCTGAAATGCACTTGGTGTGGGGGAGCGAAGCCAGCAGAGCTCCTCCGAGCTGGGTTTGTGCTGGGCTGGGATGTCGGGCTGTTTGTTTCCCACTGCGGTTTTATTCCTGCCTTCTTTCCGTGAGGCGCTCGGAGCCTTTTTGGAGCCTTTCTGCAAAGGAGGAAATCCTTTTGCTGAGAGCAGTTCCTGCAGAGCGAGCACTCCAGCTGTAGGACTCTGATGAGGTTAAGCATTAATTAAATCGAACCGCGAGGAAATAATTACACACACGCATCCGTCAGGCCAACTTGTCACTACCCAGTAACAAAGTTGGATGCAAACTCCATCAGCAGAACTGTCATGTGGCTGTTAGGGGGAAATAAATGCATCCCAAACGGACGATTTCATTTAGAGAGAGGGGAAAAAAAATGGATTGCAAAGGATTAATGAGGCGAAGGGTTTGTGTTTGCAGTTGGATGTAAAATGCAAACATCCTAAGTTGTGTTATCATCGTTTAACCTTAATGTGAGGGTGCGATCCAGCCGCTCGCCCGCCCGAGGGACGATTAACGCCGGCCGTGAAACCCAAATTTCCGACCGGGAGGGGAGAGGAGGCGGCGTGGAAGCATCGCCCCCGACCCCGCAGCAGCGCCCGGCCTCGCTTCGCGTGCGGGCAGCAATGGGAACGGTAGGGGAAGGGGCTGGGGCCGCTGGGAGCTCTCTGCTGGAGCTGCCGGAGCTGCCTCGGTTCTCAGGGCTCTTTGGGTGGTTTCTGGTGATTAAGTCTTCGAAATCTTGTCAGGGAGGACTCCCATCAATCTCCCCCAACACGTACGGGGCCTGTTACGCCCTAGAGCTGCCTGCCACGTCCGAGGGTGCACACAACCACCAGCGGGCACACTTCAGGGAGGAGCAGAGCCCCACGAAGCCACCGGCCCAGAAAGCTCGGGGTGCAGGCACCCCGCTCGGCCCCCAGCCCTCGTCCACCCCACCTCCACCCCCAGCCCTCCTCTCAGCCCCAGAACCCGCTGCTGAAATGGGGCACCCGGCACACAGCCCCCGAGGGGACAGACGAGGGGACAGACGCCTGGGAGAGAGCAAAGCAGAGCCAGGGGCAGGGCAGGAAGATTCGAGGCCGTGCAGCCGGGCGTGCTCTGCCTCCGAGGGGTCCCCGCTCCCTGCTGGATGCGCAGACTGCAGCAGCAAAGCCCCGAGGCAAAACAAATTCCCCTTTCACAGCACGGGGCTGGCCAAACACGCTCCTGGGGACCTGCCAGGGGGTGTGCAGGAGACCTCCTCCTGCCCGGGAGGTCTTCTGGGGGACGCTCAGAAGACCTCAAGCTGCCCTGGGGCACCCCCAGAGGGTTTTCTGGGAGGCAGCGAGCACCGGCAGGGAGCTGGGGGAGCTCCCCGGGGAGGGGGGCTCAGCCCCTCGGCTGGGGGCTGGCTGCAGCAGTGCCCCGTGTGTCCTCCCAGCTCGGTGAGGATTAATCGATGTGCCCCACTAATGACCAAAAAGCCTCTTGCCTACATGTGCTTTAAAGGGGAATAAATTAATAATAATAAATAAATTAAAAAAAATAAATAGGGTAATTTCAGCAGTCACTGCGGACCCTAAAACATGCCCCCCCACCTCCTCCCTGCATATGCTAAAATTCAGATATTTGGATTCGAGTAAGTACTAGAAAACAAACCAAATAATTTAAACCAGTTAAAGAGTCAGAACATTTTCTTCACACTAAGTGAATAATTTATGGGCAGAGCTAGAAAAAAAAAAAAAAAAAAAAGCTCTCTCCAGGCCTGTATTGCAGGAAAATGTATCCAGAATAAAAGATCACATTTCAGACTCATAAATAAATGAAAAACAAAACCAAGAGTAAACAGAAAGCAAAGTATTTCCTCCCTAGCTCCCCGCAGCGTGCTGGACAGACGTGGCCAGGCTCCCTCCTGCCCAGCCGTGGGGCCAAATCCTGCCCCGGGGCTGTGCCAGCCCCCCTTCTCCTTTCGCTCCAGGCTGGTTCCAAGAGCTACACCAAGCCCAGCACCCCAGCACGCTTTGCGGTGCCCCAAAATGCTGCTCCCGGCCTCTGCCTGACCCCCAAAATACGTGCAAAATAACCAAACTACTCCGAGTACTGGCAGAGCGCGGTGAGGAGAGGTCCCAGGGAGGCAAGCTACATCCAAAATGAGCCTCAGCCGTTTCTGCGGCTGAAGCCTTGCCACGAACTGGCATTTCAGTCCCCGACACCCCGGCTAGGCAGGGCGGCTGGCCAGGGAGCAGCCCCACACCCGACCCGGACGCGTCCCTGGGGAGGACGCGGGGCGGCCCCGCTCCCACCCACCTCAGCCAGGCCCCGTGGAGGATGCTGACGGGGGTCCCCCTCCTCACCCCACCACCGAGGAGCTCCAGGGCTCCCTCTGGGCCGAGCTCCCTGCTCCCTCGTGCCTTTAACCCCGGGCCAAGCCAGCTGGACGCGGCACACCCCCAGCAGCAGCAGCCTACCTCGGGGCCGGCTCCGGCGTTTGCGTCTCCCCACGGAGGTGCTGCGCAGCGCGGGCTGCAGCTGGCCGATCTCGATGGGCGTGTTGGTGCGGAAGCTCTCCTTGAACTTCTGCATCAGGGACTCCACCGTCTCCTGCGTCACCTCGGGAGCTGCAACACCAGCAAAGGGAGCGCAGTTAGAAGCTGACCGAGCGCCCGCAGCCCCACCAGCACAGCCCGTTCCTCGGGGAGCCAGAGCCCCCCGGTCAGCATGGGGCACAGCCAGCCTGCCAGGTCACCCAGGGGGCACCTCCCAGGCCTTCCCAAAAACACAGAAAGAAGCAAAGGATGAGTTTACAGAAATTACTTTTTTTCATGCCGCTTTACAGCTCTTTTGATAATTTCTTGCCCCTTCCCGTACTCAGAAGCCCCATCCCAAGGGTTTAAAGCAGGCGGGAACCCCACCGGCAGCCACACGGAGCCTGCACCCCAGCCCCAGGCTCAGCAGCTTTTGGGGGGCTCCATTTACATGGCTCAAGCCCAGAAAAGACTTGGCTTCGAGGCGCCATGGCAGGCTGCAGCTTGCTGGTATTTATGCAGCTACCCTCCCTGTTCTTCTCCCCTCAGATCGGCTCAAGAAGCTCGCCCTGCCCGCAGCACACCCGTGGGGGCTGGTGCAGACCACCCCTGTCCTGCCCACCTGGGGATCAGCCCCGGCATTTCGGAGCTCCCCAGGTGATGCCCGGACCCGGCGCAGCCCCGGCAGAGCTCTGCTGGACCAGGAGGGGTTCGGGGGGGCGCAGCTGCCCCACGCCGTGGCCTCCAGTTCCCTGGGCAGCACGTGGGGAGCCCGCGTTAGTGCGCAGTGAGGAGGTGGCCGGGCAGGACAGGGCATTTGTAATCCTAGATGAGGATTTGGCTTACACCAGGAGACGCAGAATGCTCCAAAAGCGGCGGTGAAGAGCCCCGAGCAGGCCACCCAGCAGGCAGAGCATCCTCCTCCCCGCACTGGCAAGGAGGGCAGGGGGAGGCAGGGAGCAGGGGAAGACAAAATGTGCCAGCTCCAGGAGAGGGCTTCCAATGTCACAGTGCGTCTAGACAGACAGCAGGGGCCCCGCTGCCCCCAGGCACCTGTGTCCGTCCCAAGGGCACGAGGCTTTGTGGCACCCCAGGGGGCTTCTCTACACCCGGACACCACGGAGGTGCTGCAAACCTGCCAGGGCTGCTGCAAGGGGATGGAGAGGAGCCGCCCGGCTGCTGCTCCCCGTCTGTGCAGGCACACCAGGAGGGCTTGGGAGAGCTTCTGCGTGAATCCATCAGCCCGGTGCTGCCACACAGGGCGAGGATCAGACTCGCTGCCTGGTGAGCACTGAACGTGGGAACTGTTTCAGGAAAGCTCCAGAGAGACGGCGGCCTCAGGGAGCAGCCACACTGCTCCTGCCGATTATTTGACATCAGGGTCCCCCAGGATCCACACATCAGAGCCCCCCAAAGCCCCTCACAAGAGGAGAGCTTTCAAACAGCAAGCGCCACGGGAGCCTGCGGTGTTGGATCCCCTTTCAGACATCACCCCGGGGGAATTAAAGAGCAGGGAAAGGTCCCAAAAGAGCACCTCGTGCCATCCTCCGTGCTGTTCCCGACAGCGCGCGTCCCACCGCGGGGATGGATGCTGCAGGAGCAGCGGCCGGCAGCGGGCACGTCCCAGCCCCGGCACGGTGCCTGCACGGGGACGCCCACGTCCACGACCTCGTCCAGCAGCCGCGTGGTGGGGCCTCCCCATGAACAGATGTAACTCGTTCGGGGCTGGGGCTTATTTACTGAAAGGAGGCCAGGAGAAGAGCACTGAGGGAGGAGGAGGGGGATGAGCTTGCAGCTCGCGAGGAACCACGGCGCGGTCACAGCTCCTGCCTGTTCTCTGTTCAGCTGAGAGGAGCAACGGGCCGCGTGGTGACCTTACCCCGTGTGGCCACCGCGCTCTGCACATCCACCCACCGCCATCCAGAGGGATCCGCTCGTGTGCTCATCTGCGGGGGGAGCAGGGGAAGAGGTATCGTCTTCACGGGGCGATGGCCACAGCAGCCACCAGCTATTTGCAATGCTGCGGACACGCAGTCTAGCTCCAGGAATGAGAGAGAAAGCCCCAAGGTCTGACGCCGCTCAGCCCGCGTGCACTGGCACATCCGTGCCCTTTCTACCCCTGAGCTCGGGGGTTTAGAGGAATGCAGAAGAATATGAAAAACCCCGTGCCAACGTGATCTCAGCAGAAGGGATTTGATGTGGCCGGTGGGGCTGAACCAGAAGAAAACCCTCACTGACAATGGAAAGGTCGCTCGGCTTAAAGCGGCACAGCCACGGGGGTCACGGGTTAAGGGAGCGACCTTCACGCGCTGCCTGCCACAACAAAAAGGAGGGCGAAGACAACAACATCCAGCAACGTCAGGGCGCACCGCGCTGGCTGAGGCTGGCAGGACCCTGCTGAGCCTGGGGGTGCCCACCGCAGCAGACCCAGGCCCCCACTGCCTGCAGCCCGGCTTTACCCCCACCAACACACACACACTGCCAAGGGTGGACGGAGACCTCACAGCCGCACATGCTTGGCTTTTACACCTCCCAGGGGGGTCGATCGCTCACAGAAGGATGAGAATGTCTCTGCTGCAGGGTGGTGCAAAGCTCCCGGCAAAGCAATCCTCCGGCTCTGCCCGGCACGACCCGGCTGGGATGCTCGCACTAAACCCAGGGCTGCCCAATCCCCTCCCCACCACCAGCTCCTCCTTGCAGCCCAACGGGACGCGGCTCTGCACGCGCCAGGACCACCCTCTCGCCGAGCACAGCCCGCCAGCTTGCCTCCTCTCCTGCCCCCAGTTCCCAAGGGAAAGGGGATGGATTCATCGGGACGATTCAGCTCACACCTCGTCACCGCTTTGGGAGTTTTCAAAGGCCAGCAGGGGTGGTGAGATCCGCCCCATGGCTTGGCACAGCACGGCCACTATCTCTGTCTCATCGCGTCCCAACAATGCCTCTGGCAGCACAAAGCCAGCCCAGCACAGAGCTGAAGCAGAGGAAATGTGAGTGAGGTTCCTCAGCCTCCGCAAAATCAGCTTCCACCTCCACCAGCGAGGTAAGGACACCGCTGAAGGTCGCCGTACCTTTGTAGAGCACATCACACGTTGCACACCTCCCTCCTGTCCACCCCCATATGCTATTTTGAAAGCGATTTGTTCTCCTTATGGCTCCCCTATTCGTTTGCACATCCCCCACAAAACAATTCAGCTCAATAGCCTTCCTTTCTTTCTTCTTTTGCTGGCACAAATTGCAGTGGGAAAATATGTTCTTTGGCTTAAAAATTACAAAACCCAAAAAGCCATCGGCGGAACAGTGTGAGCGGTGTTTGGGTAAAAATCCACCGCAACCGAGATGGGAAGCAGCAGCGCTTGTTCCTGCCTCTGTGGGACTCCCACTGCAGCGAGGAGAGCCGTGCCTTCCCCGATGCACGGGCGCTGGGGGCTGTTCGGGGCAGAGAGAATAAAACCAGCCCCTTACCTTCCACGGCCACACAGGGTTCTCCAGAACACCACCCCAGGCTGTGACCACCCGCAACACGTACGCAAGGGACGCGCTGGTTCCTGGTGCCTCCACCAGCCCTGGACGTTCTCGAAGGCCCGGCACGAGGAACCACAGCAGCCCTTTGGGCGCACAGCCGCGTTCGCAGCCTGCAGAGGCTGGGAAGTGGGGATGGAGCCGCTGGTGGTGGAAGTGCCCCAGAGAGCTTGGAAACAAGCCCTCAGCCTTGCTCTTTTGGCTTTTACTTTTTTATTTTGGGGATGTTTTGATGTCTTTGCACGTGGCCTCAGTGGATGCTCACTGGAGAACTGCCCTCAGCCTAAGCTCCTGCACCCACAGAGACGCTGGGTACACACAGTGTGTGTGGCGGGGAAGGAGAAGGACAGGCAGGTCTCTGGTGCTTGGCTTAAAAGTTTAGGTCCCCGGAGCCATGAGCATCCCTGGCCTCCTCACACAACACCTGCACCCTCGCAGCTGCGGGGAGAAGGCTGGGGAGGCAGCGCCTGCATGTACCAGAGCCTCCCATGCTAGATATTGAGTAAAAAGTATTTAAAAATATATGGGGTTTTACGCACCTGATTTTCACATTGCTCTCTTTGATTTCTGAGTGTCAAAGGGTCACGTATTGATTCCTCGCCATTACCGGTGGTTAAAATGCTCCCAGGTTTGGGGGGAAGGTAGCACCGAGGAGCCTGCCGAGCGCTGCTCAGCTGAACGCGCCGCGGCGCTGGGATCGAAATGCTTCGCGAGAACACGTCAAACTACATTAGGGATTAACTGGAAAAGTCTGGATGCAATTAGAAGTCAAGGTTGGTGGGGTTTTAAACTCCTCATTTACTTTGACTATTGCGTTCCTTTACGCTGGCCCCGTGGCCATGTGTACCAGGCAGCCTCTGCATCTCCGCCGGCTCCTCTCCAAGACCAGCTCCTTCCCTCTTACCGACTGCTCCCAGCATTTTTCGACCACTTCACCTTCTCCAGGCACAGAGGAGGGTGCTCTCCTGAACCACTGGTGCTGGCTCCGACAGCCTGGCAGCCTCACGCACCACTACAGGCACAATGCACATCAGGCACATTCAGCAGGTAAATACTGGTATAATTGTTCCCTCTATATCAACCCCCGGATTTCTGTAAGCTTGTTTTGATGTTACTGGGTGAGCATTTTGGAGATTTCTATTTTACAAAGTATTTTAAGAAATTGACTTTCCCATCCTACTTGGGATGAGCACGAATTTCACAATGCTGGAAGTTTTCCACGTGGTGGAAACCCTGTTTTCTCACCAGCTCTAAATAATGGGTGTTTGTTGTTTTCTGAAGCATGAAATAAGCAACGGTGTTTGTTCTAAAACTGGGATGTGGGCTGATTTTTAACAGTGCCACCCGAAAGGTGCTAAGCTCCAGAAAGCAGAGAGCTTTACTAGCATAAAATTAGATAATTACGACAGAGCCTACGTGATAAAGGTAGGAGAGATTGGTACAACATTTTACACTGACTGGGGAGCAAGCACAGCTGGATAGCAACGTCCTGCAGCTGTGGACAGTGAATATGAAGACAGAAGAAACATTAAAAACTACCAGTCCTGCTCTTTGGCAGCCACCACACACCTCTGCCACCTCCTGCAAGAGCCTCTGTCCCCATCGGTCCCCTGCTTTCCCCCAGTGCACGTCACATGCAGCCACGCTGGGTTCACGCAATACCAGGAGAGCTGGCTGCACTACACGGCCAGCTCAGCATCTGTATAAATAAAACATACTGTATGCATATAATATCCAAAAATTAGATGTAGTATATAGAAAATATTTATATAAACACGTATTTATTTATATATATATATGCTTGCACTTATTTATAAACTTTATGTATATATGCAAATTATATCTATACACCTGTGTGTGTGTGTCTGAATGAAAAGGAAGCACAAATAACCACGTATTCAGCAGGGCACTGAGCACTCCTGCAAAGCACACATCTCCGGGCCACCCCTGCGACGGCAGAGCGCGGCTCAGCCTCTTGGGGAAGCTCTCTCACTCACAGGGGTCTTCAGGTTCAGCAGCACAGGGCTATGGGAACACCAAGGGCATTTTGGAAGCAGGCTCGTATTCCATCTCAGCTTCTTCCTTCTTTTCTCTCCCTTCCCTTTCTGTTGGGCTTTAACATAGCAGATGTGTACATTTCTTTACGTAGGCATTAATATACATTAATAGACTATTTTATATGTTAATAAATCTCTCGCTACAAAAATAGATTTTTATACGTAAAAACCTGATTGGAATTGCAAATTGGAGGGGGATGGGGCAGCAGCAGGAGTTAAAAATTTCATTTGTGATGCCTTCTCTGAGGGAAACCGAGCAAATGTTCTTTCCTCCTTCACATATTCATCAGATGACGGCTTCCCTACCCCACCCCCCACCACCCTCGGCTCTGGGCTCGGAGCCAGCACTGTCCTTATCTGGCACGAGGCAGGAAGGAGCCCTGATACCATCGCTGGCTTTCAGTAGTTCGACAAACCTGAAAAAGTCTCCGCTGGCTTTTAACACGGCTCGGGGAAGGGGGACACCGGGAGAGGCGTGCGGCACGGCGGGGACGCAGCTCACGGAGCTGCGGTGGCTGCGATCCCACCGAGGTCCCCAGGGGGGACAGGTCCGGAGGGTGCCACGCACCCCACAGCCCTCTGAGGGCACACGAAGGGGGCTGGCTTGGATTCGGCAGTTACCCTACAGAGAGCTGTGACCCCTGTGCACGTTTGTTTTGGAGGAGCTCAAGGCGGCTGGGATGCACAGGAGAGAGGAGAGGTGGCCAGGGGATGCTTCTGCCCTGGCTGCAGCCCCTCTGCCCCCAGCTCCCCCCTGCCCCCAGCTCCAGCTCTGCGAGGGACCAGATTCCCACCGCCCCACGGAGCAGCCCCGGCCGCCCCTTCTGCAGGGACCAGCCTGGAGATGCTCCTCCGGGCACCCCGTGGAGCTCAAAGCCGGCTGGGGTCACTCAGAGGTGCTGCACAACCCGGGCCACAGAGGCTGACTTTAAAAACACCTTGACAGTGAGAAAAAAATCAAAAATTTGCTTCCTGAGTAGCAAAGAAAGCCAAGCCTCGGGTGTACACCCAGCTGAACCAGAGCTGGTTGTGCTGCTAGCATCACTATTTCCTTTAAAACTCCTACAAGCAACAGAGTCTAAAGCCCGGGCGGGCAAACGTGGCCACTGAGACGTCCCTCACCCTGCACAAAGCCCCATCACACCCTGGCCAAGTGTGCAGAGCACGGGGGGTTCTGCACCCCTGCAGGGAGGGGAGATGTCCTCCAGGGCTCATGGCAAGAGGCACCACACACATCCATGGGCACACGGTCGGCTGTCCTTGGGCACAAGCTCAGCTAAAGCACCCGCGCTAAGTAATTCTGGAAGATCCCTCGCATTTCATCGCCTTCCTTCTTGCTTTTGGCCCACCACAAAGAGACAGAGCCCCATTTTTTTTTTCATGTTGATGCAGAGGCATTTGGTTGGCCCTAAGTCTGCTTTCGATCAGAGCAGCTCGGCTCAACCCAGGCAGCCGGAGCACAGAGAGATCACAAGGCAAAGCTTGGGAAGGAAAGAGGGTTAATCCGGATCAACAGAACCCAGCTCTTCGCTCCTCCCTTTTTCTGCTCCCGTGCAAAGCTTTGCCGTTCCTCCCACCTACACAGAGCTGGAGCAGATACCTGCAGGAGCAAACACCTGCAGGAGCAAACAAACACCTGCAGGCTCTGCCCTTGCTCGGGGCTGAGCAGCCCCTCGGGTGGCGAGCACCCAGCCCGCAGGGTCGGGGCTCCGGAGCCCGCACAGCAGCGCCCGCCCCGCGCCCCGACCCGTCCTCATCCTCTCTCCAGTCACGGCGCTCAATCACTTCCCAGCTAATTGCCTCCACTCATGTGTGCAAACTAACCGTTTACTGGAAAATGCCACGGAATGTTAATTTCATTTGGAATTGGGTAATTGCAAAGCACTTCCGTTTTTTTTACGATAGGCAGTGAATAAGCATTGTATTAATAGCGCCGCTCCC
This sequence comes from Heteronetta atricapilla, assembly GCA_011075105.1. Taxonomy (NCBI): domain Eukaryota; kingdom Metazoa; phylum Chordata; class Aves; order Anseriformes; family Anatidae; genus Heteronetta; species Heteronetta atricapilla. The sequence goes on from CM021747.1 coordinate 3,666,218, forward strand.
AGCGCCGACCACAGCCGCGGCCCCACCGACAGCAGCTGGGAGTTGTCACCCCTCACTTTCCCTGCGGTGCTTCTTTCCACCTTTCCCTTCCCCTCGCCACGCTCCTGGCTTCCCATTTCGGTAATTAAGATAATGTGGTGTAATTACAAACACATTGCTAAAGATCAAACGCCCGCGAGCCGCAGCCCTACAGCCCAGCTTGCTGGGAGTGCCCTGCCAAGCCGCCGGGCGCCAGCCCTCCAAGGCTGCCTCTGCCCTCCCCGGGGACTGATTCTCCCTAGGAAATCCTCAGCTCTTCCTAAGGGGCAGCCGCGTTTGTGGCACAGTGTCCCCTGACATGGACAAGGCGTTTATCTCCTTCACCCGTTTCTCCTCCCGATGGGAACCGCGGCAAGGAAAAGCCCCTGGCAGCAGGACGCTGCCCCACCAAGCCCGCCCATCTCCCTCCGTCCCAGCACCGGGAAGGCCCAGGCCAACGGGGACTCTGCTTCCCCCCCTCCACTCCCACCTCTTTGATGAGACGCCGTAACTTTTTAGCTTACGCAGCAAGCAGGGAGCAGAGAAGATGGGCAGACCCTCGGCAGCAGCTAACACTCCTCAAGTTCTAAAATAATTGAAAACTTAAATAAAAACACTCTGGAGGAAGCTTCCCCATTTGGTGCTAATGGGCACACGAAGCAGCCCGGGCTAATGTTGCGTGGCGGGGAAGAGCTGCCGGCTCTGAGCAGCGCTGACCTCCAGCCTCCCTCCTCCCACACTCCCCAGATGGGAGTAAAACCGCCCCGGGGAGCCCCGCTGCGAGTCCACCCAGGGCAGGAGGAAGCCCCATCCCTGGGTGGCCAGGGAGCCCAGCTGGAGCACGAAGCTGGACGTGGCAGCTCCTGCTCGCCTCAAAGCCCAGGCTTTGGAAATAAAAACCCTTTGGAAACACCGGCACCAGGCTGAGCTCAGCAGGATCCCGCTGCGGGGAGGGAAGGCGTAGCGTGGGCTGTAACTCACCGGGGCCTTCAGCGAGCGGTGATTTGAAGCCCTTGTTCATGAGCTCCTCTCCCGCCGGCCCTGCAGGTGGGTCGCTGCCGCGTGATGGATGGGGCTGCGAGGTGCCGGCAGACCCCGGGGCTGCAGAGGAGCCCAGCCCCGATCCGTCTTCCTCAGGGGCAGGCTGGCAAAGTGAAGGGGCAGGGCGGCGGGGCCAGGGACAACGCCACCCGAAGGAAGAGGGCACGCCAACAGAGCCAAGGCGCTGCGGCTGGGCTCCCTGCTCCCCTCCCAGCCAAAGCCTGGAGCCATTGCTGGGTGACCCTCGCCACGCCGAGCAGCTCGGCTCTGATGCCTGCTGAACACCAAGGTGACAAAGCACCAAGTGCCACGTGCCCAGCCCCCGGGGCTGAGCAATCCCCGTGCTCCCAGGCAGGTGACACGAAGCAGGCGATGCAGCCCAGGGGCTGCCCAAAGCTCACCAGCACCTATTTGCTCCCATCAGAATTGGGAACGCTGCACGTTGTTCTCCCTCCTTGCAGCCTCCATGCTCCCTCTCCACATTCGCTCTGACTTCAGGAGCCAAAGGCAGGTTTTTTCCATGCTGACACTGCGTCGTGGATGGGAGGAACACCCCGAGGACAGCGCTCCCAGCTCCTCTGCAAGGTGCAATGTGCCACGAAGCAGTCCCAGCACAGAAAACCCCAGAGGGGAGGACACTTCAGATCCCGCAGGGTCTTCCGAGGAGAATAAGCAGCCACCACACTACTTTTAAGAACTTGCATCAGGAAAAAGACATCTTCTCCAAGCTAATCCTGGTCACCAGCTGGCCTGCAACCCAGCTCTGCCGTTAATAATGCAGCACGTTATCAAACATTCACCGTCATGCACAGAGCGAGGAACGCAGGCCTGGCGTTTATATAAATATAGCTCCTGATGGCTTGTTTTCCTTGGACAGCCAAAACTTCACAGCTTATCTTCTCTGAGCTGGTGATTTTGCCTGGATGAAAAGCACTTTGGACACCCAGGGAATTCAGGGCTCCTGCACACAAAACTGCCATGACAACTTCAGCAGGCGCCGAGGGGCTGAGACGGTCCCACAAAACCTACAAACCCCAAAGTTAAAAGAGCTGCTGCCCCGGGGGACCCCAAGTCACTGATCTTTGGCCAGGAGAGGGGACCACAGGGGGTCCTTCCCTTGCCACCGGGCCGGCTGCAGGCTCGGGCTGCCACAAAGCCCCGACACGCCAGCAGGGTGTCACGAAGCCACCATCCCTTGGGGTTGCTCAGCGAAATGCTGGCAAACTATAACACCCCGCTTTGTCTTCCGTTCCCCATGGCATCATCAGGAGCTGATTTTCCATCTGCTTCTTCCCTCCTCTGCCTCATAAAATCAGCAAGTGGGATGCAGCGAAGGGAGGGGAAGACAAACAACGACAAAGGCGTTGCATCAGGAACTCACTCTAGGACCCCTTTCTCTATGACGACACTTGCTGGGCGCCAGGAGCAGCCCTGGGCAGTCTGCGAGAGGTTTAAGCCTTCACTGGGTGTTAGCAGAGGGACGTGGGACCCTCCGGGGCTGTCCCCATCCCTGACCCCCTGCCGGGTGGCACATCAGCCCTCCTGGGCACGCTGGTGGGACGCTGCCGTGTGCCACCGCTGGGCACGCAGCACAGAGGGAAGGGGCCACGTCTGGGCGGTCCTGCAGGAGCAGCGGCACCAAGAGCCCTGCTGTCCCCCTCCGTGTAGGTGGGGACACCCCAGATTCGGGGCTGATTCCATCAGTGTGACACGGCGATCAAAACAAACCTCAAACCCCGGCCTGGCAGCTGTCCTGAGGGCTCCAAAAGCAATTAATACCTTAATTATGATTATGTTTCTCTCTCTGGAAAGCAAAGCTTTGCTCTGGCAGGTACATCTGCTTTCAAAACGACTTTAAGACGCAGCTGGCATCGCCGTAAAGCCGAAGCAGCCGGGCCCCCCCAGCCTCTTCTTCTCAGCGACGCTCTCCCGTCAGTGGGAATTCAGCACATCGCACTTAAAGACAGCCTTAATTGCTCTGATAACTACAGACACAAGCTAAGCATGTGCTTAAATGCTTTCCTGGATCGGGATCCATTTCCTGCCCTGTTGGGTCTTGTTTATTTTGATATTTGTTTTTTAAATAGGACTCGCAGTTGGTTGTGTCTGCAGCCAGGAGCCGCTGGATCGCAGGAGCCCTTTGCACCACGGGCGCCCAGCCTGCGTGAATACACATTTTTCAAAGGTCTCTGCAAATTACAGAAGGAGCTGCTGAGGATTAGGACCGGGAAAAGCTGATCAAATACAAAGAGGGTCACGATCCCATTAGGCCCCTGAAAAGAAGATAGAGCCCCAGGACGCATCAGATGCCGGCCTGACGCACTGTCCCATTTTCCTTTCCAGCCCTAGCAAACGTTAAGCCATCGTTTTATTTATGAAAGGCTCGGGAAGCCTCTGGTTGGTGCTGTGCCTCCCGGGGGCCCTGCATCTGCCTGCAGGAACGACACCCAGCACCCAGCCCCACCGCAGAGGCAGGGGCACCACTGTGGGATCTCCACCAGGGAGGACAACGTCCTACCCCTGCCCACTGCAGGGCACTGCCTCCAGCTCCATCCCTGTCTCTAAACCCACCTCCAAGCCCCCGCAGCACTCTCATGTTTGTTTTAGGAGCAGCACCTCTAGGACACGGTGCAACTACCTGCCCTATTGCTCCCTGCTCCCTTTCTACAGCTTCAAGAATCCGACCTCAGCCTGGAGCGCTGCCCTGGGGAGCACATCCCCGGCCCACGTCGGATCCTTCCTCACCTGTCCCTGCGCTGCCATCCTGCATCCCTGACCCTCTCCCAATTATTCTCCTTCAGCGCCTCCCCCTTGCAGAGAAACCTGAGAGCCGTTAGGCCACGAGCTGGGACCACGACCTCTTGCATCCCCATTTATCCACCCCATTTCCCCGTGTTCCCTGACGCGCTGCTCTCACTTCTCAGGCAGACACAGCCCCCTGTCAAAAAGCTGCTCCCCCCCAAGGCCCCAGCCCCAGGGGAAGCCCAGGCAGCCCCACCAGATGATAACACCTGGTGGAGTTTGTTCCCATTCCTGGACAAACTGGATTTAAAACCCTACCCTACCATTTGTAACTGCTTTAGCCCTTGTGGCACCTGCTGTGGCTACCTTCTCCAGGTCACAGACAAGGAGCAAACATTAAGGGACGTGGCCAGGGCCACCAAAGCAGGGCTGGTTCCACCTCTCCAGGCTCGCTGCAGCTGCCAGACCAACTTGCAGGCAGGCTCCGAAGCCTCTCGCTCTCACTAGAGAGAAAAGCATGGATTAAGTGAGGAAACCTCCGAGATTTGTCACGTTAACACAGCGGGTTAGAAGAAAGTCCAGGAGACACGAATTCGGGATGACTGCAGCAGCACGCCCCTGATGTGCCTGCGGCATTCATCACCCGCACCGCCGGCACTGCCCTGCCTCCCGTCTAGACTTGGGGCCGTACCCAGCCTGCGCGGTGCGGCGAGCACGAAGACCTGCTTGAAAAGGTTTATATATACATATATATATTTTTTTTTAAGATGAAAGAAAGGAAGAAAATAAAGAGGGTCCTTTGTTGCAGGACTGGAATTGCTGATAGTTGATTTCCAAGTCTGACATCTATTTTCTGCTCAGCTTTCAGCAGACAGGAGTTTTGGTTGGCAGTCTCTTCTCCGTGCCCCACAACTGGCTTCCCAATCCTTGGAGGGTCCAGGGGACCCACGGACAACCCCACAGGCACCTAGGGACATCCCCACCTGCTTGCCGGGCTCTAACTACCTTCATTTATCAGCTCCATCTCCACGTATCCAGCCTGTCCCACCTACCGATGGACTGGGGGCCAAACCCCTTCGGGACAGGGCTTGGGAAGCAGAAGCAAAGCGATCCTGCCGCTGAGGGACCCCAGGGTGCTGGCAGAGATGGCAGCCGAGTGTGCAAACAGATCAAAGCGAGTCGGGAACCTCCAAAGGCCTGGAGAGCTTGAGGCCATCTGCCTGGGAAGGGTGGGAGAGCAGAAACCCTCAGGAGCACGGGATGGAAACCACCTGGGGAGATGGGGCACGGCACAAAGAGGCAGCGAGGACGCAGACGGTGCCCGCACAACTTCACCAGTAACCGCAGGCTGCTTTGTACGCACGGGGACTGGGGTTGGACAGGTGGCACCCACGAGGCACAAACCCCATGGAGATTCTCTAATTGCCAGTGATAACCCCAAAACCACAAGGAGACCGTGTGGCTGCCCTTCCATACCGACACAAAAGCATCTTTTGGGCTAATTAGAACCGGTTATCACCTCCTCCCTCTATTTCATTTTATTGTATTAATAAAAAAGAGTACTTTTCTTCTTTAGCTGCCTCAGATTTCTCTTCTGTCTAAATTCATCTGGGCTCTGTGCAATGTCACCGGGTCAGTTTGTGCTCCTGCTGCAATTCTAATTTTGTCAGCTTTCCATTTTTCTAGGGAGTTGGGGGATTTTTCTTTCCTTTTTTTTTTTCTTCTTCCCCAAATCAAAAATGATTTTGCATAACAGCAATAATGTTAATGGCCCTGCTCGGTGCATCCAGATTACAGGCTGCGGCTGGGGAGAAATAAACATCTCATCTTTGCCCTGCTGTTTATCTACCCGCAGCAGAGCCCGGTATCAGGTCAGAACCTGTAATTTCATTAACTTTATCACTCAGACACGCTCGTTGCTAGATGTCATTATTCAGCACATTGCTCCCCTGTTTGTTTGCACCGGGCTGCACTTGGGATGCTCCGGCAGCACGAGGGAGCTGCCCTCGCAGCCGCAGCAGCGCGGAGGAACCTGAGGAGGCAGGGAACGTCTGGCTCAGGGCATTCCTGCTCGGCTCACCCCCGGTTTGGGAAGCAGTTATCTGTGCCGCCTGACCTGCCGGGCCGCGCAGGGACTTCTCTCCCATCGTTCAGGGCTGTACCTTGCGGGGATGTCCAGGTTGCTTCCCGCCTGATCTGATAAATACAAAAGCATCGCATGGAGAAAAAACACGCTTCCTTGTAGAGAAGGAGATCGAGCCCAACAGCCCATGGCCGTGCAGCACGGCGTGCGTGGATCCCGACGGATGGAAAGCTCCCAGCACCTGCACATCAATCACTGCCCGGCACGTGGGGAAGGCAAGCGGCACAAGCAGGTGGAGGGCGAGCCGAAGCGCTCCATCTTCATCGCGTGTGCTGTCCCTGGTAATTAATGTTGGGAACTGACACTTGAAAGAGCCTTTGGTGACAGCCCCGGCGATGATACCGTTTGGAGCCCGCTGACAAGCCCCAGTTGATGTCTTATCACAATGCTACACACCGGGAGTGGCAAGGGGAGCTTTTCCCTGGGGCGCTGACGTGCCCTGTGTCCACGGGCACAGCTCCTCGCCCAGCCCTGGTAATTGCACCCAAACCCGACAGCTCCGGGCCAGGCAGCGGGGCCACGGAGGCAAGGCAACCAGGGAGAGCCAGGGCCAGGCTCCAGCTGGGATTCCCTTGACGAATCCACCCATAAAATTTCCCCTGAACATCCTCAATATCCCCTGCTGGGGATCACCAGGTACACGGTGTTCGCTCCATGCCACCCGCACGTCCCCGGGGAAGCCCAGCTGCACCTGCTGCTCGTGGCCAGGTGGCAGCAGCTGCAGCGCCCCGGACGTGTCCCAAATCTCCGCAGCTCCCAGGCACGTGCCAGGCAGCCAGCAGGGCTGAGAATTTGCATTTCTGGTCTAGAAATCCAGCATCTGGACCGCCTCATCCCTGATGATTCAGACTCTGTCTGGGCAGCTTTAGCAGAGAGGCGCAACCAGTGCACGCCGCTGCTCGGCTGCTTCAGCAAAGCCTCATCAGAGAGGGGAAGGTGACCGTGGGGGAGGAGACACACAGCGAACCCGCACGGTTTTCAGCGATCAGGACCAGAAAGGCACAAATGTGCCTCGCGTCAAGGCGCGAAGCATGACGGCATCACGGGCTGTACCGGTGGGTACAGCCTGGGGGCAGCAGCCCAGCCCGCAGCCCCAGCTCGGGGGGGTTGCAGTCAGCATAAAAATGACTTTATTACCAGTTCCTGAAGCCCTCAGATAGTTTAATATTCTGCCCTAGATCTTGTTTACTATTATGTTTTGAAGAGCACTGAAATGCAGTTACTGCTGTCTTCCCCACTCATACAACTCTAAATAATTTATAGAAAAGCAAAACAAAGAAGATAATATGAAAGAATAAAAGAGGCAGCTCAGTTACAGCGTACGAAGGCCTTCATTTGTTCGCTCTCACTAAGCAGAGGGTCGGGGAAATATCTACTAACACGGCGGGCCTGCAGGAGCCAGCTGCAGGAGGCCGCTAACAGGGATGCTCAGATCAGCACTCGAGGACGGCAGGCGGACCCCCGCGCGTCGCCGCGGTTGTTTGAGCAGCGATAACCATCACTGCTGTAATCGCCTTGCCTAAAAGAGCAGAGAGTGAAGAGCATCTCGTGGGTGGAGGAAACGGCCTCAGACACCACCGAGGGTTAGGGGAGCTGCTTTCCAGGCACGATGCGTCGCCTGGGCTCTGCTGCTCAGACCCACACACCGTCCCCTCCGCCATGCTGCGGGGTGAATGACGGCAGAAGCAGGAGCTGAGCCCAGCGGTCCCTGTCCCCATCCCTCCAGCACGGGTGCTCCAGCAGGGCCCACTCAGCCCGTACGGGAACGGCACTCTGCCTGGAGGCACGGCCCGGTGGCACCCTGCCAGCAGAAAGTGGCTTTGTCCATCCCCGCGCCCATCCTTCTGCGGGAGGCACTCAGCAATTAGCGCTGCCACGCCGCCCTTTTGTTTATTCAGCTGCATCTCGCCGCGCTGCAGGTTAACTGCATGAAACCGCTTCTAATGACACTTCGATAAGTAGAGGTGGGTGATGCAGTTTCCCAGAGACAGGTTTTAAAAATGCAGGCAATCAAACGCACATTAGCCCGAGCACTCTGGGGAAAGTGCCGCTCCTGTCTGTGCAGGAGGAACAACCGCGGCTGATGGCACGGGGCCCTGCCTGCCACTCTTGCACTCTTGCATCCAGCCTTTGCTGCCCCAGCACCGGGCTGCTTTGTCCGTAGGGACCCAAGCTGGGACCGGAGCTCCTCCACGTCCCAGCGCCCCAGGGGAAGGCATGAAGCACCTGCAGCACCTCGCCTGCTTGCAACGGGCACCCCAGCACCTCTGGCTGCAGCTGCCAGGGGGTCCACACCTGAACAACAGGCACGGTACCCGGCTCCGCAGCTCACAGCACCATGCAGGAAGACGCAACAACAGCCAGAACCCCCGGGTGTGGAATTGTACAGGCTTCGGCTGCGACATAAGCTGTGCCTGCCATGCCTTCCGTAGCAGACTGAACACGGCAGGTAGGCATGGTTCACATCTGAGATCTGCCACATCCCCACGGGTCCAGCCCCGCCGCTCCTCCCGCGAGGAGGATCCTCTGATCTGCCATTTCCAGCCCCTCCACGCACGCCTCAGACCTGCAGCCCTGCTCACTTTGTTTGCGGGTGACTCCGGGATCGTTTGTCTGACTGCTCAGAGAATGAACCACGGGCGATGTTTGGCTGCTCCCAGAAAACACAGCTTTGTGCAGCGGCTCTCAGAGGAGCGTGGGGCTCAGCGGGGTCCCGCCGCGCTGACACGTCTACCTGCTGGAATTGATGCACTGCTCGACGGCGAGACGATGAGCATTTCTGCCACCCAGAGAATCAAAATCGGTCTGCTTGATGCCCCTGTGCCAGCACTCACCCCCAGCAAGAAGTTGGACGGCGTCCCAGCATTCCCGCCCTGCTCAGGAGCCTGGCACAAAGGCTGAGCAGGAGCAAACCTCATCAGCACTGCTGAAGGAGCAGGAACGGCTGCTGATGTACCGCACCAGTCCATGGCAACAGAGCAAATCCCCTTGCTCTGTTTCCCAGCCAGGCATCCTCCAAACCTCAGGGGATTTCACAGCAGTCCCTGCCACTGCTAGCACCAGATATGCCACCCAAGCCATCGTGCTGGGCAAGCTCTCACTGGAAATGGGACACTGCTTTGGGGAGAGGATTGGGCAAAAGAGAGAGGTCACATCTCTGAGCTGCTCCTGAGTCCCCAGCACAGCGCAGCAGGGTCACACTGCGAGACCAGGGACAGCTGAGGGCTCACAGCCACCCCTGCCTCAGTTTCCCCAGCACCAGCCAGCACTGAGTCCCCTCTCAGGGAGGACAGTTTCAGGACAAGGTCTGCAAACCTCCTTGAATATGAAAGCTTAGGACAAAAGCCCATGAGAGAGGTGGGGGGTGCCCTCCCTCCAGCCCCCGGATCCTCCTCTCTCAGTGGCCCCACACCTGGCAGGGCACAGGGAGAGGGAAAGAGCAGGGAGAAAAGCGACAAACCTTTTTTCTCATAGTCGGGCTTCTCCTCCCCGCCTCGGCCCAGGCTCTCCAGCGTCCGCGTCACCTGGCTGCCAAACTCATCCTCCCTGGTGCTGGGCTCTGCCCGCCGCGGCGTCTCCTCCTCCTCCTCGTCCTCGTAGTCGTCCAGGATGGGGGTCTCGCGGATGGGCACCCCGATGACCGAGTTGTGGGCCTGCAGGCGCGAGTTGCGGAAGCTCTCGCGGGCCTGGGGGCCCAGCAGCACGGAGGGGATGTAGTGGATCTCGTGGGTGGCCTCCGTGCTGGCGCTCTTCTGCGGGATGCGGCGGCGCTTGTGCCAGCGCCGCTGGGCGTACAGGGCCACCGTGAAGACCAGGAGGAGCAGGAGCAGCGCGATCAGCCCACCCTGCGGGACAGCAAAGAGCACACGTCAGGAGGTGTGGAGGGAGGGGCGAGGAGATGCCGTGACCAGAATCCGCGAGCACTCTCCTCTTCCACCTCCAGAGCACCCTTTCAGCAACCCAGACCCCGCTTGCGCTCTGCAAGCCCCGTGAGGGTGGGGACGTGCAGCCGCTGGTTGCCCTCACACACACAGACACGAGTACCAACCTGTGCGCCCTGCCCAAGGAGAGGGGAGAGGAGGTAACCGCGCCCCACCTCTCGGGAGAAGAACAAACCTTTAGGACAACCCAGCAGGCAGCGCAGGAGCACTCAGGTCACCGCAGAGACCCCACGTTTTGCACAGAAGGCTGTGCAACGACTGGTGCCGCACAACTGCTGTTCCTCGGGGCATGGTTACCCAAAGCCGCTCATCGCTCCTGCGTGTGCCAGCCCTGCTCCTCCCTTTGGGAGCTCCAGGACAGGGCTGCCCAGCCGCAGATGAGGAAGGCACGGGACACAAGCAGGGGGCAGCCCCCATGCTCCATTCTCAGCCCCCAGCTGGGGCTCCTCTCATGCTGCTGGTCTGCGGAGCACCTCAAGGCCACATCCTGCACCCAAATCCCTGGCTCTCCAAACCAACCATGAAACCATCGATCACAGCAGCGTTATTTAAAGTCTTTCCTCTTCCATCCTTGGGTAGAATCCCTCAGGTCACCCTCAGGCCACAGCACATGCCCCATGGCAAAGCGTTCAGTGTCTTGGCAGCGGTTACCAGGGGTCAGCAGTAGACCCATGGGCACAGCACGACCTATTCCACACAACGACCTTCTCTACAAAGCTCTTCTCTTCCCCACCTCCTAATTTCATTTCCTCCAGCTCCCAACTACATTACCAACAAAAATATATGCCGCTACCAAAAAGAACACACTTCCCCGGTGTCAGTGTCTCCACGGGTGCGGCGGTGCTGGGAAGGGCAGCAGGGCCCTCACAGGTCCCTGCAAGGCCAGCAGGGACGCAGCAGGAGCTGTGCCTTTGCCAGCTTTGAGCCTCTCCATCTCTCCGCAGCACCGAGGCAATTTTATCCTGTGGCAGACAAGCAAAGCAAGGCACGTAAATCAGGAGCGGGGCGAGCAATCGGGGCTTTACGGCGTGACATGTAGCAGGCAGGGCAGGGCAGGCATTTGTTTGGCACGAGGAGCGCCGTGGCTGGGAACTTTACAAAGCATGCAGGAGCACAGCAAAGACATGCAAATATTTCTTCTGCATTCGATGCAAAACACGGTGCCGTGCTCAGACTCCTAAAGAGGATGGGTTGCAAAGAGGCGTCGTCAGAAACGAGCCGGCTGGGAGACGGCGCTCAGGCAGCCGTGGGGACGCGATGGGCAGCGATGGGCAGGGTGGCGACAGTGGCATCCTGCACACCTGGGGCAGGGCTGCGGGCACAGGACAGGGAGGGGGGACAGGGAGGGGAGTCCCCAGCCCGGCACTGCAGGCAGGAGCCCGGTGCGGGGTCTCACAGCAGCAGCCCGCTCCCCTCCCCTCCGCTTCCTCGTCTCTTCCCTAATTGACACTAATGGGAGTCTGGCTGGGGGATTGGGGATGACATTGCTCAGCGTGACTTCCCCAATTTAGCTGATGTGCCATCACAAACTGCAATGCTTCAGCAGCCAGGAAGCACAGCAGGGAGCAGGGCAAGGCTCGCTGGAGCTCCTGAAGGGCCCCTCCTGCACAAGGACCCCCCCGACCTTCCCTGACAAGCAGCAGCAGCAGGGACGCTCCAAGCCCACGGAGCAGCAGTGCGCTGCCGGGCGCTGCGCGGTGCCTGGTGCTCGGCCATCCCAGAGCAGCTCCTGCAGCCCCACACCAAGGCTGCTTCCTCAGAAACCTCGTTTGCAGGACAGAAACCCCGGCACACAGACCCTCCGAAAGGGAAGCCCAGCGACAAGGATGCATCAGAGGCAAACTTCGAGGCGACAAACCACATGGCAAAATCGGGTCTGCCTTGGATACTGGTGTACTTCTAGCGAAGCGAGAGCTCTTGTGTTATAGAAGTGTTGAGAAACATGGCTTGCTGATGTGCCTACTGGGGACAGCCCTCCCCAGGTACTCAATGCTGAGCCCCAGGAGCCCCAGGATGGGCACCACACACACCGGGACGTGCTCTGCAACTACAGCGCGGCTGCTGGGCAGGACAGAGCTGCTCCGCTCTGCTCTGCACCCTCTGGCAAACACGCACTGCACCCCAGAACTGCACACGGGCAACCCAGACACGTGGAAAAGGCCAGGATGACTGAGAAAGCCCGGGCACGAGGAGCAGCTTTGCCAGCTGGAGCCAGCAGCAAGCCGGGAAGGGCTCTGAGCACCCGCAGCAGCGCCAAGGCCACGCGCCGCCCGGCTGGGTGAGCACTGCGCCAGCCCTGGGGAAACAGTTTGGACAACCAGAGCGAATAAAGCTCCCAGCCGATTAGATTAGAGATCTGCCCGCTCAGGAGGAATTACAGAAAGGCCTAAAGCCACAGATGTTATTAGTTTGTTGTTCCTCCTGGCTCGGGGCCCATCACTAGCGACAACAGGGGCGGCTCAAGCAAGCCCAGGGCTCCCAGCAGCTCCCGCGTCCCACGGGGACGTTCAGGGGCCGCTGTGACCACATCCCTGTCTGCCCTGGGCTCAGTTTCACGGCTCTTTGGGCCCTGCCGGGAGCTGGGCTCGCACCGAGCTGGGACTAGAGCAGGCCAGGTGTCCGGCGGCGATGCCCAGCCCTCGGGGAGCTCTCCTGGCGCTCGGCAGCGGCTCGGTTTCACGCGCTCCCCACGTCCCTGACCCCGCGCTGCAGCGGCTTCTTTCAGCGCCGCGCACACGCAGGGAGAGCTTCCTGGGGAAAAAAAAAAAAAAAGTCAAACTTAGGAGGCATTCAAGCCAGCCTCATTTTAATCTATTTTTCATGTTAAATTATCCAACTGAGGGAGCGGGAGAGAGAAAGGGGAAGGAAGGGATAATATGAGAAATGTTTTATTTGACAATGTGTCATTCGGAAACTGATTATTTCTGTCTCAGAGCTTTTTAATATTCCCAAACAATGGCCGAGCCGCGAGGGGATTTGGTATGCTAAGGCTGGATTTATAATACTCTGTTCTGCAGTGATAAGAACATGGGCCTTTAATCCTCTGAGCTGTGAACATGCATATTCTCCCACGTAATGCCCTTCCTTCCTGCGTGCCCCGGGCTCGCTGGAGCCTCCTCGGCCACCGCAGGGGACGGGGATGTGTCCCACCGAGCACCCCGCTGGGAGCAGCCCTCATCCTGCCCCAGGGCTCGGGGCAGGAGGAGCCCAGGGTGCAGCGCCAGGGCCTGCGAGGAGGCTTGGCAGGAAAAAGTGCCTGGGCGATGAAACAGCGCTCAGCGTCGCGGCAGGGAGAGCTGCGCGGGGTCACGAGCCCGTCCCTCCGGTGTCTTGTTAAGTGTCTTGTGGTCCCGTGTTTCTGCGGCGGGGGAGGCTGCTGAGAGCCACGGGAGGGGAATGTGCGTGGGGAGCAGCCACGGCACGAGGGAAGAGGGGGCCGGTGAGGAAAACACGCGCAGGACCGCAGAGCTTCCAGGTTCTGACAAGGGACAGGAACAAAGCTCAGGTGAAGCTGGAAAGCAGCGAGGCTGCCACTTCTTATAAACGCCAAAGAAAAGCTGTTGGAAGGAGCCACCTGCAAACCCCAAGTGCTGCCAGAGACTGGGTGCTGTATAAATGACACAGGCTGCAAAACTGCTGGTCCGGAGGGCGATCAGCCTTTGGGTACCTGCCCAGCGATTTCTGGACAGCCAGAGACGCACACGCTGCTCAAAACCAACCCAAACTATCCCTACAGCCTGGGTGAACCTCCCGAAACCCCGTGCAGATGTTCCTGCCTCTTTCAGGGAAGGCAAACAGCTGCTGCCAAACGATCTGCCCCACAAAAAGACCATTTCCAGGTAATCAGAGGATCAGAACTTCTAAATACAAGCACCTGCAAGTAATTTATGGTTATTTTTTTAAACGAGGAGAGGATGGGAAAGGCCACCTGTTCCCACACGAAGTACCATCCTTCCCTAGGGAAGCCCACACTAGAAGCCCAAACGGTCTACAGCAAAGAGGGGCTGACGAGGCAGGTCCCCTTGGGACCATACCTGAGCTCCGGCCCTTCTCTCCCAGCGCTGAGCAATCCCCCCCTGACATGCAGAGACCTCTCCCGGGCTAGGACACAGCAAGCGCCTGCCAGCATTTTCTGACTGCCTCCCTGTGCTGGCAGCTGCTGGCTGCTGCCTTTTCCCCAGCCCCTGTCCTGGCACCAGCGTTGGTGTCTGTGTTACCTGAGGTTTCAGAAAAACCTCTCTCAGGCAGGACATTCCCAACGAGCCGCTCCTGCAGCTCTCCCTTGGCGACCCCGGCCGCTCGCTCGCAGCTCCGTCACGGGCTGACGTCCCTCCGTGTGCCCCTCGCTGCTTTCCCTGAGGTGAGTCCCATCTTTACACAGAGGCAGCAAGCGACCACAGCACCGCGCACAGCTTTCTGGCTGAAGGCAGGAAACAGCCCGCGATTTCCCAGCCTGCCAGACCCAAACCTCCTCTCTGCAGCAAACCAGCACCGCGCTCAGCCCAGCGCTAAACCCAATCCCTGCTGCTGCTCCCTCTGAGCGCTGACGACGTGTTTGGCCCTGGGGGAAAAAAAATAAAATAACTTGTAGCCGCTAACGTCCCTGCGCAATCTCCACACCCAGTTATTGCCCCGCGCTGTGCTGCCCGCCAGCCCCACCGCTGCCTGCTTCTGGCTCGGCCAGGGCTCCGCAGCCGGAGGCCAGCGCTCCAGGGACGGTCCTGTGGGATGGCCAGACGGTGCCCGGGCACCTGTAACCCCCTGGGGTTACAGCCCACAGCTTCGGGGAGCAAGGCCGGCAGCGGGGGCACCCCTGGGGCTGCCGTACCGGAGCACGGCCTCGCCCTGTGAGCCCCGGCACGGTGAGGCGAAAGCACGCGGCCCCCGTGAGCTCTTCGCACTGTGTGCTTGTTCCTTTCTGGCAGGGAAAGTAATTAAACACTAGAACAATTTACCAGGGCTTGTAGCAGATTATCCATCACTGACAATTTTTATTTTTTTATACCAAAGCTGGATGCTTTCAGGAAAGTTACGCTTTACTTCGAGCGAGAACTAGAAGGCTTCAAGAAGTCCTGCGGTCCGAGCAGATGCCGGCACGGCCCCTGCTGGTCGTTTAATCCCCTCGCTTTGTCCTTCCCGTGTTTCTTCCGAAGATTTCATCCCCTTGAGGCCGATGCAGAGGCAGGAAGAGCCCCAGGCCCACAGAGCCGGGTGGGCAGGGAAGGCGTGGGGGCCGTGCAGCAGCCCGCCGAGGGGCGATGCCGCAAGGACGAAGCTCACGGCCCGATGCCCAAACCTCTCCTGGCTCGTCTCGGCCGCTGCCCACGGCTGTCATAAAGCAATGCTCAATGAGCAGGTGCGGCAAACATTTGCGTTGGGTTTTAGCCGTGCTGTAATTTGAACTAACAGATTTCTAATTCATTTAACTAAAAGCGATGGCGAGCTGCGGGCAGGGACCCTGGGAACGCCACCCCGCCAGGCACAGCCTCGCGCCCAGCACAGCTCCTGAGGCCAGGTCCCAGGGCACAGCACAACCCAAAGTGGAGCTGGGAGCACCCGCGTTACCCGTTCTAATTGTGCCTGCTAATTAGCAATGAATGCTCCGCACCCAGCCCTCTGCCACAGCCCAGCTCGGAGGCGCCCGTCAGTCCCTAGGACGGCTGCAGAAGCCCCGGCTCCATCCGTCCTCTGCCCCCGTGCTCACTCACCCCCGAGGCAGCTGCACGCAGCACAGTTTGGGGACCAGAGCTTCCCACCACACTCGCTCAGCCGCCTGGGGCCTGCTCCCTTCCCTTCCCGGCCTGATCTCACACCGGCTCCTCCCTCGGCCTCCTTTGCCTTCCTGCTCTTTCTCTCATTGCCGCACTCCATTTAAATATTTCTTCTGCAAATCTTCATTAGCGCCCTGTTTGCACCAGCTTGCAGAACATTAATGATGAAAAATAAGGCCGGGTTGTGCAGACGCATTCGAGTATTCCTTCTCCTACACCTGCTGTCAGCCCGCCCTCCTCTGTCTCCCACCCTCCCGGCTGCGGGACACGGCCTCCTGCTGCACAGCCCCCAGCAACAAAGAAAGAGAGGGGCAGGGGCAGGACGCTCTGCTCTGCTCTGCTCTGCTCTGGGTGGCACATGACGTGGATGTTGGGCTCCTCCAGCTCTGCTGCTCCCCAGCCCGTAATTCCTCCTCTCACAGCCTGAAGATGGTCTCCTGGCTGGGCAGGGGGAGGAAGAACTGAAGCGAGGCAGGCTCAGGGGGGCAGCAAGGCGTCAGGGCTGTCCTGGTGGCACGTCACCAGGAGCACAGCTCGCAGGGCTTCTCTGACCTCCCGCAGCCTTTTGGCCCCTGCCAGGCAGGAGGAAGCCCTGCCCTTCGCTGCCCACGAAGCACGGCACGTCCCTGCACCCGGTGATTAATTCGTGGGCAGGGAAACCGAGGCACAGCACGATGGTTGCACCCCGGACAGCCAGCACGAAGGGCAGCGAGGAAGAGACTAAACCCCAGGACAGAAAAAATTACTCCCCAGATCTCTGGATCCAGCCTCAAGACTGGAACAGCTCAACCACATTTCTCAAGGAGAGACAGCAACGGTGCAGGACAGACCCCAGACCCACAGCATTTCCCCAGGCACACTCCAGGCCCCCACCCGAGCACCGCCTCACCGAGGCACACAGCCACGCGCTCCCTCTGGGTGTGCTCAGTTCCCATCACAGCCACGAGAGCACGGCTCGCGCTTCAGCGCCTTGCTCAGCAGGCACGGGCTGGGGGAGTTGTGGCCAGAAGAAAACCATCCCTTGCCATTTTCCCCCACTTTCCCTGCCTGGCACAGAACTGCTGAGCTGCAGCAAAGACGGGGCACTGCCACGGCACCCGGCCCTGCACCACGCTCGGGGAAAAGCACCCAAGGGTGCTCCAGCCACTGCCCAGCTGCCCATTAGGGTCACCGACACAACCGGACCCACGGTGGGGCAGGTAAACGTGGCTCCTGGCCCCGAGGGGTTAGCAGGAAGGGTTCCTGCAGCATCTCCCCGCCAGCCCCGTGCCCATCGGTGCACGCGGCCGTGCCGCCCGAACGCACACCGGGCAGGAACTGAACAGCACGCGCAGTCCTGCGAAGCGCAGCACCCGCACACGAGCCGGGAGTTACAGTTGCTGTGGGAACCGTAACTTTAAAATCTCTGACTCTCCCGCATTAAGAGTCAGACAAAAAGTCCCATTTCCATATAATTTTTTTTTTTTTTTCAAGCCGCACGGAATTTTGTTTTGCAGTTTCATCCAGGAGCAGGAACGACAAGGAGTGGAGCTGCCCATCAGCCTCTCCGTGCCGCTCACCACGCGGAGTGATGCTCCAGTGAGCGTTTGCCGGAGATGTCTCCCAGGCCCCGTCTGCGTGCGGGCACCAAAACGCACCAACCTGCACCACACCAAGCGGCCCCGAGCCACGCACCTTGCTGGGCTAACAACGCAGCATGGCTCCTAATCCATTTCTACAGCGTCAGAAAGGCATTTATTTCCAGTGAAGCGAAAGAGAAGGGCCGGAGGTGCTTTCATTAAGCGCCCGATTGCCGGCTCTTTCTAACACCGCAGCGCGCGCTGCATAAATTGGGATTTTAAGGCGCGCTAAACGGCTCGCCGAGGTCGGCTGGCCTGCTGACCCGGAGCTTGCCCTCGGAGAGGGAAGATTTTAAAATGCATTAGGTCGCGTGCGCTGGTGCTCGTGTTTCCCTGGCGCGGGCAGGAGCTGAGCGCAAAGCCCTGGAAAAGCTTTTGTGTCTGGCATCGGAGTCGCCGAGCCCCGGCCCTCTCCCCGCGGAGACGCGCACGTGCTGCTCGTGCTGGGCTCACCGAGAGCGTTCGGTGAATTGCGTTTTAGGCAGCCTAAAAAGCAGAGGGGGAAAATCCACTTGAGCTAAGAACCAATAACCGGGCTTTTAAGAAGATTTAATAAGAGGCCGCCGCACCCAGCGAGCCCCTCTCGGCACACGCGAGGCTCCAAGGACAAGGAGCACTGGGGGTTTTTAGGGCACCTCGTGCCGTGGGGGAACAGCTTGGACACAAGTCCCTCGACACCAGCAAGCAGAGCCATCGCTGACACAACATCCCTCTCTCTACCTTCGTCAGACAAGCCCAACGCCTGCCTCAGCAGCTGGTGGCCATCAGAAGCTGCTCCTGGAGAGCCACCAGGAGCCTTCAGCCAGGGAAAGGGCAAAGAGGGAACAACTTGGTGTCGAGGAGGAAGAGCGAAGTGGCCTTCAGCAGGACCTACAGCCCCGGGCTGAGATCTGCAGCTTGCCCCCAGCAGGCGCAGCCGGTCCCACAGGACCCCAGGACACCCTACAGGTTGTTCACTACGCTTTCAGGGGCAGCTGGAACTGCCTAAGGGGACAGCTCACGGGGTCTTCAGCCTTCTGTGCCCCGGGCTGGTGACCAGGCTCTGCCCACAGAGGTGTCCCATCCCCTGGCATGGCACCGGACAGGAGCTGGCCAAGGCACGCTGCTCCCTGCCCTCCTGCAGCCAGCACAGCACCGTTACCACCACCCATTTGCTGTACCCATGCTTCAGCTACTGCCCAGCAGAGGCCTTGAGCACCTCCACAGCTTCGATCCGAGCTGGTGCCTTGTCCCCAGAAGAAAAAAAAAGAATAAAAAAGCCCAATATTTATTTTAGTGCCTGATGGAGAACCCAGCCCTGCTGGCACGCTGGCCCCAATAGGCCGGGCGGTGCTGGCGTTAGGTACAGCACAGGGTCTGGAGCGGCAGCACAACAAGGAGGGATGCAGGTAAACTCACTAATTAAAAAAATTATTATAATAATAACGACTCAGGGAAGCCACACATCTTTTATCAGCCTTTGCAGCAACCCCTGGCTGATTTCAGACCTTGTGTGGCCACCCACAGACCTCAGCACCTCTGCTGCTGCCCTGAGCTATGCCACAGCCACCGCCTGCGCTCTGCTGGTGCCCTGTGGTGTCCTTGAGGTCTCCAAATCCAGGGGTCTCTGAATCCAGGGGTCTCCAAATCCAGGGGTCTCTGAATCCACAGCCCCCACACCTGGAGGCACCCTCTGCCACTCCCCCTGCTCCCAGGCTGAAACGCCAGAGCGAGGCCCCAAATTCCCCGGTTCTTACAATACAATCAGAGCATTTGCTAACAAACAACGCAGCACAATTAAAAGTAAAGCACGCTTGTCAGATAAACGAGCGCCGTGTGCTGCTGTTGCGGACGTACCTTTTTTGGTTTTTTAATCACTGTGTTTATCCACTTCCTCCCTCATTTAACAAAACGCAGTTAATTCTCGGTGGGTCTCCCCCCCGTCCGCGCGAATTAACGCCGCTCCCCCTCATGTTCACGCACGTTAAAAATATTAATCTAATAAAGGATGCGCCTCTGTGTTAATGCTCCCTGTAAGGGAACATCAGCGCAGCTCACACGCTGCCTCCAGCTTCCCAGGGCCCCGGAGCGACACGTCACGGCATGCTGCTGCTCAGCGGAGAGCTGCTCGGGGCTCCAGCTCCCGGACACGTGGCCAGGAAAGGTGGCAAGGAGGGAGAGGAGCTCGGCGCGGCGTTAAGGAGAGGGGACCTCAGCAAAGTTCCCCTCGTACCAGTGCTGTTTGCATCCCAAGAAACCCGTTGGTGATATCGGTGCTTCTGAAAAGCCGTGCGAGGACAAACGGGGACAGGGAGCTGGGCCCTGTCCTCGCACCTGGTGCCCGACTCTTCTTGGGGTGCCCCCGGTCCTGTTTATGGGCAGGTCTGTGCCGCACGGGGCCGCTTGTCCCTGTACGCAGGATGGAGCAAAGGCACGCGGGAGGATTGAAAAGGATCCCACGGTTTATTTTACAGACAGCTCAAAGCAATTTACGAAGCTGCGAGCTGGCGGGAAGGTGCTTTTGTGCCCACAGGCGAGGAAGGCAAGAGCTCCCTTTGTGGGCAGCGGGTCTTTTAAAGGTTCTTACCGAGCCCAGAGCTGGCTGCTGCTTTGGGACCCATCCGGCCCATTGTGTCCGTACGGCCAGGCGCTTTTTTTAAGGGCAAATATTTCAGCATGACGAGCATCCTTCCGAAAAGCACAAAGCGCGGCTCCACTCAGTATTACCACAGCGCTGCAGGGGCAGCAGGAGGGTTCGGACCTGCCCCCGCGGGTGCGGGCAGCGCACAGCACCCATGGGTGCTCCGTGGGGCTGCAGCCGCAGCAGGAGCACTGCACGGGGCGCTGCGAGTCCGCAGCCCCTCCCAGAACATCCCAATATCCCCCCACTGGCTCGGTAAGAGCACGGCGCTCCAACGTACCCCGAGCTCCCCCGCAGCTTTGCACACACGCAGTTTCTCATCTCCAGCTCTTTCAGGGCTTTTCCGTCACCCGGCCCAGGGAAGCGGAGATCCCGCTACCGATCCGCTACCGCTGCTCGGCGAGAGCTCTGCGAGCCGCCCCGGGGCAGGAGCAGCCCCCGGGGCCAGGAGCTGTGCTGCAGGACCCCACACGCCGCTCACGCACCCGCCGCGTGCACGGGGCCGCTCGCCACAGCTCCTGCTGCACGGGTGGAAGGCAGGAAAGAGAAAAAGGAGCAGAACCGAGTAGCTGTACTTTGTTTCCCTGCCTCCCAGCGTGCTTTGAAAGGGACCAGAGCCGGGATCTTGCCGTCCAGGGAGGCAGATCCGGGCACGGGGAAAGCCACCCACCCCAGCGTGGAGCAGGGAGGGGTGGGAAAGGCCGAGCTCGGCTCTGCAAGGGGCCCTCAGCACCCCCGGGTGCTACGGGAGCGGCTCCAGGGAGCTCTGCACCCCCAGGGGAGGCAGCCTCCATCCCAAAGCGCTCCTGATCCGAGTCACCTGCAACCCCAGTCCCTCTTGTTTCTTTACAGATACAGCACATCAAAGACGATGGAAGCAGAACAAAGGGAGAGACAGAAACCACAGCTCCTCGGTGCGCCTGCCCCTGCTCCTACCCACATCTTCCCCCCAGGATGCTGCAGGAGAGAGATGCTGGAAGGCACCAAGACGCCTGCATTTGCAGAAGGGGCTGTGCTGGAGCACTCTGGGGGCTGAGCAGTGATTTTGGGGTAACCCAGTCCAGGCCCCCGTCAACAGCTTTGGATTTAAAGCACCACAATTTGAAAACCTGCCACTGCTTCTGAGCCAACGGGCAAGCAAATCCACTCCTGTGCTACAGCAGGGCTCAAAAGAAGGGACCTGAAGGACTGCTCAGGTCCCCATCCCAGCCCCTCCAGAGCCCCGGCCCTGCTCTGTGCCATCAAAGGGACGTTCGCAGGGGCTGCTGCCAGGGCAGGTTCTCACTTGTGCTCCCACGAAGCGCAAAGCCCTCACCCCCAGCTCTAATTACAGCCACATCCTGGCGACGAGGAGACAGACCTTTAATTAAGACAAGTTGGGTTCCGACGTGCCCAGCGCTGCCTGGGCAGCGGCAGCAGCAGAGGGTGGGAGAGAAGCAGCAGCACCGCTCAGGGCTGCGGTGACAGCTCCTCTCCCCCTCCCCTCTCCCCTCCGTGCTGCCAGCAGGGCTCATGCTGGGGGCAGAGCTGCAGCAGGCGCGTCCCGAGTCTGGGGACAGGGCAGCAGCAGCCAGCTCCCAGCACAACCGCCTGTCCCCGACCTCTGAGCCCACCCCACGTGGCCACCTCCCCCCCGCTGCAATAAAAATGCCTGTAAAATGAGATTTATTTGAGGCACACAACAGCGCTGAGCGTCCTCAGGAGGCTGGGGATGTCACGCTGCCCTGGGACCCCCGTGCTCCCGAGCCCCCAGCAGGCAGCAAGCAGCGCACACCAGCACCACCTGCCATGCCCAGGGAGCTCCACAGCCCTGGGGACACTGAGACAATCTGGGACTCGTGTTGCCCAGCCTCGCTGTGAGCAGAGGGTTGGAGAGCATCCGAGCAGCCCGGGGAGAAGCGAGGGCCCCTTCCCAGCCAGGGAGAGGGGGCGAGGGCAGGGTGAAGGCAGGGTGAGGGCAGCACCAGCTGCAGCCTCCCCCCTCCGCTGCGACCGAGGAGGTGTCCGTGTGGAAACGGGAGAGGATTCATTTCAATTAAACCTGCCCGGTGCTCCGACCGAGGCCAATTAATTCTCCCCCTCTGAAAGCTGATTAACCGGGACGTCTGGGTACGTGGGTAACGAGGGGCTCATCACGCCCCCGCCCTGCGCACACACGGCACTGCCGCGCCGTTTTTGACACGAAGTCACCAGCGTAATTACAGCATCTGGGAGTAATCTTGGGGTGAATTAAGCCATGGACAGCAGGCGAGGAGGGGCTCCACGGGCCCAGCATCGATGGCAGCCACAGCCCAGCAGTGATGGCTGGGAGCAGTGCCGGTGGCACGGGACGTGGCCCAGCTGATGATCAGTAACTCCTTAACACACAGGAAAGGGGCTGCTTCGGATCAAGGTCCCCCCTTCTGGTATCTCTAATGCTATCTTCTGCCCCCCAAACCCCCTGCATCACCCCAAGAAGGGCTCTCCGAGGCTGCCCAGCCAAGGCTGCTCAGCACGGGAGCGCTCAGCTCTCCAGCACCACCGCAGCACCCCCCGGCTGGCATTAGCCGGCATTTAACTTCACAGGCAAACCCATCTCCAGGGGCAGCAGGGATGGGATCGGTGTCCGAAGGCACGCGGGGCTGTCCCACGACACAGCACCCCCAGCAGTTTTCCAGCTCCGCTCTCTTTCTGGGGGTTGGGTGGCGTTAGTCTGGTACAGTCACCTCCCAGGGAGGGATTTCTGGTTAAGAGCAATCTCTGAGCCGAACCGCGCACAGAAAACAAAGATCTCCATCCCGCTGCCATTTTCTAATCAAATTTCCTTTCACTAATTTGACAGGCCTGTTTGGAAAATCTAAATTTAAAGCTAAAATAACGTGAGGTTCCACAGCTAAACGGGCATCACGCTGAAATATTGCAATTGAGCTAATAAAGCGCTTCTACCCACACCTCCCAGCGCGCTCCCGCTTTGTTTCTGCTGCTCCTCGTGCAGGCGGCTGGCAGCAAGCTCTGCCCTGCTCCCACCCCCAGGGCTCGCACACCGGCGGCTCCGACACCAGCAGCTCCTGCAGGTCCCTCGTGCCACCCCTCCTGCCACGTTCTCACACTGGGGACGTCCCTGAGCCACGTCCCCTGGTGCCGAGCGAACGCAGAGGAGGAAAATTGAAGCGCGGAAAGGAGAGGGGTTAGTGACAGCTCACGCACTGGCCCTCCTGAGAAGCAGCCGCCGAGGGAAACAAATCCCTGCCAGGGGTCGGGACTAGGAAAGAGCCACCTTAATCTTCAATTTCGTGTTGTGGAGGGAGTGGAGAAAATAGGATTTGCCCACCCCGGGTACTCACGGGGACGGGGAGCAACCCAGGGCTCCCTGGAGCACGTCTCAGCCAAACTAAGCCAAGCACGTGCAGTGCCCCTGGCCTCCCGCAGGACAAACAGCTTTGCCCAAGGGGAGAGCACCCATGAGATGCAAAGCGCTGCGTGTTCCTGGGATGCTCACCTGTGTGGCAAAGCAGGAGGCGAGACGAGGTGAGCTGCCCCGTCAGTGGTCCAGAGGCAGCGCAGGTTCGCATGGGGCTCCTCCGGCTTTCTGCCCCTCCACATGCTCCCAGCAAGAAGAAACTCTCAGCAGCAAAGCACTCAGCTGACACCCGCAGCATCCGACCTCCTTTCTGGCTTTACCCCAGAAGTGTGATCTCCCGTGGGACGCAGGGAGCCCGAAAAAGAGTCCCCAGCACGGCGTACAGATGAAGCGCCTGGGACAGGCTCCAGCACACACACACACGCGACTTCAGGAGCCCAAATGAGGCCAAAGTCATGACATGCAAGAAAATAAACAAGCAAAAAAAGGCCAAGGTGGGCTCTGCTCCCCCTCCCGCAGCCTTGTTTCAAGCAGAGCCCTCTGAAGCAGGGCAGAGCTGCCTGCGTGCCGTTACAAGCCCTACAGCTGCTTCTTCCCCTTGCCCTGATGCAAAACATATTTATCACTTTAACATTCCCAGCGTCACCTTAGGGCTCCCTTTCCAAAGGACACGAGATAAAAATCTCTGAGACGGCCAAGCAATTGCAGCTGGCAATTTGCTGTAATAGCCCCCGACAGCACAAGGAGAGGCAGAGCCTGTCCCAGGAGCACCAGTGAGTAAAGTTACACACGGCAGAGCCACACACAGCAGAGCTACACACGGCAGAGCCACACACGGTGCTGCCCGACCCCTTAACGCCCTCCGTTTCACACGCAAGGAAAAGAGAAGCACAAGGAGAGGGGGTCTGGGGGGTCACCAACATGTGAAGCTGCTCCAGAGGCTTCTGCAACGAGACCCCAGAGCCTTGTCCACCACGGATGGGTCTTGCCAGGACCAAGAGACCTGCTCCACTTCCATCCTGCAGCCGTGCAGGGAGGAACAGAGCGAGACAAGCAGCAGGGCGGGATGCTCAAGCAGCTCACCGGGCTTCAGCTCTTTCCCTCGGTCACCTCCTCGCCACGCTGAGCACGCTTTCCCTGCGCCCCTGGGGGGACTCCACCGCTATATCTGGCCAAAAGTCATTAAATCCGTGCGCCCCGGTGTCCTTTTTGCAACTCAGGAACAGCACGGCCCCTGTTTCATGGGATGGGGACAAGGACAAACCCAGTGCGCGAGCAGGGAGCGCTGGGGGCCGCGTGTCTGCTCGCTGCGCCAAGCTGAGCACTCCAAGCCCAATCCTCAGAGCAAAACATTTACAGGGAAAGGATTTCAATCAATCACTTCAAACACCTGCTTATTTAAAGCAGTCCAAACATTGTAAAATTCATTTGAAATATGAGGCTTCTGCAAACCCGGGCTGGAGGCAGTGTGCTGGGAGGCAGCGCGGTGTGTCTCCGGTCCGCTCCCCCTTGGCTCAGCCCAAACCCGCCCCGGGCAGTGCAGGTTGGAAGCCCTGCCCACGGGAAGTCCTGCACAACAGGAGACACACATCCATCACGGGTGACAGAGGTTTATCGGTCCTGCCCAGGGCAGGGAGATGGATTTAACGACCTCCCCAGATCCCTTCCACTCCTGAGGTCCTATGGAAAAGGGATCCTCGTCCAGCGCAGCCCTCAGGGGAGCCGTTACTCACGGAGTGCCCCGATGGGTATCGATGCCATCGACGGGTTAAGCACGTGTGTGCGGCTGGAGTACTGAGAAAACAACTTCCCCACCCCAAAAAATTAAAAATAAACCTTCAGTCACAAAGCAGCACAGCTTCCAAAGCAAACCCACGTCAGCATTAACCTGAAAAACTTGCTTAAAAAAAATGACTCGGAGCTGTCATTTGTGAGATGACTTCAAGCCTTCTGCTCAGGCAGCCCGGGGCACACAGGTGACGTTTCCATTTGCACCCAGTCCCACCAGTTCCCTAACTGGGAGCCCGAGGGCAGCTCTGCAGGGCGGGTGGGGGCAGCGCAAGGCACGAATGGGTGCAAACACAGCGCGGGTCCTCCCCTTGTCTCCTGCGTTTGAAGTTTGCAGTATTTGCACTGTCAGGATGTTTTCCAGCACAGATAATCGTTCAGATCCGAAACTGCTCGGAACAAAAACATACAATTAGCAATTCCCCTACCAATTAGGGGAGGAAGAAAGAAGCCCGAGACACGATTAAAGCCTGTGCAGGGTGGAAGCACCCGCGGCACCAGCCACGAGGCTGAAGGAGGACGGAGCGCGCTCTGGGGAAGCGTATGGCAGGCACAATGGGTGCTGGACGGAGCCGGAGGTCCTCAGCAATTTTTAAGGCCTGGTGCATCACCGGCCGGGTCTGCAGCTGCCCTAGCTCGGGAGGGGACAAGGCACCAAGGACATTTTTCTCTACTGTCAAAGATTTGGGACTAGCAGTGCTGGTCCTGTACCGTGGCACTGCGAGGCTGCCTGGTTATGCACTCCGGGCTTCTCAGCCTGGCACGGAAACCCGACGGCCTCCCTGCTACCCTGACCACAGCAGCTTTCCACCCGGGCAGCTCCCAGGAGCAGCATCCCCCCACGCCAGGACCCCAGGACCCCTCCCCACCACAGCCACGCTCCTTCGCCCACCCCTTGGCCCGGGGTCAGGCTGCTGGAAGCGTTTCTGCTGGCGAGAGCTGCACCGAGACCCGCGGGCAGGCAGCGCCGCGGGAGGCACCCACGTTTCCACAGCCTCAGCCAGCCTCGTTAATGGTGCCAGACAGCACCGGGAGGCAGGGCCAGCCCGGGCTGAGCTGCTGCAGGTGCCCCTGGGGCTGAGCAAAGGGTTTTCTATTTCTACGGCCAGAACCAGCGCTACCTCCCAGCCCACGCTCCGAGCGGCTGTTCAGAAGCCATTAACGCCTCCCCAGCCGCACACACGTCCTTCGGGCTCTGCAGGGTCGGGCGGGGAGGGAGGGCTTGCTGCTGAAACCTCAGCACCGGTGTGCCGGCACGAGGAGTGGATGCTTTCCTGATGGAGACATCCAACCCCTCCGGTCTGCTCCCGGGAGAAGGCAGAAAGCCCCCCAGGGAGAGCCTCCGTCCCTCAGCCCCTGATGTCCCAGCCCGGGGGGAGCTCTCACGGTCCCAGCGATGCCCGAGCCTGGCACTGGGGAACCCCCTGGGCCCCAGGGACTGCCCCTCCCTCTGCAGACACCTGCCTGGAGCTCTTTGTTTGGCCTCGTCCCTCCCCATACGAACAAGGACGCTCCTGGTCTTTGAAAATGCTTTAGAAGAGGCTGAAGGACACACGGAGACCTGCTGAAGGACAATTTGTTCCCGGTTATCGCACAAACTGCTGTCCTGACCGAGAGCCCAGCGCTGCTGCCTGGTGCCCGAAGGCTGCACAAGGTGGGAGGGACGGGACAGGAGCTCCCCGTACCTCCACGTCCCCCCCTCTTCTCAGATCCCGTCACCCCAGCAGAGGAAGAGGTTAAGCCTCAGGTTTGCTCCAGCAAAACCCCACCAGTGACTGCTTTGCCAAGGGAATGGGAAGCCCCATCCTGACCTCGAGTCCAGCAGAAGAAATCCCTGCCCGAGCCCCAGCACCTCACAAGGCAGAGGGGAGCCTGGAAACACAGAAAAATCCTGGTGTGGCCAGAAAGCCACAGACCCAAAGCCTCTCAGCTTTCAGACCGAGCTGAACGTGGAACAAGCTGCACCCAGGCTCCGCGCTGCAACCCCAGCCTGCAGAAGTGGTAACGCTGGGCTGACAGAAAGGGCAAGCTGCCACCTCGCTGCTCCTTCCTGAGCTCCCAGTCCCGCTAAAAGCCTCGTGCTACAGCTCCAGGGACACGACACAGCTCTAGGAAGCCTGCAGGGGACTGAGACAGCACTGAGACACCCGCCTCGCAAGGTCAGGAAGGTTGAGGTTGCACCAGCCCAGCAGGAGCCCAGCAGCAGCCTCTGACCCCCAGGAGCCAGCCGAGCCCCAGGGGAGCTGCAGCTCCAGCCCAGAGAGGTCACCTTGCGAGAGGGGGAGCAGAACCACCCCAAAAACGCAGGGGATTTTGCCCTCCTGGAGAGGAAGGGCTCCGAAGATGCACGGTTCGTCCACCCCTCGCTCTCCTTCTTGCACCGACTCCACTGCGCTTCCAGATTCCAGCTGCCTAAGCAATTTTTGCAGATATTTCCTCCTTCTTCGCAATCATTTGGCTAATAAGATGAGCAGGTTGGGCTCATTTATTTTGGACACCGTTCGTGGGTCATTAGCAGGAAGGCTAATCATTGCCTTGGCAGAAAACACCGCTTCTGCTTCGGAGCTGGCTGCGTTGTGCGGGAGGGGGGGAGAGCAGGAGTTTGACAGAGCCTTGAGAAAGAAAAAGTTGGGTGCCTCTAGAAAGGGCAATTTCCCTTATTTCCCACTGCAAGGAGGGGGCAGGCAGACGCCAGTGCCCGGGGCTGCCTTGCAGAGCTTGTGCTCCTCCCTCCTGTGCACGTGCCACCTCTGATCGCCCGGT
Organism: Heteronetta atricapilla; assembly: GCA_011075105.1. Taxonomy (NCBI): domain Eukaryota; kingdom Metazoa; phylum Chordata; class Aves; order Anseriformes; family Anatidae; genus Heteronetta; species Heteronetta atricapilla. The sequence continues at coordinate 3,694,004 of CM021747.1, forward strand.
GATGCTGGGGGTCTCTGGGGAAGGGTCTCCTTCCTCCCTGCAGGAAAGCCTGGCGGGGAGCCCAGAGCCTCAAGACACAAAGCCCTTTCTGGGATGCTCTGGGGTGAGAAGAGGCTGGAGAACATCGGGTACGAGGCTTACGTTCCATTCACAGCTCCTGAGCACCACCAGACACCTACGGAGGATTGCTGAAGCTGTCTGCAGAACAACTTGTGTTCAGCTGGGAAGGGCAGGCTGAACCTCTGGGCCTTTGAGCAGCTAAGGAGGAGTTTCTGGCGCAGGCTGCAAAACCGAGCCCACACCGTTTCTCCCTCGAGAGATGGGAAAGCAGAGGCAAAAGATGAAGCCCAGGACACTGCGGCACTGCCAAGCCCCCAGGCTCCACCACAGCACAACTGCCTCTCACCAAGGGCCCAGGAAAAGCCCCCCAGGCGGACGCCCTGCGTCCCCTTAACACAGGGACCAGCACAGGTCACAGCTGCTCCCATCACCAACTGACCCAGCCAGGGCAGGACCGACACCGGGGGGCTGTGCTCAGACAGCTCTGGGCAGCCTGCCCCCCTCCTGGGGCTGCAACCGGCCCCAGATGTCCCAGCCCGTGTGCTGCCAGCCATGCCGTGACCTCGGGGGAGGTCCCACAGCGCCCCGGGGGAGGCCGAGGCCGGGCACCCCGCAGCCCCGGGGGGATTTCAGCCGCCGGCCACGCTCTTCCCCTCCCACGCTCTCGAGTGTCGCAGCTGAAGGACCCCAGGGCGCTTGCCAAGGGAGCACTGCAAAGCCATCAGGGGGGCAGCAAAGGCTGAGAGGGTGCCCCAGATCTGTCCCCTCTCCTCCCCGGGGTGCTGCGAGGGTCTCTCTGGCGTCCCTGGGCTCTCCAGGCAAAGCCCCACCAGCCGCAGCCTCTTGCCAGAGGTGGTGGGGAGCCGGGGGGGCTCCACAGGGCTCTTTTACCAGAGAAAGGCAAGATTTGGGAGCTAATTTAGAGCTTGGATTTCTTAAGCCCTTTCAGATACCGAGGCTATTGGCAGGCAGCGCTGCAGCCCCTGCCAGTCTCAGCAGCTATACAATGTCCTTTCATTGGCAAGGGCAGCGGTGGGGAAAAAATAACCCAGAAAAACAAGGGACGTGTGATGGAGAGCTTGGCTGAGGGCTCCCTCCCCCTCACGGACCTGCATGCCAAGGAGGAAGAGCATAAAGAAGTGCAAAGTGGCTGTTTAAAAAGGAAATAAATAAAAAATAAAACCCCACACCACTCCTTTTGCTAAGGGAAACGTGGCCGACACGAGGAGACAGAGCTGCGACAAGAGGTGACCAGAGGCGTCTCCCAGCCACCACATCGCTCGGTGGCCAGGGCAAAGCCATCGCCTTCCCTGCGTGCTCCAGGAGCACCTGTCCCGGCCAAGGACACCACGGAGGTGGCTGCCACAGGGGCTGCGAGCCTCCGAGCCTGTCCCAAAGCAGGCAGCTGGTCCCCGAGGGGATCGCCCGGAGGATGCTGCAGGAGATGGGAGCTCACCGAGCACCACGGGGCACGACAACGCTCATAAAGCCCCGGAGCAGAGCAGTGACCAGCTGGGGGAGGAGATCAGCCCGATGTTTAATCGCTATTTGTCTGGGAATGAAAAGAAAGAGACTGAACGGGAGAGCGAGGGGACTCTCCCAGCCACCCAGCCAGAGCGCACACGCACACCCAGGTCAGCGTTTCACCCAAACCCTCCCAGCTGGGAAGGGCACATCCACACCACCACAAACACCCCCAGAGTGCCGCAGGGAAGGTCAGGCCTGGCAGGGGTGCAGGGTGCTGGAAGGAAAGGGTACAAGGTCTGGGGTGGGACACGCTGGGACTGGGGTACCCCAATCCAAAGCAGTCGGTATCCCGTGGTGGGAGCGGCTTGGTTAAAGAAATGCACCGAGGACTGAGCCGCTGCCTCCCTCCAGCCTCAGCTGGCCCTGCACACCACGCACAGGTCGCGGAGATGCTTGTGCAAACCCACGCGTCCCTTAGAGGCAGAGGAGGAAGCACGAGGCAGAAACCAGCCGAAGCGATGTCTCCCTTTCAAGGAGCTGAGGGTTGAGGTGGGAGGAGGATCTCCCGTCCCTTCGCTTTTGACTTTTGCAAGGTTATTTCCTAACTCGCAGCACTAAGCAGCAGCTACTACAACAGCTTGGATGACTGCTCCTCCCCTCAGCCCCCAGACGACTGGAGGACAAGTGGTGAGGGCGGCAGTTCAAGTACACAGCGAGGGAGAGGAGGACTGAGAACAGCTCCACGCTGCAGCCTCTGCTCAAGCACTGAGGCCAGCAGCAGCCCTGAGCAGCCCAGGGGGGTCTGTAAAGGGGCTGCCCGAATCTAGCCTCAAGATTACATCTGGGTGCCAAGGCAAACATCAGAGAGGGAGCTAAGATCTGTCAGCACGCACCCAAGGGCTGCCCAAGACAACACATCCACAGCCTTTGGTGCCAAACAAGGCCAGGAGCACGCTGGCTGCGTCACCCCGGGCTCGGGGAGCTGCAGGCAGCGGCAGCAGCAGCCTCTCCCTGCAGGAAAAAGGCGCACAAAAAGCTTTCCCTTCCAGCTCACAGCCTTCCCCAGCCAGGGAGGGCATGGCCGTATCCTCATCTCCTCCTTAAACCTGACCCAAGGGCACAAACCTTCCTCGATAACCCCGTCCTCAGCCAACGAGTGCCTTGCAGCTCGTTAGCTGGATGCCGCAGAGCACAGGGAGTCTTTGGCACTAATTCAAGCGATAGGTCGAGGTACGCGCAGCTTCTGTATCATTCCTGTTTGTTTCTGGGAGCCTTGTAGCAAGCGTGCCCTTTGTTTGCAAGCTGTAAGCGAGGCTTTTCTTTGCCTAACCCCTCGCTGCCAGTGACTGGCAGCCCAACCGCTCCCGTCCAGAAACCTCGAAAAGCAGCACGAGCACCTCCAAGGAGCAGGAGGCTGCACGGAGCACTCAGCAGCACGCAGCCAGGGGGCCACGATGGGCCTGAACCCACAGGGACCCCGAAGGGAACGGGACACAGCATCCGAGGAGCCGCACGTCCCTCCTTGCACCCCGAGCCCCCAGAAGGGAGGTGGGGGAGCTGCCTGGCCCTGCCCAGCACCCAGCTCTGCCCCCCACAGCTCACCCCACATGGTCCCAGCAGGTCACTGAATTATTGATTTCCACGGCAGAGCTCGACAGATCGGGTATGGGGTGAGTAATGATGGATGTCCAGGAGAGGGCAAGCAAAACCTGCAGCTTGATGGTGCCGAGAGGCGCTTTGTGGCAGCGCTTTGGGGCAGCGCTTTGGGGCAGCGCTTTCCGACCATTCAACCCCACTGCAGCTCCTTGCTGCCACCCATTTGCAGCTTGCTCCCCCGCCTGATCAAGCCTTTACCCCACCGCAGACCTCCCTGCTTTCCTGGGAGTGGAAGGATGCTCCCCAGACGCTCCAACATGTGCCAAGCAAGCAGCAGCTCCACCTCGGGGGCTGCTCTTTGCTCCCCCAGCAGCTCTTTGCAATTGTCACCACCACCACCAGGGCTCAGGAGTTGGGGCTGCGGTGAGGGAAGTCATGCTCAGGGCAGTGAGCAAGCTGCAGCTCGCCAAAGGGACGCCTGGCGGTGAGGACGTAACCAGAAACACCTCTGAAAAGGAACTTGACGGTGCTATAGCACCAGCCTGCTGTGCTGCCATCCTCCTGCAGGATGCTTCTTGCCTCCCCATCCAAAAAAAAAGGATGGGGAGTGAAAGAGATAACGAAGCAATACGAATTGTGGAAGAAGGAGGCCAGCTGGCTAATAACACTTGCTACTGAACCCTAACACCTTCTGGTCCCTGCTCGGCTTTGCTTTGTGCTCAGCCAGGACCAGCAGGAGGAGCTGGGGCTGCCCCCGTGCCCTCCCCTGCCGCTGCCATACCTCACCCAGTGCCCACCCAGGGCAAAGCCAGCCCCAGCCAACCCCTTCAAAAATCGCTATTTTCCTGCGGTTATAGATAAATGCATTTTTTTAATAACCACCATCAGTTTATTTTCTTTGCTGCGCACCACGGAGACCTTGTGGAGGCTAAAAGAGAGCTCGTTCCCTTTGTCCGGGTAGGGCAACGCGGAGCGGGAGCAAGGACAGGTAAAAATAACCACACTTGACCTGCTGCTGCTCCCAATTAGGCCGGTGGGAATTCTGCCCAACTTCCTGCAGCAGCAAGATCCAGACACACGCACACACATTTTTTTTCCCCCTCAAAGAAGTTCTCAGCTATATCAGCAGCCCTGTGCCGATCAGCACAACCACGTATGTCTAACCACCTCCTCTATTTCACGTCAGCAGGTATTGGAGCATCCCCTCAAAATAGAAAGGAGCAGATCCCAGATAAGGGTTTGGGTTTGTTTCCGGCCAGTTCCCTGCTTCCCAGGGGACGCAGGTGCTGACGGCTGCTCAGCAGACTCACTGCTTTCACCCATGGCACTGCGTGCATCTGGTTTAGCCACAGTTACTTTAAAAATAAAAATAAAATTAAAAAGAGCTTGGCAAGACTTTCAGCACATGGTTTATCTGCTTAGGCAGTTTCACATCAGCTGAAACGAAAGCGTAAATGCTTTTGGGGAGGAAATGGAAAGCGCTGAAGAATGGAAACGTTTCACTCTGACACGTCGCTGAACACAAAGCACTCTGCCTTTCCGCATTGTAGCACTGCCTAGTGAAACTAAGGCAAATTCATTTCAAATAAAAAGAAATCCCCCAATGAAATCAAACACCGTATTTCTGGGGACAAACAAGATATTGCATTTCGTCTCGTCATTAAAACTCGTTCCAGCCTTCGTGGTTTGCCAACAAAACGAGAGCTCGGTCTTTTGTAGCGCTGAAACACAAAAAACGTTCCCCAACATCTCCGAGCTCCTCCACATCAGCGCTATCACAGCTCACCTTCGCATGAGCCCGTTCCCGATCCTGATAACGTTTCACTGATAACAAGCGTTGCCAACAGGCACCACGCAGGTTTCCAAACAAGAAACTACCAAGAGGAGGAAGATCTGCAAACAGCAGGCTCGAAGGAGTAAGCAGGACATCACGCTTCTCGTCTGAAGCTGTGTCCCCAGCAAGGGGACTGCACGTGCCACCCAGCACCCGTGTCCCCACCTTGGATTCTCATCTGGGGACTATTTTAACCCAGCACACCAAAGGGGCATTGCAGCCCAGCACGCCGGGGATCCGGGCACAAAGGCCAGCACCTCTCCCCTGCCCCACAGAACGCTCGGCAGGTCGCGCTTGCCTGGGCACCCTCATCTTAAAGCCAGCCTGGCTGCATCACGGCCATCGTTACAGCATCCCAGGCGGTTCGAGGCTGGCAGTTTAAAGTGATTAGATTTAGGCTGGTAACTGCAGAGCACTGCTGCGTTTCCTCCAGTGTTTCGAGGCACCTAGCAAGCGCCCGGCACCTGACGCTCAGACACGACGCAGAAAATCAGCAGGGGGCTGCTGCACCGAGCGGCTCCCTCCAGGAGCTCAGCGAGGCTTCCTGCAGCGGGGGCGAGGACAACAGCCCGGAGCAGGACGGGGACGCTCCTTCCTCTCCCCCCAGCTCTGCAAGCCGGAGCTAGCCCAGCAAAGCTTGGCTGTTCCATCTGCTCATCCTTGCCGAGAAAAAGGGCGCTGAGAAAAGGTCCGGGCTCTGCGACGCACGCGGTGCCCTGTGACACTGATGCTGCACGAGCATTTCTCCCGGACAGATGGCAGGAAGGGAAAGAGAGAGGAGGAGGAAGGAAGGGAACGAGCTCGGGATAAGAAGCTGAAATCTGTGAACTCACAGCCCAGTGCAACCCCCTACCAAAGCGCACTCGGTGTCAGCAGCATGGAGGTATGCACAGGCAGGGCGAGGGCAGACGTGCAGTGCCTTGCTTGTTGCCCGCGTTTCGAGCCATGAGCTAACCCTACTCTGCTCCTCTCCCTTCTTTCCAAAACGTCTGCATTCCTCCTCCATCTCCTGCTTCTGCGATACCTCAGCATCGCCCCCCCAGCTCGAGCACCCCCCAACCACACAGACTACCTTCCCACCGGGAGCTCTTGCTTTTCCCCCTCCAACCACTCTCCTTTTTCAGTACGTTGGGGTTGGGAAACGTCTACGGCAGCAGATGCAGCCCACGCGTTTGATGCCATCTGCAAAAAGCAGGCCCCTCCCGAGCGCCTCTCAGTGCTGCTTCTCCCCAAGCACCGACTTCGATTGCCCTGGGGATGACATGAGAAAGTTAGTTTGCTGCTCAGTTCAGATGAACTAGGAGTATTTATTCATCCTCGCTTTATCAGAGATGCAAATCAAGCACTCCAGTTACATATTTTAACACAGTGGGGGGGATCTGCGAGATAGAAAGCTAGGAAGTGTCTAACGTATTCACAGTAACCAAGGTAGAAAACAGACGAGTGGAGAGTTATTCACATACCAGGTGCCTTTGTCACAAAGGTGGCACTTTAAAGACAAATCCCCCCCAAACAAAGTCCCTAAACACAAGAGCGTGCCACTAATTGCACTCCGCACCCGCATTATGCCATCCCCGTAAAGCAGGAGGGGGCTGGAGAAGAGGGGGAACAGGAGAGTTGGTTAATGGAGCGTGGGGACAAACCTCGAAGCAGGAGCAGGTCCCCACCCCGGGGACGAGCAGATGTCACCACCATGGCAGCAGGACAAGGCGCCTTGCAGCTCTGGACGCCCAGCCCACCCGCGGGTCCATGCAGCTCCCCCCAGCCCCACAGACCAGGGAGGGGACGGCTCTCACGCGAGGACACACTGGATCCAATTAGAACAAAATATCTCGTTGGAGATCAATTTAGCTTTTTAATATGTTTCAGATAAGGAAATCTGCTGCGGCAGCGATTTTTTCCCCTGCCCTAATTAATTCCTAAACATATCACGGGCTGGGAGCGCATGTTTTATGAATCCGGTTGACCTCCCGGTGCAGAAATGATGGCACAGATGTTGTGCCTTCTTCACTACCTCATTATTCACGTTACACCCGCTTTCTCCAATCGAGCTGCCTGCCACCAGCAAGTCACGCTGCAAGGAGGCAGGGCAAGGCTCCAGCAGCACCCTGCACGCAGCCTGGAGGGGCTCCCTACACCCCCCACAGCACGGGGCCACAGGACGTTTGGGGCAGCAAAGCTAAATCCAGGAGCCTAACACCAATGGGGTTCCTCAAGGAAACACGGGTAGCATGGCACGGAGAGAGGCAGGGTCACAGAACTGTTCACAGGTCACGGGAGGAAAGAAAAGTGTAAGAAACAAGAGGCAAACGAATGCGCCTCTGCAGAGAAGCAGCTCCAGAAGGGAGGCAGCAGCTCCTGAAGCCCCAAAACCTCTCGGACGTGTCTGCACCGATTCCAAAGGCAGGCTCTGAGCCCCCGCGGGAAGGGCAGCTGGCTGGCCCCCAGCCCAGCATCGCGAGGTTTCTCGGGGCCATAGCATCCCTCCCCGGCTCCACTTGAGAGCAGGATGCTGAGTCAGGGAGAACTGTTTGGGAGCACACTTTACACCCGTCTCGGAAGCTGACGGAGCACAGCACCAATGGCTGATCATTAGGGAGATGTCAGGATGCTTAAGAAGAAGAGAGGAAACGCATAGAAATAAGAGCTGAAAAATCTGCCAGGAGACCTAGAAACCAGCAGCTGTCTCCTGCCACGAGCAGCCAGCAGAAAGCAGGCGGTAAAAATAAAAAATAAAAGCCATCAGCCTGATGAGGTCTGGTCACCTTTTATTCCAGACACTCCAATAGTCCTCGCAGGGAGATGGTAGGAGATGAAACGAGGGTTTTTCTTGTTACCATCCTCACAAATGCCCACCCTGCTGCTGCTGGAGGCAGAGCGGAGGCAGCGAGTGATGGCTTACATGCACGCGGGCACGCTCCCAGCTTGGATCTCCCTAATTCCCCTGGCAGGCACTGCTGGCATCATTTACACAGGTGCAGGACACGGAAAGCCAGCACGCAGCACCATTAGCTGCATTTCCTTGGCTCCTGCAAGAGCAGATCCACCAGGTGCTTTGCAGCAGGATGCAACAGGACTTTACATCTGCTCCTTGAAAGCCCCAGCCAGGGAAGGTTTAAGGCATGCACGAGGTGGCTGCACCCCTGTCACCTCCTGTGGGGTCCCCAGATCTGCACGCACCACCTGAAGGGGCAGGAGGAGCTGGTGGGCACAGCCCAGGGCACCGCAGGCCTGCCAAAGAGCTCGTGTGACCAGAGACGGCTCAATTCAAGGTAATTTGGGCTCATCCTCCAGGTACCCGCCGCTCCACATCCCACCTACAGCAAGAGCTGGGAAACGCAGCTCTGGGCCCGGATCTGCAACGCCACAGAACAGTCACTGAACAGGCACAGTGTGGTGTGAAAACGTATCTTATGTTTTGTTAAAATCTGCAATTTACAGGGCTGGAATAATTAGTAGTTTAAAATGTTTTGACACAAGAGGCCCCAATAATCATGATAAATCATATCAGGCATATGCCCAGATCCTTGAAGTGACAGATGACAAACAGAGCAGTGACAAGACGCTCTATCATGCAGGGAATCATTGAGTTAATGGAAGAATTATTGCTTCTGAAATCCACTCCAGTCCTATTGTGGGGAACATTCCAATTTATCAAAGCCAAATGAACATTAATTGCTGCAGCCTGGTAAGTTTTCGAGCTGCTGTGACCTTCATTGAATTTTAATCCAAAACAGATAAGATTTACTTCCACACAAGAGGAAACAACACAATTAAACCCAAATGACAGCTAAGATTATGGGGAAAAAACACAACAGGCATAATGACAAAAATATTGATTCCTTTCTACTTGACACTGTGCAAAAAAAAAAAAAAAAAAAAGAAAAGAGTAAATAAATAAAATCTAGCATTTGCTTTTCTTCTTTTTTTTCCTCCCTTTTCGTTTCGGAGACAAATCTGAGATGCTCAAGCCAAAAGGAAAGGGGTGGCAGACAGTAATGGAGACCAAACTCCCTTTAACTGCAGTAATTAATGTTATGTTGCATTGGGGAGAGATAAATGCAAAACAGTGAGGTAAGGAAGAAAAAAAAAAGTGTGTTGTTGTTACAGCCAGCCTTCAGCTCGGGGAGAGGCACGAGGAGGGTCACGGCTGCCCCTTGCCCACCACCACCCCCACAGATCTGTGCTCAGAGTTAGCCAAGGCAGCGCATCAAGAGAGAACCCAAAGGCAAAAAAAATAAACAATCCAATCCCAAACCAGACAGCCACACACAGACAACCAACATCGCCAGGGAAAAAAAAACAGTAACAGAAGTAGAAAGCCAAATTAAATGAGAGCGATGCTGAGATTTGGTTATCTGAGGTCAGACGCGAGCCGGCTCCCCAGGCGCCGCAGCGGGGCTCCTGGCTTTAGAGGCAGAGCACGAGCGAGGAGCAGAGGCAGCCAAGTCATAAACATCTACACAAATCCACAGCAACGTCTCTGCACGAGGGACTTCGCCTTGGAGATGTCTCTCTGCCCAATAAAGCTTTGCCAGAACACTCCCTAAACACGTCAAGCCGGGAATTAGAGAGATCCCACAAGGCAAACCTTACCCAGCTTTCCATAACTCAGCCGGAGGATGCCAAGACAGGTAGAAGCGCGTGTTACAGTCACTTAAACGAGATTGAAGGGAGCACTTCCCAGTGTCTCCTCCCAGCCCCTCTTGCAAGACGCCAGCCAGGTGACGAACAGGGCACGCAGGGACCGAACGCCGAGCGGGCAGGAGCACGGGAGCTCCTGCGGGGAGCCAGCAGGGGACGTGGGCCCCGGCCCAGGAGGCAGGGTGACACGGTGATGTTGAGGTGAATGGCAAAGCAGGAGTGGGGCTGGGGACGCGGCAGGCACGAGGGAGGACAGGAGCTGGGGAGCAGGGTGGTCAGGATGGCACGCCGGGGGCTGGGGGGCCTGGAGCTGCTGGGGATCTCCAGGATGCACCGCAGCTGGGGTCAGGATGGAAAGTAAAAGCACGGGAGAGCAGCCCAGAGGAAGCTCGGGGACTCAGGTGAAACCTTTAACCCACGAAACACAAGCTTTTGGCCAGTTTTACTTCAGCTACACAAACCCTGTGATGAGATCCTCACCCAGGGAAGATGTGCCCTGAGCTCCAGCATAGCTTTGCCCGCCCCCAGCCCCAACCAGGACCTCAGCTCCCACTGCCAGGAGCATCAGGGCTTGTAAAGAAAGCAGAATTACGGCTCAGTCCATGCACAGGGAACTCTTGTTGCTGTCAGCTTCACCTTGCTCAGCTACACGGGAAGGCTCAGGGCACAAGTTAGCTCTCACACCAGAGCCATGGGTGCTCCCGTGCTACGGGCTCCAGTGGTGCGTGGCAGAGCACGCCTTCGGCAGCTAGCCCAGGATCAGAGCACAGAAACATCTCCTCTCTGCTACGCACGGTCGTGTCTTCAGTTCCACCTGACTGCCATCACGGCACTTACATTACAAGGTACAGCAAATGAAGGCTCTGGGTAGGAATTGTTCAAATAAAACCTCTCTCCCTTTCCCCAAAGCATCAACCCACTGCAATCATCACGTCGTTTTTAGGAAGAGATCAGGTTCAGCGAGGTCTGAAGCCCCCAGCAAAATCTCTCCCTACATTTCACACCACCCCAAAGCCTCCATGCAACCCAAAGCCTGCATTCCAAGCAGCTGCACCAAACACCAGGTGCCTCCCCAAGCACTGACCACGTCCCCATGGCAGAGGTTTGCCCAGAACAGCCCAGCAATTCCGCCTGCAAACCAGGGGTCGAGCCTTTCACACCCCTGACTTGTGTTTCGCTGTCTTTATTCCTTGCTCTCTCTCTCGCACTTGCTTTTTCAGGCTCATTTTCTAAGTATCCCAGTTCCGCCTCCCCCCCATACTCCATCACGCTGACACTTTTAGCAGGATGTAGGGAACGTTCCCTACCCAGCCCGCTGAGCTGCAGTGCCCAGCTCCCGTCCCTTCTGCCGTCCCGCTATCATACTACGTCTTATCTCGCCCAACAGCCTTCACGCAAAGCCTCTCTCCGCATTCACATGCGCTCAGTGCCCAATCTAAAGCCTCACTGACAAGGGCTGAGACACTCAAAAACACAGATTTAAGTTGTAGAAGCCAAATAGCTGCTTGTTCAAGTGGAGAGAGGGGAAAAAAAATGCTTCACGCAGCTACCGTCTCTGCTCCTCCTTCCAAAATGAAAAACCAGAAGGTGTGGAGACAACACGCAGGCTGTAAATGTGCACAGATGCACCTTTGCAGAGGTTGGTGACGTGCACACACACACACCACCCCGGGGAGCCACAAGGCCAGCTTTCTCTTTTCCTTCCATCAGTGGGGCAGTTCATCTCAAAGGCAGCTGGGGCAGTCCGGTCAGTCCCCTTTTACTAACGGGGCTGCAAAGCACAGGGATGACACACCGGGTTCAGACACATCAGTAACCACCTCTGATGCCGAACAAAGCACCTCGGAAGGCAGCAGAGCACATACATACGTTAATAAAATGCCAGATCAACACCTGAGATAAGGGGTACTCAAAGCATTTGGATCACCTTTCACTCTTAGGTCAGACTTACCCCTCTGAAAAAAAAAAGGATCACACTATGGTCCATACCCACCCAATAGGTAAAATCCAGATTACAAAAGCTTCAAAAAAGAAGTGATCAAGCCCCTGATCTTGCTTTCGAACATGCCAGAGTGCAGGACCAAGGAGAAACACCCCACTAACACGCTTCAACAGTTGCCAGCAGAGGCACGAGGACTCACAAGCTTCCCGCCGTCCTCCCAGCAGCACCTTCCCTGCAGTCTGTCGGTTTATTTTATTTCATTTTCACAGAAGACCAACTCCACTTCTTTGGCTGGCCCATTCAGACATGTTTCTCCCTCTCTGGAGGCTCAGAGTCAGACGAGGAGCACAGAAGGGACACAGACACATGCAAACCAGACACTCCAACCTGTCCTGTACCACCTCCCGCCCCCTCCTCGATGTCCCCCATGCCCTTGGACGCAGCTGGCAGCTCCGACTCACCATGACGGAGATGTGAAGAATGTGCATCTGCTCCTCCACTATCTCCGAAGGCTCCTGGAGGCTGGGAGGGGTGGCCCGGGAGAGCTGCTCGGCGCTGCTCATGGAGACGTGGAAGTACAGGGTGCCGTTCTCCAGCCACTGCTGCTTCCAGTGCACCAGCGAGATGTCAGCCACTGTCCCCGACATCTCTGCAGGGACAGAACACACAACCGAGGGTCAGATTTCTGCACGAGGCCGGAAGGCAGTCAGTTAGCAGCCCTGGAAATCAGGGCTGCTGGGTCTCACTAATAGCGCTGCCTCTGTGCTACACAAACCTGAGTGCTGCTTTTTGGCCTCCGCCTGCTGTTTCCCCTGCATACGGACAGGAACAGTTTTCTTCCTTAATAAATAAAGGGCTAGGAGGTGTCCTGGGATTTCTGGACAAGCAACAACAGTAAGTAAAATGCCACCCAGGACTCCATAAACCTCCTACAGGTTGCCCAGGAAGCGGCTGGAAGAAGCCCCCAGAGGTCTGCAGCCAGGCCCAGCGGAGGTTTGCTGTTGGGCAGGAGGCAGATGGAGAACACTTGGTGCCAAACAAGCCAAAACACAGACAAGTGTGTGTACTCTGGTGGCATTTACACCAGAAACCTTCTTCCAGGTAGCAAGGTAGTACCAGAGCTGCGTTTAGTGGGACCAGTCCCAGCTCAGGCTAACAAGCATCAGCAAGAAAAGCTACCCACCAGGCCTGACAGATATCAGCCTTGGGGCTGCACATCTGTTTGTCTGCCTCTGTTATTTCACCTGCCACGTCCCACCCGGCGGTGCCTTACAGCCTCAGCCCACCAGGATGACAGCATCCCAAGGGCAACACCCGACGCGGTATCCCCGAACTACGCGTTCACGGCACCACACCTGGTTAATGAGGGGCTGGGGGCAATTCAAGCACTGCACAACCAAAAGCAAGCCCCAGGTGTGTGCAGAGCCCGCCCCAGAGGCGGCAGCTCCAGGGCTCAGCTGCAGCTCCTGCCTTGGCCAGGCGGCAGCAGAAGCAGGAGCGCTGACAGCTCTGCAGCTGCCCATCAAGTTTTAAGCAGATCTCTGCAAAGAGCCGCTTTGTCAGTTTGGCAGCCAAACCAAAACTGGAAAAAAACCCAAGTGCAAAATAAGCCAAAATATTTCTCCTTCCACCACCTCTTTTTGTGTGTGTTTGTTTTTCCATCTGCAATACAAGCGATGGGAAGGCAGTCAGGCTCCCAGTGGCAGTCCGCTTAGTCACCGGGCCCACGGCTTCAGCAATCATCCACGCTGTGGGGGACCCAAATTCAGTTCCCTTCTGCTTGGGAAGAGGAACCCAGCGCCTGACTCCAGGGGATCGTGACACACTTCGTAATCCTTGACAAATGCCCTGCTTTACATCCGTGCTTGCACCTTCTGTGGCGTGGCAGCTGAGGGGCATCCCCTGAACTCCCCTGGGTGAGGACGGGGGTTGTTTGCTGCGCTGCACTGCCGGCTCCCCACTCCGCAGAACATCAGGGTAACTTTGCCTTTTTATTTTTTATTTCTCTGCAAAGCACCTCAGAGCAACTGCAGCCATAAGGGGTGTCTGCTCCACAAAGGCCAGAGGCCCAACTTCAGATTCCCCCTGCACACAGGTGGGGATGGAGACAAGGTCCTCCCCACCACCCGTAACAAGGTCACCAGGGGAGGCTGTGGATCCTTGCCCCGCCAATGAAGCTGCAGGGAACAGCTGGGGCATTTTATATTTCTTTTTCTGTAACACAGCTGGGCAAAAGCACATCTAGCTCCAGCTCTGAGGGGGAACAAAGATGTGAGCCCAGCTGAGGCCATCCCCAGGAGCTACCAACACCAAAGTCCTTCAGGGCACCTGGGTGCTGGACCACTGGTAGCCCCCCAGGCTGTAAGACCAGGCACTTCTACGGACCCAGCAACAAAACCTCCCCACTCTTCAGGAACGCTTTTTCTTAGCCCTGAAACCAACACGTTTTCAGCAGCGGCTCCTGGCTTTGTGCCACAGATCAAAGCCAACGCAGCCCCCCCTGCTCGCAGCGAAGTCCCCACCGCGCCACGGGAGGGCTCAGCAGAGCTGCTCCTGGGGGGCGCCCCCAGCCCCTCCGCTGCCGCAGCCATCACAGCCCTGCTGAGGGCAGGGACAAGGTTACCCCATTACTGCCAACCCCCTTATTCAGCACCTCGCTAATTATGCTGCTGGCATAGCGCTGCCAGCTGAACCTCATCGAGGGCTGTGCTCATTATCGCTGCCTCCCAAGCACAGCGCCAGTCGTTATCCCAATCTCTGCGCACATCTGAGCACTCAAAGCTAAAAAACTAAACAGCTCCTGACCATGCATGGGATCCATAAAGAGCCCACGCTTGCACTTTGGAGAGGATGCATGAACTCACTGTCACATCTCTGTCATTGCAATGAGATGTCTCCTAATAATCCCTTCTCTGCGTTAATATAAATAGCTGTTTGCTGGAGCAAATCAGTAGCAAGAGGGGCTGCTTGCACTCTTTACCCTGTAAATCTAGCCAGCCCTGTGGCTCACGCTCCAGGACAGGAGCTGGTACAAGCTCGAACTGTCTAACAAAATGAACACCATCCCTCTCACCTGCAAAGAATCACAGAATCATTAGGGTTGGAAAAGCCCTCCAAGATCACCTGGTTCAACATCCCCCTACCACCAGTATCACCACTAAACCCTGTCCCCAAGCACCACGTCCAGCCTTTCCCTGAACACCCCCAGGGACGGTGACTCCACCACCTCCTTGGGCAGCCCGTCCCAGTGCCTGGCCACTCTTTCTGAGAAGAAATGTCTCCTCATTTCTAACCGGAACCTCCCCTGGCACAACTTGAGGCCATTCCCTCTAATCCCATCACTAGTTACCTACAAGAAGAGGCCCCCAGCTCCCCACCCCTTCCTTTCAGGCAGTTGCAGAGAGCAATAAGCTCAGCCCTGAGCCTCCTCTTCTCCAGCCCAAACTGCCCCAGTTCCCTCAGCCGCCCCTCACAGGACTTGTGTCCCAGGCCCCTCACCAGCCTCGTAGCCCTGCTCTGGACATGTTCCAGGGATGAGAGTGTGTCCAGAGAGATAAGAGCAGAGAGTTTCTTACAGTGGTAAAAGAAAGAACAAAACTAGAACAATATCAGGGCTATTTAACCACAGTTGTCTTCATAGCAGTACTTCAAAGGTCCATTCTGAAGAGCATCTTGTCTAATTAAAATTGCAGCAAAGGTTACTTTTAGGAGCAAAAGGAGAAATTCAGCCTCGAGAACGATATCACAATCCCTTCTACAGACACAAGGAGACCATGGGAACAGCACAGAAGCATCAAGAGAGAGGACCCTGCTTATCCAAAGCCATCGTAATCCTGCTCTGAAGCACAGTCACCCCTAGGAGAGGACGATCTACACCAACACACTCGTGACACACATCACCCACACATCCCTGCAGCAGACCTTTCCAAACAAGCCTGAGAAAGGAGGTTGTGTTGCCAGACCACAGCAGAGACACGGTGTGGAAGCCACTAGGACCCTACCACCCCTGTTCCCCAAGGCTGCATCGCAGCAGGGAAAACCTTCGGGGTCAGTATTTCTCCAAAATTCTTACCTTTCTCACACATTTTTGCATGGGATGTTTAAACAGATCACAGAGAACATTTCTGGGGAGTTCTGAGATGCAGGCAATTTTTTGGATTTTAGCCTAGACTGAAGATAAGCCTGTTTCATTTTCAAAAGGTCTTTTCCAAAAGTAGAAACTTCAATTTAACATTCATTTCACAATTTTAAGCAAAACCCAGCAGCGAGGCAATTTCTGACGAAAGCTGACTTGCCAAGCCTGGGTGCCATTTACCATACTTTTATAAATATCTCAATGCTCTTCACCCCTGAATCCCGTGTTGCAAGAAACCTGGCCATTACTGCTCCCAGCACTGCCAGAGTAACGTGAGCCTTCAGTCAGGTTTGCTGCTGCTCAGGGAGGAAAAAAAAAAAAAGAAAAACACATTTTTGAGCCCTGTTAGTTGCTGAACGCTTCAATATCCAAATGCAGGGAAGTTTCTTGGCCTCAAATACTTGACATAAAATTATACTGCCTATGTTTCACTGGACACGCATTGTCACTCCGCTATCTACACAGTAGTTACAGCACTGATACGCCATCCATCAGAAAGAATGCAATAGTCTGCAGCAAGATTGCCTGTTATCAGAGCTTTCAAATGCTTTTGGAACAAATTAAGGGCATTCCTGCACCAAAATAGAATGAGATACAGCCACGGTTTTAAATGGGCAGCAATGGGAAGCACTTGTAGTCTATAGCTGTTCAAGATTTTTGCACACAGCAGGCACGGAGATCTCAGGCAGGGCTCACGCACAGTGCTGAAGTCTGTCCCAGTGCTACAGCCACAGCTCTCTGGGTGAAATGTGAAGTAAAACTGCCACATCGACCCCACTGCTCCCACCTTACCTTCCGACCTGCTCGCTGTGCTGCAGACAGCGCTCACAGGGAGGAACACGAGAGCCCTCCTTCCCAAAGCACGGGGCCAGCACTGCTGCACGCAGCCTGGTCCCTGCTCACCAGCCGAGTCCTGCTTCTTGTCCCCTCAGCACAGCTCCAGAGATGGCTCCTCACCAGCCTCAGCTGGCCTCCTGCCCCCAGCTCCTCACACCTGACCCTCACCTCCCATCACACAGCTTTGCTGGGCTCCTGAGGCCCCACCAGCCCCCCCCCAGCTCAGAACCCGGGCTCCTCACGTTCCTCCTCCCCTCTCCACAACCACAAAGCACTCCCATTTCACCCATCTCAGCCTTCTCCTCCTCCTCCCCATTGTGCCCCATGCCCACTCCTGCATTGCCTGGCGCAGCTGAAGGCCCTTTGCTGTGTCCTGCTGTCGTCTCGGCCCTGCAGCCTCACCACGCGGTGCCCACAGCCCTGCAGCAGCCACCTTGGAGCACTGGGCAGGCCGGCCTCCTCCTCCCAGTCTGCTCTGGGGAAGCAGCACTGGGACAGATCTCGTCCCCTCCCTGTTCCTCCATCACCTCCCTCCTCTCAGCAATGAACCCTCCTCCCCCAGCACCTCCCCGGTCCTGTGCACAGCCTCGGCCCCATCTCGGATGAAGGATTAAGTGGAAATCACCACCACACGTGCTCCCAGCAATCCCTCCGAAGAGCTGTTTGGTTAAGCACAGCCAGCTATCTCAGGGTGCTCCCCATTCTCATGTCAGAGATGTTATCAACTGCCCCAAGAGGCTGGATGACATCAGCTAATGATGGTCTGAATTCAAGAAAAGAACATACAGAGCACTTTCTCCTTTTCTGCCCTTCCTCTGGGTCCCATAAGGCTGCAGCTTCCACATTTTCCTTGAAAGTCGAGCAGGCCATCCAAACAAAACCCTTCCAGGGCTCAGAACCCAAACTGGGCTCATGTCAATCAGATGGTCACTGTCCAGGACAAGGTCAGGGAAGCAAGGGATGGCAGAGACCACAGCAGGACCCCTTCCAAGTGATTTTGTAATTCCATTTTCCCTTCACTATTTCCACAATCTTTACGTATAAACATTTCATTGAAGTCTTCAACTCTTATTACAATCAAACCTAAAAGCAAAATGGCCTAAATGCACTTGGTTGGGAACCAAGACGATTCCCATAAAAGCAGATTATGCTGACATGATGAATATAAAATGAAACAGCAGATATTAAAGTTGGAGAATTGTTACTTCATGCCTTCTGGCTGCTCTGCCTCCCTCCTCTCCTCTCCTCTCCTCCCGCTTTGTTTCGCTGACAGCAGACCGCAGGCAGAGATAGCCTTTTCACCCCTGCCTTCTCCGAGGCAGGCTGCCAGGCCTGAAATATTCAGCAGCTCCCCCCGCCAGCCCTTATGCAACGCTTCAGCGTTCACCGGTTATTTGGGAGAATGCAGCCCTGCCTTATCTGCCATGCCATTTTACAATGCATGTTTTGTGTTTAATTGGCTCGTTCCTGCTAATCTACCACAGTTGTTATATTTTTATTCTTGAAGGTTGTTATTAAAACAAGCCATTTTGCTTACAGCAGCTCGTCCCTGCACTGTTCCCCAAATAACCAAGCCCTCTCTGTGTTTCCCCTCCTCTCCCCAGCGCTGCTCAGGCTGTGGCAACTGCTGGATGTGCTTAATGAAGGAGCAGGTCCTTGGCGTGACGGGCAGAAAGCCCGGGAGTCATTTCCAGTGCACGGATCCAGGCTGCTCCCACCTGTATGCTCGCCACCTGCTCCAGCCCAGCAGGACCTGCACCCTGCAGACAGGCTGCAGCAGCTCACCTGCACGGCTCAGCATCTTCGTCTGTCGGGAGAGGGGAAGCTGGAGATCTAGTTAGCAATTATATTCCCTCTTATGGCAGGCTCAGAAACACAATCTCATCTCACACAGGCTGGCACTGAGGCCAGCATTGACAACTGCTTCGTCTCCTTACCCATGCATTGCCCTAATCGTGCAACACCACTTCTCCTGCTATTAGTCCAGGAGCTCTTCTGAGCTAATGTTCTCCAGAGGTGCCAACCGCCGTCCAAGTGTTAGCTTATAGATTCTTTGGTGCTAGCTACCACTTATGTTAATAAACCAAAATTATGCAGAAAGTCATAAACAGAGAGCTCTCCCCAGTGCCCTTGCCAGTACAGGATTGCTCCCTGCGGAATAGATTATAGCACTGTGCAGACTCACTCCAAAATGACTTCAGTAATGGGGCTTCCCCCGTGCTCCCCAGGGGACAATTTTGCAGTCAAACAGGCCCTAACATTTCTTAAGGTTTGGGTCTTTTGGTAGCAATGTGCCTTTTTTCTCCTCAATCATTAGCTCGCTTCATTATTTTCCCCCTTTCCCTCTGCTCAATGTTAACATGTTCCTTTCCTTCTAGCTGTACTCCCCTCACAGTACTCCCTAGGGCAATGCACAAACACAGCTTAATGTTGTAAGGAGTAATGGAGAAGCTCAGAAGTTTAAAAAGGAAAAAAAAATGGTGACAAGATCCCTCTGATCATCTCTTTCAAAGCCCCTGTGCACGAGGAGCACTGTGCTGCACCCGCAGGGTATTTCATGGGTGGCTTTGGCTGTGTGCGTGCCTGCTGGGGCTCAACATGTCCCTGGGGCTGGGGCAGGCAGCTGGTATGGAGGGATGGAGCCTTGAGGTGACCCATGTGGAACCCCCCCAGTGGTGTGAGCAGGTTTGGGTGCTCTCTCTGCATCTCCTTTGCTCTGCCTGCAGCATCGGAGGCCTGACACCGGATGGACAAAATGTCAGGCACCCCAGCACAAGGTGGGATGGGCAGTAAGGTGGGTTTGGCTATTCTGAGGCTTTGCTCAAACTTCCTAGAAGGAGAAAAATGAGAAGATCCCCTTTAACAGGGATCCATCCAGGAGGAAAGCCTTCTCAGTTCAGACCCAGCCTGCCTCTCCCTGCTCTAGGCTGCAGCTGTTCAGTGCTCTGGGAACAAGTGCCCCCAGCACCACAAGCTGGGATGAGGGGGTGTCATTCCCACCTTGCTCTGCCTTGGACTTTTCCTGTGACTTTTCAGAAGATGCAGAGAAACTTCGCCCGCACCCCGCTGAGCAGAGGTGGCTCCAGGCTGAACCACCCCATGCTTTTGGCAACAGCGAGGCCACCAAGCACCCCAGCAACTTTTCTCCCTTGAACAGCAGCACTCCAAGCTTCTTAAGTGCTGAAGGCCTGCCACATGCATCCAAGCTTGTGGTCTTCAGCGTTTACACCCATTTAACAGTAAAGCTCTCCCCTTATGCTACAGTTTGTGGGTACAGGAGAAGCACGTGCACAAAGGGCTCTCCCCATTGCTGACACATTTCACCTTCAAGCTAGAAGAGCCATGGCACAAGCCATCCCAAGGCTGGCCCAGAGCATCTGCCCAACGTCAGCACAAACCAACCAGCTCCAGCGCTCCTGCAGCAGCCCATGCAACTTGCCATAACGTGATCTTACACTCGCGGTCCCACTAACAGTGCTGGATTTCCTCCAGTTAACATCAGGCAAAGTGAACCCAACCAGAACATTTCAATTCTTCTCATCTTCCCACCAAACTAGTTCATAAACGTGCATGCGTGTTGTTTTTTGTTTCAGACAGATGTAGTTATAGTGAAACACAACAAGAGGTCAGCAGGCTGCATCACCACGCAGGTGAAGGCTGGGGACCAAATGAGATGGGGTGAATGGTCAGGACAGAATCAGCCCCTTCCACGAATAACCCCAGTAGGAGCTTCAAGACAGCCAGAGGGTGTTTGCTCCATCAAACCCTCTCCCCTCCTGGCCCTACAGCCCTCAGCACCATCCCCACGTCCCTTCTAATCAAAGGCTGCGGGGCCCTGATGGCAGCCAGCGAGCAGGTATTGATCCGCTTGCACTGCCTACAGATCATAATCTGCCTCCACGCACCTTAAAGAAGCTCAGCGCACGTTCCCCGTTCTTACAGCTGCTTTGATTGCAATTCAGTCTCTAGTACATTACCCTTATTTATAATGCCAGGGCTTCAGCGTGGCGCCTCAGGCGGTCTAAAATTATTACAGGGCCCTTTTGACTTTCAATTCCCTTCCATTCAATTCCATTTTTATTTGTCAGCAGAGACTCCCATTGACCAGCGGTGGAAGCCAACTGCATGCAGGCAGACGGTGCTGCTGCATGTTAAGCCAATCCTATAGAAATTGCTGGCACGCAGCTCAACACGATGGGTCATCTCAGCTCCACGAGGAAGCGCCAAGCACGGGACAGCAGGGCACGGCTGCAGCTTCCTCGGAGAGCTGCAGGATCCATGCTCAGGGGGGTCAGCTGCTGCCATCCACCCAGCCACTGTAGCCTTCAAAAAAAAAAAAAACACAAAGGAAAAGTGACTTTAAACATCACAACCATGCTTGTGTCCCCTCTGGAGATGGAAGAGCAGGCTTGCAAGAGAGATGGGTGTGAATGCAGCACTGGAAATAGCCACGACGCGGGGACATGGTGCAGCAGCCCTCTCCTCTTCCTCATTCCCCACTCCCAGTGGAGGCACAGCAGCCTGTTTTTAGGGTGCTGAGCTGTTACTGAACACCTCAAAGCTTTGCCACTTCCCCCAAGGCTCCCAGCTCACTCAGGAGACAGAGGGTTCACCTCTGCAAGGGCACCTGGAGGTGTGAGGAAGAGGGAGAGACGAGTGCCTGCTCTAGCCAAAGGAGAGAGCAGCTAGCCCACGCTGCACGAGGAAACCTGCAGCTCCCCCCGCCTCCCTTTACTCCTGATCCTAAAAGCCAAAGAGACACAGCTGATAAATGGGAACTGCTGATAGCTGGTAAAAGCCTTTTTAGACTATTTCAAAGGAACGGGCACTTTTTTTTTTTTTTTTTTTCATAACTCAGCTATTAGTCCCCGTTAAAGAAACCAGCGCACATCACTTCCATGGGGAAGCTTTTCTGCAGGTAACAAGTACACAGTACCGCAAACCCTGCCCCGTGGGCTACATGGGATGATAGGGATGTCCTGGGCTGGGAATTTCAGCTCTCTGCACAGGACAGGAGAGCTGCAGCACCAGGGCAGGCTGCTCTGCTCAGCCCCGAGCCCCCAGGGCTGCCCGGCCAAGCACCAGGCACGGATCCTGCTCTGTGCTCAGAGTGCAATCGCTCCTGCCCAGAGACCCCCCTGCACAGCACTGCCGCAGCTCCGCTTGGAGACAGAGAGGATCTGAAGTGTCTCATGACACAGGCGGGGGCTGCTGAGCAATATCTGCTCCGTGAGATAACCGCCGCGTTATTCTTCACGGTGGCTGAGGGAGGGCGAGGGAAGGCAGGCACGGCGCTCACACCACCAGCTCTGAGCAACAGCTACGGCGCCCAGAGTTTTGTTAAGTGCACGATGGACATCAGAGGTATGAATTAATGCTGAACTCTCACTGATAAAAGCATTCACAT
Organism: Heteronetta atricapilla; assembly: GCA_011075105.1. Lineage (NCBI taxonomy): Eukaryota > Metazoa > Chordata > Aves > Anseriformes > Anatidae > Heteronetta > Heteronetta atricapilla. Next base: position 3,715,926 of record CM021747.1, read on the forward strand.
GTCCAGAGACACACGAACAGGAACCTTGGTTAAACAGCAATGCCACAAGCTGGAAGACACCTCTGGTTGCAGCACGCATGCCCCAAGCAGGCAGCACATCAGAGGGGACAAAATATTTTAACCCAGTCCCTAAGCAATCAAGAAAAGCTGCTAAACCATCCCCAAGCAGCCTGCATCCGTCCTGCTGTCCTTTAACTGACAAAGGAACTGACAAGGAGCCCAAGGAGCCTTCATGGCACTAGGTGAGGTTTGTGCAACACGAGCACCACGTGTGCTGGGGAGCGAGCGAGCTGCTGGAGTAACGGCACTGTATTCCAGGGGCGAGCATTGCTCAGAGCTTGATTAAAAGTAGTCAAGTGCTTTATAACCTCTATGCATTTTTAAATGTCTCTCTTTGGGAAACATAGCTCTTAAAGTGGTAAGGTAGCCTGGTAGCTCTTGGCACTGCTCAGACTGGGAAGTGATTTTTCCAGCACGGTTCCCCCACGGACCTCCCCTCCCAGCCAGCTCCAGCAGCAGCCCCGGTCCCTGCAGGACCTGCCCATGCACTGGGCAGGATGGGGAGAGGAACAGGGATGGGGAGAAGAGGGTTTGCTGCTTCCTACAGGAGCACCAGGACAGCTCTCCCTGCTGAGATGATGTCCTTCTCCAAACAGGAGACGTCAGTGCAAAGGAGCGCACTCAGGAGACTGGGAACAAGGGGGTGCGTGGCTGGTGGCTGGCATCTTGAGAACATAATGGGTAGTGGAGAACGTGGGTTCTTCTGCCTGTGTGCCACCTGGAGTGCCAGGGGGTGCATTGAAGGCTGAGCGGCCTGGAGAGGTCTGGGCTTACCCTTCCCCAAAAAGGCAGAAACATCAGCTGCCAGGAAGGAGAATTTGGTGGAGCCCCTCCACCTACATCGTGATGGGGCTCCCACACTAACAGGGCCCTTCCCTTGTTTTCAAGGCAGGCATCTGCTGTTGTTAAAAGTTTTAGGGGCCCTGCCTGTTCTCTGGGATAGGCTTTGGAGTACTTGCTCCCTGAGAAGCCTCTGGTTACCCAAAGCCTCCCAGGTACCCAGGCACCGTGGTGGCTGCTCACAAACCTCAAACTCAGCTCTCACAGAAGGGAGTTCCTGCAGCCTCACAGGGGATTCACTCCTCTCCAAGAGCGCAGAATTACGCCTTCACCCAGGAGAACCTGCTCGTTCATCTGCCCCAGCACCCAGAGGGACCTACCTGGCCCAGCACCACCAGGTTCCCGCGCAGCTCAGCGCCGCACGAGAGGAGCCTGCCGCTCCCAGGGGCATACCGCAGGGTGCAGACAGACAGACAGACAGACCCTTCCCAGGCAGGACAGACAGCTGGGCAGCCTCAGCCCAGGCACAGAGTGCTGCAGCTGAGTGCTGCTGGAAGCAGAAGGGGCTTGCAGGAACTTAGCTGTGAAAATCGTCGCCTCTCCCTGGACTGACTCGTGCTGAAATGAACTGGGCTCGCTGCGGCTGATCTAAGATCACAGAGCAGCTGGAGGGCTCGGGAAGTGGCATCAGATGGTGAGGAAACATTAACATCTAAATAAATAAATAAATAAATAAATAAAAGTGAATTAATTTGTTAAGACTTCTCAGAGCCTGTGGGCAAAATAATTTTTCCCCATTTAGGAGTGGGTAAACCAAAACAGCGGCTAAGCAATTTGTCAGAGATTAAAAGCAACTAAGTGGCAGCGACACTTCCAGCCCGAAGCAGCGATGCTCTCCCAGAGTGACACCATTGCCTGACGCTGGCACGACCACGCTCCCTTACTCCAGCAGGCACGCTCCCCTCCTCTTGCAGAGAGCACTTTGCCTGCTGAAATAAGAGAGCGATCTGCCTGGATGCCAGCTCCTGCCAGGCACAGGGAGGTCTCCAGCCTCTGCATCCCGGTGCCAGGTCCCACCAACCAAAGGGACGAAGGCCAGCTTTGCTGTCACTGCAGCCCTCACCCGCTGCCAGCCTGCAGTCACCCCACCCCTCCCCTGGTGGTCCCACTCCTCCCCAGCCACGTTGCTTGGCGTTCCCCACCAGTACAAAGGCTTTGTGAGGCTCTCCCCGCACCCCCATCCCTCCTCCTACTGTAACAGCAGGGCTACCTCCCCATCCCATCCTCATCCCCACCCCATCCCATCCTTATTTTTCCCCTTCTCTTCCCATCAAGGACAGATCATTTCCCATCCCCTACTTCATCACAAAGGCTAATTCATGTCTCCACTACCAGGGGACCTGGTCTCCCCAGCATCACCGCACCATTAGATCCAAAAGCAGCATGGTCTCACATTTGTATCCCCACTTGCTGTCCTAAAAAGAGTCCTGGGGCCCCAAAAGGGCCACCTGCAATAAGAAAGCGAAGCCACAGAGCGCTTCCAGCCCAGATCTGCATACACAGAGGTCATGGGAGAGGCAGAGGGGGATGAATCCTTGCAGCCTCATTAGAGGGAAGGAAACTGTTTCTGCAAATAATAATTGATTTCTAAATTTATCCCCTAATTAAATAGGTTCCCTGGGTGAATCTGCATGCAGGCTGCAAGGTGATGATTTAGAGCCTGGCTTCCTCCGGGAATGCACCAACACATGTCTGCAAATTGTCTCTCCCCCAGATTCAGAGGAAGGGTGATCGTCTCCCCCCCGGCAGGCAGGAGCAGACGGGCCCCTCCTGCCACCTGCAGCTCGACACCAGCCACACCAAGCTTTCCTCTGCGCGAGGTCTATCAGCTACACGCCAGGGAAAAGGGCATTTGTCACCTGTCTCCCTGCTGGTCCCCGCACGCCGGCCCCGCGGGGACGCTCTGATGGACCCAAGTGAGGCACACATCACGGCGAGAGCACACAGCTCACAGCCTGCCAGGCAGGAGGCTGGCTACAGGGTTTTCTTTGGCAGGCAGCAGCCACAAAACTACGGCAGAGCTGGAACTATGCTCCCTGAACTCAGCACATAGCGCTGGTGAGAACGAGAAACATTATCTCCCAAACACGCTCTTGCTTCCTACATCAATTCCACGGCTGCTCCTGTCTAGTCGCTTTGACTTTTTCCTACAGACACCATCAGCTAATAAAACCTCAAGAGACGGATCCCGGGATAAAACCAGGCTACAAGCTCTGCAAAAATTAAACACATTTATCACTCTTGTGCCGAGAGCTCTTTTGGAAACCAGAGCGCCCTGATGCTCCCAGACAAGCATCAAAGGGCTTCGGCTGCGAGAACAGCGCGAGGCGGCGCGGCGCTGCCACGTTACCGCCCCAGCTAATTAACCACTGCTGCCCAGGACCCCTCTGCCTGCCCTGGGATGCTGCTGCAGTACACGTGTGTGTGTGCACACCCTTTGGGGTGAGCACGTCTCCTGTCTTTAGCCCCCAGTAGCCTTGCAGAAGCCCAAGGGTGCTGTGCCATCCGCATGGGACCCCCAGCTTGTACATGCACAGGGTGGGTGCCGGCACCGCGATGGCTCTCAGCCTCCCCTCCTGGGAAATGCCCACAGCTACTCACCACCCGTAGGAAGCAGCAGCAGCACCTTCCGTCTCCTCTTCTTTCCAGTCTCCCACCCCACAGCATCCTTTGGGCTCTGGGCTCATGCTCCCCACACTTTCAGGGCTCCAGCCCTTCAGTATTGAGTTTTTGGGACACAGAGGCACAAATCATCCCTGCTGCTGTCCCCCACACTGGGGTTCCTTCTCCTGCCACCTGCAGCATGCAAGGACCAGCCACAAGCACAGCCTGCACACCTTTTACCAGACCACTTGTCCCACCGTGACTACAGCACACGCAGACCTGCACCCACTAGACACGTGCTCTTCTTCAAAGATGCCAAAAATGCCATCTTTTTGGCATTTTCTCCCCCCAGTTCCCTAAAAATGTTCAAAACTGGAGCATCTCCACGGTGTTTTGGATTTCTCATCGCTTCTGGATGAAAACTATCTTGTTAAAGTGAGTTCTCAATCAGAAATCACTGCCGCAGATGGAGCTGGGGCCGTAACCTACTTCTGCACTTAAAAATAAAAAATCTATTAGGTGGCTAAATACTTTCGGAGCTGCTTCCCTTCATCTCTGCACTGTGGTACTTGGTCTGCAGCAGAGCATCCTCCGTCACAAATTGCCTCTGAGAGCCTCAGATCTCTTCCAAAAGAAAACAGTATTATTCACGGGATAAAATAAGAGAGAGAGATGCAAGAAAACTAATTAATGCTTGTATAGAAGAGTTTGCAATACACAGCATTTAAATGAAGCCTGGTTCTCAGATCACAAAGCTAACATCTTCACGTCGCATCACCAGCTTTCTTTTCCAGAAGTACATTTTTTGCTCACCTTGAGCATTTTGAAAAGCAAACAAAATTCCTGTTGGTACCGACGCAAATTCAGATTCTAGCTCTCCACCACTTACCAACTTGAGCACATTAAAACTCTGTTAAAAGCAGAGCGAGATGAGTCCTTGAGGCCCTGTTCCCCAAGGATGCATGCACATAAAGCAAGGAAAATGTGTGGTTATTAGAGTTTAGCTTTATTGTTTTCATAAAACACACTGCAGATTGTGTTTATGATTGTGGAGAAAATAAAACCCTCTCTCCAATTGTTAAAATAATGAACACAGGATACTCCAGCGACTTCTAAACAATCAAACACTTTGGACTTGCATAGCACCCTCTACTCAGATTTTGGAGGAGTCTTCACAGGGATGAAAATAAGCCTCGCTGGGTGAAGGATACAGCCACGAGCTTACCCTATAGCCAAAGGTGGCAGAATAGTTTACGCAGCCGGTGCATGGGACTCGATTACGTGGATCTGAAAGGGAACCATTTAGAACTCATTGCAGAATTACTTAGGAGCCAGTTTTGCTGGTTTGCAGTGACACCTGAGCTTCTGAATGAACTAATCCCTTCTGAAAGAAAGACTTGATCATCAGAACCCTTTAAACACGCTCAAAAGCAAACAAGAACATGATCTTACCCTGCGCTTTCTCCCTGGCCTCTGCACAGGGTTCCCAGGTGGTCTCAGATCAGCTTTGTTGCTTCACCACCTCCCTGCTTCCTCACCCACCACGGCTGCTGCTCTCAAAAGCTCCCAGCCTTTTGCAGTCTTCAAGCAATAAAGCAGCCCGTGGGGTCATATCTCCCTCCCACTCACCCTCCTCAAGGCGAGGGGAGGGCTGTAGCACACATCCTGCCAGCTCCTGCCCTTTATGGCACACCCACGGGCACAAGCAGCAGCCCTGGGGACATCACTGGGCAGAGGCCGTCCTCGGTGCCACTCACCCCCCTGATGCTCACGAAGCCTCCTCCAACACAAATTCCACACCTTCAGGGGGATTTTGCCAGCTCCACGTCCCCATCCCTCCCAAGAGCTCTGCTCCTGGCTGTAAGGTTCGTGTGTCAGTAACCTCGTGCCTGCCAAATCAACTGCATTGCGCAGGGAGCCAGACCACCTCCATCCCTTCTGCTGCTCAGCCTGGAGGAAGGACAATCCAAAGGTCTGTTTTGTTTTTTCCCCCTTCCTTTAAATATTACAAAGACTTTTGCAAGGTTATAAATTATTGAATGGAGCTGCCTCTTCCATCTCGCAGCATGGTGATGGAAGGAAGGACAGCCCGCGCGTCCCTAGGGTGGCTGCCAACGCACCTGCACAGCCTGGTGACAGCAGGGCCATGGGGCAGGGAGCCAAAGGGCACCAGGCCGGGTCCTTCCCTGTCTGCTCGGTGCCTCTGCCCATCCATCAGTGCCCACCACCTGCCTGGCACCACCGACACAGCAGGGAGCAAATCATCTCGAAATACATCTTGATGCCAGGAGATGCCTCCGTGTCCCTGCACCCCTACGTGAAAACCCAGCCTGACCCGGGACCTCTGGGCCATGTCAATGGTTAACCTGACCTGGCAGAAGAGGTCTTCTGCGAAGCTCCAGCACAAAGGGTCAGACTGGGAGAAGAAAATGGAAAAAAAAAAAAAAAAAAAAAAAAACAACACCGGAGATACTGAGAAGGTGTTGGCAGAGTCTAGCATTCAGGCAGCTTTGCACACACTTTCTGGAAGGTATTATTGCCTGCTCTAAAGCATCCCTTTTAGTGTGAGCCTTTGGGGCTTGTAATAAAAACCAAGATGTTTTTCCCGGAGCCAGGTTAGATAGAAGACATCTAAAAATTAAAGCAGCAGCCTAAAAAAAGATTCCAATACCGTCCTTCCCATTACATGTATTTATTTGCAGGGTCCTCGGAGACAGAGGTCAGCTCGGGAGCACAGAACCTGAGCTGCATTTGTTCCCAGAGCTGGCACAGCGTGCACAAGCACTGTCTGCTCCTCGGACCCACCTTGCTGATTAACGGCTTCGTTCCAAGAAGCGCATAACAAGACTGAACGGAGACTCGGCTGGTTTCAAAGAACCAACAAATTCAAGACACACCACCAGCTCTTTGAGCTAAGGCAACAACGAGCATCCAGACTAACACCACAGTCACTGCATCGCATCCCAGCAACACGTCCTAAAATCGATGGAAGTTGAATAAAGCCAGGGCCATGCTTTTTTCTCTCCTGCAACCTTCTTTTGGACATAACCAAAACCAACACGCTGCCCTGAAGAGATCTGAGTTTTATGAACCGAAGCCCTTCCACTCATAAAAAGCTGAAAACCAAGTTTTTCCTGCAAGAGATTTGTCACGGTTGGATGCCCTTGATCATCACATCACGGACGATATTGCTACCTGCACTCAGTGTTAAGATACTCATTCGAACATCAGGAATGAAAAACGGTGCCTGCCCAGAGGCATCCAGCAGTCCTGATGGATCTCGCCCTGCCCTTTCCCTCTGCCACGCGTGCCCTCACCTGCCTGCGATGCCCACCGCCACCGGGCTCAGCCATCCCGCCTGCTCTTCTGTGCCCCGGTTGTTAATGGAAAGCAAGCTCTGGATCCATTCGAAATTAATTATACTCCAGTCATTGCAGCTGCTATAGGGCCGTAGTAGGCCAAACTGCCCTTTTTGTGCTGCGTCTCAAACACCAGAGGTGATGAATGAATGGGCTCCCTTCCAGCAGAGGCGAGTGCCCACAGCTCCAGGTGAAGCCCAGGGGAGCTGCGGGTGCTCACCACCACCCAACACCACACCACTGGAGCATGAGCTCTTAACACAACATCCAAGCTCACTCTGTGTAACCAAAACCTTGTCTCGTGCTGCCCACCCCTGGTCTCCGTCCTGCAGGCCCTCGGCACACAGCCTCCCCGTGCCATCCCCAAGGCTGCCCTCTCCAGCCCACATTCAACTGCGGAAGAAATCTCTCTCTCTCCCCAGAAGGGCTTTTTCAGCCCAAAACATGGATTTTCCCCCTCCCCTCCCATTCTAAGTCTATGTTAATAATTAAGATAGGGTGGGATTCAAGAGACTAATTACCACTGTAAAGTTACTCTCCTGAAGGCTGATAAGGGAAGTAATTAGGATGGACAAGCATGGATTACAGAGCTCTAAATCTCTCTTTCTTGTCAAGATAACGCTGCTGCCCAGCCTCACAAACGACAAATGAGTCTGTAGGCAAACAGGCAGCAGGCAGGGGGTCTGACAGCAGGCTGGGCTCTGCCACATAACCCCAACACACCTTCACACTCCGTGTTCTTTCCAGCCACCACACCGACACCATTCCCCCTCCGGACACTGTGCCTCTGGCTGTTCTACCGTCACCTGGTCTCTTCTCACCTCCCCAGATATAAGCCACGAAGAGGTGCACGCTCAGGCACTAGACAGATGCTGGCAGCTGTTCAATAGGGCTGTCACAAGACCCACGTCCCCTCGAGATGAGGGTAAGGGTTATGTTCATGGTGCCACAGCAGCACACAACTGCCTGGGGAACGTGGCTGCTTGAAGGGAAACCCAGGGCCTGGGGGATCGCAAGAGGGCCAGCCCCGTGCACGTCTCCATCCACCTTCTGTCCTGTGTCTGACAGCCCCAGAAGGTTCATCCACAAGGAGGTGGGTCCAGGTACCTGGATTCACCCACATCACCCACAAGGACCACCCTCTGGGACCTCGCACGGGCCATTTGGAGCCTCACAGCCATCAGAATTAAGACCCCTATGCACCACATCCCTTGGCTGCACAGGTTGCAGACCCCTGCGGTTCTCTGCATTTATGCAATCCGCAGCAAAACCGAGGGTCAGGCTGCCAGAACCACTGAAATAAATCTTCATCTAGATGGCAAAGCACGCGAGCGCCAGCTAACTCGCCCCAGCTCCCCAGCACCGAGCGCTTGGATCGTGCTCTCCTCCCCTGCAGCAACGCCAGCTCTGGGGCCATGCACACAGCAAACGCGCTCCTCACACACACAGATTATTTTCCTACCACAATTTCAGGCACCCTGCACTAGAACATTTATAACTAATGCATATTCCAATGTTCCTGTTCACCTGAGACACCCAAAACTTTCCTGGCTCATTTGTCAGATTTTTTTATTATTATTATTTTTTAAAATACCTTCTTCCCCTCAGGCCAGTCAAATCAGCCCAGTTAATTTTAATTTTCATGGACGTGGAAAGTCATCTCAAGGTCACTTTTTGGTTCTTTTCCAGTTTCACGTCCTGTGGATTTTGCAGGATTTGCAATTGAGGCTTCTGATTACCTGCTACGTAATGGAACGAAAAGGAAGCGGCTGAGGAAAGACAGTGATGAAGCACCCCATTGACACCCAGGTAATTAAGGAGAAACAAACATGTTTGTTGGCTGCAACAAGGGGAAAAATCATGCAAAGCACTTTATTCTAACAAGGAAGAGAGCAGGGAGGAAAGAAAAAGCAGCAGCTGATGGGTTTCCACCCATCCACGCTCTGCTCAAGCCGGTCTTCCCGGGGTGTCTGCAGGAAGGCTGGCAGGTGCCACAGGAAGGCTTGTGCCACTTTTTATCAGAAAGCCAACCAAATAAATAAATCAAATTGCAAAACACAGCCTTTGGGATGCCCACGGCAGGCAGATCGACAGAGCCCCATTTTGAAGGGAAAAACAGATGAAAGAAAAACCCACGTATGTCCTAAGGGCTCAGAACAAAAGCAAAATACTGAAGCCTGGAGATCCATCTCCTCCCGGACAGCTTCTGCTTATCATCCAGGAAAGGAATCCCTTGGGAAATTGGTGACAATCCGGTGACAGCTGGGTGCTCGCTCACTCAGGGCCACGCTGGGACGATGTTGGGGCCAGGCAGGGGCACGCCGCAGTGAGTTTTACCCTAAACTTCAGCACTCTGCTCCCAAAGTGAGCGCGATGCCGGTGCATCAGTCTGCACTCCAAACGTGTTTATTAAATGTTTTTAATATCGCAGTGGCAGACAGAGTAATACAATTGAGCCTGAGTCACACGTCTTCCCGGGTGTCCGCGGGGACTGCGGGTACAAGCCTGTTTTTGTTTCTTTCCCAGGGAACGATCGAGATACAGGACTCGCAGCTCAGATCACAGCCGATCTCCAGGGGCAGGCGATGGTAATTAGTTTGTGTGCGTTAGAGGCATTTTTTGGTTTCCATGTTGTCCTCCGAGAGCCTGGCAGGAATACTCAAACTGCCCGGCAGAGAAACCCAGCCCTGATGTGGGTGGCGAGCAGCTGAAGACCTGGCTGCAAGCTCTCAGAAACCAGCCCGGTACCACCAGGTATTTGCTATCTAAAAAGCACCGTACTCCGGGCTGGGTTTGGCATTTTAGTTTCTTCTTCCCCGTGGGCCAACATCGCACAGAAAGGAGCAGCAGAAACACCTCTCCGGTCCCGTGTATTAAATCCCAGTCACCAACCCGCTGTGCACGTTCAGAGGCCAGCCACCCCGCTGCAGGCGCAGAAGATGACTTTCCCATGCCCAAGCTCTCGTTTGGCTCAAGAAGCAGCACTAGAAACTCCTGCCACTGCCTTGGCCAGCCTAAGAGTGCAGAAACCCACCCGCACCATTATGGGCCAGCAAAGCCCTAACACTCCCAGGACTCCTAGCACGGAGCTCTCCTTACTGACATCGCTCCTCTCGCCCTCCACGGCGCACACAGGCTTCTCGTGGTCTCCTTGCGGCCGTCCTGGGGGTGCTTCTCCACCAGGAGCTGCTCCCTCCAGGTGGAGCTGACCCAGTTTGAGGTCCCACCGCTCCCTCCCCAGGGAACACAGGGCAAGCCCACAGACCCCAGCAGCACCATGGCTTGGAGGAAGAGGAGGAGGAGGAAGAACAGCAGCGAGGGCAGCACAGGACACATCATCCTTAACTTCAGCTTTAGCTCTGCACCAAACTAGGCTCAGGACTTCCTCGGAGCAGTTTGGACACAACACCCAGTGCCACCAAAAGCCTCCACCAGGCAGCAAATTCTTTCCCCTGGTCCTGCAGCAAACCTTGAAAGCCACGAGGTGCCCCCAGCTGCACCCCGTCCCTGCACACCTCCAGCTGCACCAGTTCCTCGCGAGATGCTAATCCCGTAACAGTGCAGCTGAAGTCAGGGCTATTTTCCTGCTGACTGTGAAATCGGTAAGGGAAAAAAAGAAGAATGTATTGCCACGTTCATCTGTCCAAATATAGCGCTACCAAAGGCAGATTGGACATCAGGGCACAGCCGTGAGATTAAGCCATTTTTCTGTTTGCTGAAAGCATTGAGGGGAAAAAAAACGCACCACGCTTAAAATGTTTTGCTGTCAACTTAATGTTTCATCTGGCAATTAGTTCTGAAGCAGTGAACGCCTAAAACAAAGTAAAAAAGCTAGTTTTAAGAAAAGTATCATTAAATCACTGTTAGGCAAGAAGTATTTTTAAAAAAGATGTTTGAGTCAGAAAAATCTCTCCACTGCGAGAAGGGTGCAAAGGAAGCTTGCTTTGGCCATGGGAAATAAGTGAATATAAAGAGGAGCCAGGTGAATATAGAGAGTTTTACTGCCCAGAAGAGGACAGCAGGGCAGGCACAAGGTATCCCCAGGGAGCCCATTTGGGGTGAGCCCCATGCTCGCAGCCAGCATCGAGGACACCCAGGCTCACCCCATATCACTATGAACGGTCCCTGGGGCAGCACCAGCACCAGCATGCAGCTCGCTGGGGGCTGCTCCAACACCCCCCCCCCCCCCCGCAGACCAAAACCCACCCCAGGCCAGCAGGCTGACCAAACCACGCTGCCCCGTCCCTGCCCAGCACACGGCCCCGCATCTTGCCGGCGCTGCTCTGCCTCCCTACAGCAGCGTTTGTTAGGCAGCGTTGGTGCGCCGAGGTGCGGGCAGAGCCAGCTGCTGATGGCGAGAACCGGCTGCGTGCAGCAGCCCCGGAATGACTCCAGGGCGAATTCTGCCTGTTAAGCACTTTATTTTCCGAGTCGACACGCTCAAGGACTTCGTGGTTTACAATTCAGACAAACCTCCCGTCACCAGGCGGGGCAGGGCGCACGGGCGGCGTGCCGGGAGGCAGGTGGCATGCAGCGGGCTCCCCGCCGCGAAGCACGAGCTCAGCTGCAGTGATTAGCAATCAAAATTAACACACAAAACAGCGCGTACTAAACCCAGGGGAGAGGGAAGGAGAGCGACACGAGAGGCAGCCGGTGGGTAATATTAAGAGGAAAAAATAAAAGGGGAGGTCTTCATCCAAATCCAGTTTCTCCGTGTGGTTCAGTGGTGCTGCCACCCTTGCAGCCTCCCATCACTGCTGCTGGCAGGGGGACAGGATCTGTCCTGATTAAACAGGCTCAGGCAAAATGACCCCGGGCTAAGAGAGGTGCCCTGGAGCCGCAGCATCCCTCCCACCACGCAGGTCAGAGCAGGGGCTGTAGGAACAAGGCACAGTGATGCGGAGCTGGAGGGGCTGCAGAGCTGGAGGGGCTGCTCGTGTGCGCCGAGCTGTGCCGCCGAGCCAAGGGTGGGGATGGGGAGCAGCAGGGAGATAAGTGCTCGCTTCTGCGCGCGGTACAGGAAAGGATTAGATACTTACAAATATTTTATCCTAGCTAAAGTAATTGCACCACTTGTTCTTATGAGTCAGAGCTATTTATTTTCATGCTTCAGGGCATCGGTTGATCACACCAGCTGAGGTCAGGCAGAAATTCCCCACTGCTCCTGCGAGCGTTTTGCATATTGCAGGGAAGCGTGTTCTCACCAGCGCCTGCAGCCCAGGGCGCCTCTTGTCCTGCCTCCTTCAGTGCCCACCGGTCTCAGGGCCCAGCAGGAACAACATCTCCATCCAGCGGCCACTCAGCCCCCCCAGCACAACACAGAAAGCCCCACCGTGCCCTCCCTGGTTCCACTTCTGCCCACGAAGAGCACACATCCCACGCTCCTGCCCGGAAGGTGCTGAGGCTTTAGGAACCATTTGGGCAAAGCACACCCAGATGAGAAGAGAGGCTATCCGCCCTCGAGGAGGCAAAAACAAAGCCAGCTCCTTTTGACCCGGAGCACAAGAGAAAACCAGGGGCACCGACGCTCATTTCAGCAGCCGGTGACTCCGTGGCCTCTGCTGGGAGCAGACACGGATAACTGCTCATTTCCCACCACTTAGTGATTCACAGCTCTAATTGTGTCACCACAGCCAGCTCTCCCCCCAAAAAAACAACATTTGGCCATTAGCAGAGGCGAGGAAAAAAAACACAAACAGGCAGCACATGAAGGGAAGGGGCAGAGGAACGCAAGAAGGCAGCCAGAAGCACTGGACCAGGGAAAGAAATCCACCTGCCCTGCTCCCTCCCAGCGCTAAGCAGCCAGCCTGCGGGTAGCTCCAGTAACTCAGGAGCATTTAATAAAGGTCTCGGGAAGAACTAGCCATTGATCTCTGGGCAGCGAGCATGAAATGAACAGGCAGAGGCCAGCACTCACCAAATAAAAGGCTCCCCTCGCACAAGCAGCAGCTCTGCTGCTCACGGAGCAAAACGCATGCCCACAGAGGTTCTGCCCCAGGAGTGCAGACAGGGGCGAGGGCAGGGGTGCTGCCACGATCTGGGGTGGGTGCAGCAGCCCCGGCACAGCAGGACGACAAGGTCCCACCATGCCCCACAGATCCCATGCTCCTGGCCTTGCCCACAACCTCTCGGTCACATTTCGGCAGTGAAGTCGTGCAGGTAAGGAGGAGTTTCAGCAATTAGGTGTAACAATAACACGGACACCGCTTGCATGCAGACAGATGCCTGAGCACTTCTCCACGGGCAGGAGCACCAGACTGCTTGCTCTCTCAAGATCTGACATTACTTATATCCTCAGAAGCAGCATCAGGACCGTATTTGCAGCTTGCATCTGTTTACTTTTCAGACAAATAATGTTATTCCCATCCTCTCCAGAGCCCCGCCACACCCTCCTGCTACAAGAAGGCCAAAACCTCCGGCCCCAAGTCTCAAAACCCAGCTTTCACACCCAGATCTGCAGCTCTACGTTCCTGACTTCACCCAGCAAGTCACTTCACCTCTCATCCCCCCACCTGTCACCGGGGATAATATTTTTTCCTGACACGCTTTGTTATCCAGAGATAGAAGATTCTGTAAATGCTGAATTATTATCATCGAATTACAATACTCAGAACATTGTCTCCCTTTGGGATTCATGCTGCGAGGGGAGAGAGCACAGTGCAGCACTCGGAGCTGCGCCGTGCCGTGCTCAGCTCCCTTGGAGACAGCGGGGATGGATGCTGCTTCCCTGCTTTCTCTCTTCCTCAGCTGTCCTGGAAGAGTCTCTCTGACAGGTCTTCTGCCGGAGAGGATTGAACTATATTTGAAAGGTAATTTTGGAGCAAATGGGAACAGAAGTGTCAGAGTTGTCACGGAGAGATTTTTGGAATTTCCTCGCCTTTTCAGGGGGCGAGGGAAAATCAAGACGTGTGGCATTTCGCTGTTTTCAAAACGGGATGGATCTGACATGGGACGGATCCTACACCGCTGCCTCCCGCAGGCTGTGGGGCTGGAGGACCCTGCAAAAGCCCTCAAAATGGAGCCAGCCCCCAGAAAGCCCCACACATGCGGGTTCTCTCCTATTTTCACCTTCAGAAATTAAAACAGATCTTTTCACCACATGGGACAGCCGAGTACCCTGCCGAGGCTCCCACAGAAGCTGTCTCGCAGCCTCTTCCCAGCCCCACCAGTGGCAGCAGCACCGGCTGGGCACACACGTCCCCAGACGCACCAGTCCCATCACATCCCTGGGACATCCCAAAGTCGGAGCGCAGAAGCACAGAGCCAGCAACCCCCAGGTCTGCTGTGTGCCATGCAAGGCTTTGTGCCCCCTGCGCCTCCACCAAACCGCCCGTGGGACAGCTCGATGGGCACAGCACCTTCTGGGACAGCCCGTGGAAGGACCAGCACCCACCAGCCCACCCCAACCCCACACAACAGGGGTCCTGGCACCGTGCACGGGGCAGGCTCGTTCCTGGAGGCGACACCACGTCACCAGCCTGCTGGTGTCTGGGCAGAGCAGCGTGACCTGCTACACGGTGTTGGCTCGCTTCAGCATCTCCAAGCCATCCAAGCCATCTCCAACGTCACCTCTCCAGAAGTGGAAAAGACAGCCAAATCTTCAGGCGTGGGCAAAGGCTGACAGATGGCTAAGCACTGAGACAAGTCAGGAGAATCGGCCTCCCCGGGCAGCACAGCCAACAAGAGGAGGAGGGCAGCAGCCTGCGCCTCTCGGTATCCCTGCTAACACAGCTCATCAGGTGCCTGCCTGTGTCCATAACTCAGGCCACCAGCCCCAGAAATCTTCCAATCGTTTGGTTCACGCTGGGGCTCCCTGGAGACCTGCACAGCCCTCGCTGCCTTCCTGCCCCTCACCAGCTCAGGGCACAGCCCGGCTCCATCCCCATCGCTCCTGCTGTCACATCCACTGCCACTCCCTGGGGACTGTGGCAGCAGGTGATGCAAGACCTTGCACTTAATTGCAGGAGGAAAAAGGGAAAAAAAAAAATGTTCACAGTGATGAAGAACCCCTATCATAAGCCACGTTATTTGTGTCTCTTTTCTAGAGACTTTCAGAGTTTGCTTGGGGTTCAGTTTGTGTTTTGCGATTCAGGTCTGCGGCGTGCACAGAAGTAAGTCAGCCACGTGCCATCCATCCACCCGTGTGCACCCCGCCTGGACAGCACGGGAGGTGCCCGACCCTGCCACCAGCCAGCATTGCACACCCAAACACCTCGCCTCCCCACCGGCTGCTTGGTGCCCTCCTGCCTACCCTCAACGTGGGGAGCAGGCAGGTACAAACCTCCCCCCAGCACTGACCCTTTATTTATCACGGCAGGCTCACTGCCAAACACCTCAGGGAGAGGGGAGAGTATTTCAAAATGAAAATCCCACACCCTTCCAAGCTCTAGGGTTAAACCTGCTCTTCCTGCCATTGCACTTGCCGGTTTGCTGGCATCAGAGGACGCGGGCAGGGCTTTCCCATGCTCTTTGTGCTCCCCCACAGACCTCGGGTGCTGATGCTGAGGGCAGCAGTGAGGTTGGTGGGTGCCACGGGGAGGGAAGAAGCACACGGGCAACAGTCACAAGAGCTCCTCTGGAGGACGAGCCGTGATTAAATATTTATAGATTTTAATGCATTGATTTGTTAAGTCGGGAAACGGCCCTTTAGGAGTTTGAAGTTGCCTTTCAAGGCAGCTCTTAATCAGCAACGCAGGTGCAGCAAAGAGGAGCTCAGCACGAGGCAGAACCACAAGGACGGGAGGGCTCGGGAGCAGCGGGAGCAGGGCTTTCCCCTCCGCGGCTGGGAGGGGAGCTGGGCAGCTTGGAGAGCCCTAGAAGAGATTTATTTCTCTTTCTAATTAAGTTGCTCCTGACAGGGATTTATTTTAGGGCAGTGTTTTGTAGGAGAAAATTAAGTGATGCTGCTGAAGGAGAAACAAACTCTGGGGTCTGACGCCAGCCGCGAAGCAAAGGCTCCGCGCCCCTCCTGAAATCAGCACGAACCGACGGAGGGAGGCTGCTGCCTGTGCCTCTCGCTGCATCCCCAGCCCTATTCCAGCCCCTGGCTATGCTTAAGGGGAAAAACTTTAAAAAAATGAAAGAAAGGAAGAGAAAAAAAGTGCCCAAACCAACTCTGCTTCAAAAGCACAAATAACCAAAAGCAGGGGGTGCCCAACCGGAGCTGGCACAGGCAAGGTCAGTGCTGCTGGAAGGGCTGCCAGGGGGGCACAGGGGGCTCCTGCTAGAGGAGGGCACGGTCACAGCTCTGGGCCCCCATCTGCTCCTCGTGGGCACTGACCCTGCCCCATCCCAGGCTGGGACAGAGCTCCAGGACCGTGATATTTGTCCTCTGGAAACGCCTCCCCCATCCCATTTATTACAGTGCAGAACCAGACGCACGATGCCCGCCCAGCAAAGCTTCCTGGAATCCAGCCATGGAAAACAATATTTCCAACTAAAATGACAGTTTTAATTTTAATTCAGCCAACCGGAGGGTACAAATTAAGCATTACCCCTTCCCTCCCTCCTTTCTTCAGTGAAATTATGTTTCCTGAGAAGAAAACTGTGAGGAGAGCTTTGGATGCTCTTCTCTGGCTGGGAAGCACCAAGCAGTCCCAGGGCCGTCCGTACAACATCCCATAGTCCATTGAATCCATTAGCTTACTTATCAATATGAGATTAATTATTCCAGTTCAGCGGGATGTTTAGTTATTTCCTTTACGCTCCAGCTACCGCGCTCGGAAGAGCCGCGGTGCTCTCGCCTTGGTTCGCTGGGTTCGCAGGTCCTGCTGCTCACCTCCAGCTTTTAAGACACAACCAAATGCCTCCTCTGGGCTCACAAACAAAAAGGCAAATAAAACCCATTTCAGGAGAATCTGCTGGTGTCTCTATTAAAAACTGTGTGTGATTTCCAGCGACAGGACCAGGGAGCAGAGCCTTGTCCCCATGGGCGCTGCCACCTCCCACCCCTCTCCAACCCACCCTGGGGCGCACCAAGAGCCAAAGCTCCCATGGGGGCTGCGGTCACCTCCTTAAAATGTAAGTGAAGCACCTGGAATTTGTGTTCTTGCTGCCCAATTTTAACAGGAAAGGGTGGATGGGAAAAAAAAAAAAAACGGGAGGGACCATGAAAATGTGGGGAATACAAACTCGCACACGTTTTGTTCCCGAATCCTCCAAACGTGACTCACTTTGTTCTATTGTGACAAACTGAAACGCCTCTGAGGAGTTCATTTCACGTCTCATCCATTCTCTGAATAATGGGAAAATCCCTCTTTGTTTCTCTAAGATATCAGCACACACTATGCACCACGTATACCCGATTCCATTAGACATAATGGAACGAGATTGTCCCAGAAGTTGTTTTCAATTGCTTGAGTGCATCCTTCATTTAGGGAAACAAGAATGTATGAGCTGCTCTACCCGCGCTGACGTGAGGACGCAATCTTTAAGCTCGAGTCAGGGCCATTTGCTTCCTGGCAGGGCTCGGGGATGGGACGAGGGTTGGTCCTCCCTATTCCCAGCCCCAGAGCTGCCTTCAGCAGGATGCCCAGGTGTCCTCCTTGGGGAAAACCCCAGCGAGAGGAACTCCAGCCAGCACCCAGCCATGCGTGAAGCCGGAGGTCGAGCTGTGCCACAGCCCAGGGCCCCTCCTGCTGCGTTTCAAGCTGAGCTGCTCCGAGCAGGCACTGAAGCCTTGAGATGCTACAGGAGGTGCAGTGCAACGCTGTGGATGCCCCAGGGATGCCCCGATTCCTCAGGCTCCCCCGCGTGCCGTTACGCAGCCCATGCTCACCGCCTGCTGCACGCTCCGAGGGCTGGAGGAGAGCAGCACCGAGGCCTCAGTGCATAACAAAAAGCCTGCTTACCTGCCAAGGAAAACTGATCCCCAAGGAAAGCACGTTCTAGCTGGCTGCCTACAATTTGCTTTGACTTCCTGGGACAAAAGAAAGTTTGAAAGCCTGGGAGACAAAATGGGCTGCCTTAGAGACACGGAGATAAGAGCGCGGTTAGCTCCGCAGCTGGGGCTCGGCGGGGGGGAGGAGGGATCACAGCAGACAGCTCAGGTTTTGTTTTTTAATTGGCTGCCACCTTGAGATAGCTCTCTTCCCAGCATGAGACCAAACAGCACCTTAAGCCTCCAGGATGCTCTTCAGCAGCGCATTTGGTTGAAGCCTTTGCTTAAAGCAAAGCGCATGTCGGAGCCACGCTGCTGAATGGGGACGGATGCTCACAGAACCAACACACCCGTGTACTTGCTGCGCGCAGTTACCCCCAGCCACACTTCACAGCTCAGACTTGGGGCATCTCAAGTCTAACAGGTTTTAGATTTCCCCCTTGGAACAACAGGCGCATGATCCGAGCGCAACCGGAACGACAAAAACCGCACCTCAAAGCACAGAGCCACTTCCGAGCTGTTCTTCTCCGCTGCACTTTTATTTTCTTTTCAGATTTACCTCCCCAGCCCCCTAGGGAAGGGGCAAACCAACTCCTGCAGGAGCCAAGTGGAAGCCCAGCAGCATGGCACAGGGGCTGCAGGGAGAGGAAGGGGGCTGAGCCTGGAGGTAAAGGGTCCCAGGGCTGCCCCTGCATCCCCTCCTCGTGCCTCTCCCCCTGCTGGTTCTGCCTCCTGCCCGGCCTCTCACCTTGGCCATGGGACAGGGCTCAGCATCTCCTCCCCGCATGCCCAAAAGCTTATTGCAGCCCTGTCCTAGCCTGCAGATGGATGAGCTCAGGGCCACACTGAATCATACTTTTTCCCTTGAGCTGGCACCCAGCCCTCCTTCTATAGCTTCTCCTGGCTTGGCTTCAACAGCAATAGGTTTTATTACTATGCCTTGCTGCCCTAATTCTCCCCGCACTCAATTTTCCAGTGACATGGTGACCCTCTGCCGCGCTGGCTCGCTCCGGGCAGGCAGCGCCGGGTCCCGCACCCACAGCAGCATGTGGAACTGGAGCGGAGGGGCAGGAGGAGCAGCCTCCTGCGGGGGAGGAAGGCTGGGGGGCACCTGAAGGGAGAGAAATACATGAAAGCTGGTGAAAGCAAGGATACAGAGCAAATGAATGGTCAGGGAAGAGAAAGAAGAGAGCCAAAGCAGCAGGAGTTAGACAGGTGGGGTAGGAAAACCTACACCAACACGCAGCTATAAAATAGAAGCGTGGTACCAGCTTGAGGCACCAGTCAGGCTGTCATTTTCTCACCCCAGGTGAAACTCTCGTGGCTCCAGATGTCACCAGCCCAGCTCCACAGGCCTCCAGCCCCCCTGATGTCTCAGTCACCTTTCTGTAGCCCCCCTGGGGCACCCGGCGGAGCGGAGACAAGACAGCCTGCCTCAAACCCGCTGTCTGGCTTGGACCACGCTATCCACCTGCCTGGGCTGCAAGGCAGCTGGAGGGGAGCCTGACAGCTTGCTCCTTCAGGCTTCAACCAGGCACATCCCAGCCCTACGTTCGGGGAGGGACCCGGCCCCACAGCACCTCCAGCCTGGCACTGGGGGCTGCCAGAAGGCAGCTCAGCCCCCAGCCGCTCCTGCTCCATCCCACCCTCCTCGATCCCAAACCTGGTTCGCAGGGGGCACACAAGTGCTGGAGGGAGCAGCCCCACGGGGGGCGAGAGCGAGGGGACGGTGCCAGCACAGCCGGGGGCTCCGGGAGGAGGAGGAGGATGAGGAGGAGAGTGCTGGCTGCAGCTGCCTGCCGAACACAATGCGGAGAGGGAGAATGGCCTGTGATTACAATTTGGAGGGCTTCTACGCACTGAAAGGGAACTGATTCAATTGTGCCACAACTCCTGAGAAGCTGTCAGCAATCAAGGCGTTCTCCCCGCTACAATCATCGGAGGCAGGGTGCGCACAGAGCAGAAAGAGCGTGGTTTAGGTGATGGCAAGGTAGGACTGCGGGGCTCATTCTGCAGCTGTAATTTCCTTCCCGGAGCAGATCCATCGCAGGAGGTAGATGGGACATGGAGGAGCCCCCGGGTTGCAAAACACTGCCCTGGGGAATGCAGGAAGCACTGAGACCCACCACGCCACTTGCGACGCCTCGCTGCAAACCTCAGCCCAGGCTGAGAACACATTAAAAAATAAATAAAAATTTTAAAGCAGACAAGGTAGAAACAATCCCCCAGCTCCCACCCTTCCCTGACACCCGCTATTGCCAGCAGGGGATAAATCTCCCCCAGAGCGTGCCCAGAGGGGATGAGGCTGAAGCTGCAGAGCCAAATGAAACCAGAGCCTGGCAGAGCCGACCCCAGCTGCACCATCGGGCTGGGAGCAGCTCGCTGCTGCAACCTTACAAAACTCGCTTTGCAAGGCTGGAAAACAACCCCAACATTTCAGCTTTCGGGCCTGCAAAAGATTGGAGTTCATTGTAAAGCATGCACCAGAAACACGACGGGTCTGCTTTGCTGCTGATGACAGAACGGAGCCACCGGCGTGCTGGGAGCAGCACTGCAAGTGCTGAGTATTTCAGAATTTATCACGAGTGCGGCACGAATGGGACTTTTACAGCTCGGTCCACGTGCAAAAACCAAAGCCCACACCAGCCTGTGCTCCTCCCAGCAGTACAACACCCAGGAAACTCTTCCCTCTGCATCCCATCAACCAGCCCCCAGCCCCGAAGGCAGCCTGCACCAGGGCGCTTCTCACACCACAAAGCTGCCGTGCCAGGAGCACATCTCCCCCCGGCCCGTGGCTGCAAACCCCCTGCAGGGGCAGCAGGAGGAAGGGCAGCACACACAGCATCACCTGCACGGCGCCGGCCAGCCGGGGACAGTCTCAGGTTTGCACTCGCATCCCGGGAAGAGGAGCCAGGCACCGGTGGCTCAGATGCCCCTTGTGAGACTCATCATCTCCCATTTTCAGAGGCACGAGGACTTGCATCCTTTAATCACCCATTTGCAGGGCTCCCAACTAAAGTGTTTTTTTTTTGTTTTTTTTTTGTTTTTTTTTTTTTAAGCTTTGGGGAACCACCACGGAAGAACACGCAGATCTGACATTGCCTGAAATTGGGAAAATTCATCACGTGCACACGGATAGGTAGGAGCCATCCTATTATCCAAGGAGATTGTAATTACCTCGTTTGCCTATTAAAAGGACACTGTGACAATATTTAAGTTGGAATGCTTGGGTTATTTGCTAAAAATTATGTGGTAGCAATCAAGTGAGAATTTAAGCTGTAATACAGCCACAGCAATATTGCCAGTAATTTGTGTAACCAATAACAATTATTTTTAATGTATTAGCCAACATGCTTAAATGTGCTTTTACATATATATGCACACACATAAAGGTACAAACTTTTCCCATAATGTTTCTCGAATGGCCTGAGCACGTTAAAGACCATGCAAGTAACAGTGTGGGTCTAAACAATACGGAGCGTTAACCCCTGCTTTTGATTTCTCCTTCTGTAAACCCAAGTTTTTAACACCATCCCAGCACACACAGGTAGCCACAGCAGCCCTAAACAAAGGCTCTCAGCCAGGACCATTCACCAGAGCAGCGGCCGGGCAGTCCCATGGGTAAGGACTCAGAGCATGGATTTCCCCTTTCAGGTCTGAGCTGATGGGAGCAGGCAGCACCCAGCCTCCGGAGCTGGTGCCACCCCACTCCTCCAGGAGGTGGCCAATGCCAGACCCCACGAGTGGATGCAGAGTGTGAATTCCCCCATCAGGAACCGGGGCAGCGTGATTCCCCCTTCCCTGCAGGCACCCCCTGGGGTCACTAACTCCTCCGCCCTGGGATTACTGAGGGAAATGTCCTGGCTCTTTCTTAAAAGGCTGCTCTAGCCCTGCTCCCGGGCTTGATCCTGGTTTTGCTGTCCCTTAACATACGGCCTGCCCAGTTGTGCGGGGTACGGAGCAGCTTTCTTTCCCTAAATAACAATAAAAAAAGGAAGCAGACTCATATGTTTTTACTTGGCATCTCCCTCAGAAAACAGAAGTCTGACTACTTATTCCTTGCACTCTGCAGGGCTTAAATCCCAAATTACCTTTGCCAGGCCAGACATGGCAAATAAATCCCCGCTCCTGGAGATGTCCTCACCGTTACCAGAGCGTGATGGGACCGGCATCCCATTGACCCCAGGACCCCGGGAGCTCCGGCTGTGACCCCCAGCTCTGTCACCGCCTTCCAGCCGACACGTGGCCCGGGAGGGATTGCCCAGGGGACGATGAATTTCCCTGCTGTGAGCAGCCTCGGGGAGCACAGGCACCAGTATTCAATTTCTTTCTCTGCTGTGGCATTTAACCTGTGGATGGGAGTGGCGGGGTGGGAAGAGAAGGGATACAGGGGAGGAAGGATGTTTTTGTTCAAGGCATCCCTCCCACGTCCTACCCTCTCTGAGAAGTGTGGGAAGAGGCTTGCTTTATTTGTAGAAATAAGAGGAAAAAAAGAGCAATATCGCAGCCCGTTGTAGCCTTCTGGCAACTCAAGTATGGGAGAGCCGACACAAAGCAGCTCTGCCAGAAAGGGGCTGCCCCTTAGGCTCGGGAGCAGGAGAGATTGCAGCAATCACACAGCATGACCCCTGCCTGGCAGTGGGCAGCTAATTTCATTTGGGGATTTGTGCTTCGTTTTCAGCCCAAGTTTATCTAATTGCAGCTTCCAGCTGCTGGACGTGGCTGTGTCTGAGCCTGGGGGGCTGGGGGCTTTGCTGCGAGCAGCCTTATTTTCCCTCCCGTACACAGAGAGATGGCCAGCTGATATTATTTTTCCCAAGCTTTCACAACAGGGAAAGGCCACGGATGTGTGCCTGGAAAACAATCCTCTTCCACAACATAGGAAAGGGAAACAAAAACCTCCCAACACAGGGTTGGGCTCAGCCATACATCACACCTGCCTTTCCCTCCGCACACCCAAGGATGGGCTGGTATTGTAAAAGGAAAAAATAAAAGACGACCGTGGCCCTGGGAGGGCAGAGCTAAATATCAGACTGCAGGAGGGAAGGAACTTCATTCTCAGTCTAATTGGGGGTCAGCCAATTCGGAAAGCAGCAAAGTATAACCTGAGCAGGTCAAGGCAACACAACTTCCTTAAGGGACTGTGGGAGAGAGGCATGCCGGGCAACCTGGCAGTGTTATCTGCGAAAGCAAAGCCTTTAAAATAGATGAAGGTGATTTAGAGGGTCTAATTTCAGCGGATTTTCGGAGAGCTTATGATAAAAGTGCTTCATAAAAGATTAAGGAAAATAAATGGCTGCCCAGTAAGGGGCACAGCCAGGCACGGATTACAGCCAGCTAGACGAAAGGAAACAAAGACAATGCCTCCCAAATTGAGCAGGGGTTAGCAGGGGCCAACTGCATTAAAGGAAGGCTTCAGGAAACGGAGGGCAAGCTGCATTTCTGGAAGATCGTGGGGAGCCCTGGTGTGCTGAAGCTGCGGGGTCTGAGCAGCTCCAGCCTCACTCGGGGGCAGTCAGAGGGGGAAATCCTGCACAGCACCAGGAGCTGCACGGGCTGGGCATCGCTCCTCCAACACTGCTGATGGATTTTGGGGAGTGGGGGTCCTGCGGGGTCAGCATCTCGGGGTCCCACCAGACCTCTGCCCCCCAGGCAGCAGATGCACAGCTCCTGGATTAGCACCTTCTGAGCTGCAACATCCTGGTAAACAGCCGTGTATATAACATACAGCAGTTTGCAGCTTTTTGGTGCTACCTCCCCTCCCTACTGCTGCCCCAAAAGAGAAACAAGGCTCGTATGGACCCTGAGGGCCATTTTCCCTCCCAAAACTCCCCCAAATATGCTCCTCTGCCAAACTGGACAGAGGACCCTGGGCATGTGCTTGCCTGCAAGCTGCAGCGCTGCTGGAGAACATCTGCAGGCAGGACTGTGCACGGAGCTTGCTCCAGAGGCAGCCTCTGAAGCCTCTAAGCAAATATTTGACATATATTTCAGGGAGGTTGTAGGGAGGGTGGCTGCCGGTTCATGCAAGCAAGTTAAATTGGTGAGAAGCTGCTTCAGTGCTTTTCATTAACAACCCAAGGGGGAAAAGAATGGAATTCCCAATCTGAAGTAAAATGAAAAAAAAAAAAAAAACACCCTTTTCTTCATGCGAAGCTAACACAGAGTAAATCAATCAAACTCTGCTCCCCCATGACAGGGGAGGACGCATCACTGCACAGCGCTCATCGCTCCCCCCAGGGATCTCTCAGCTCAAAGCCTCTCCCAGCAGCAGCCCGGGGCCACGACAAGCTCCACAGCCAGCCCGTCCTGTCCCACCGGCTCCCACACCTTGCAAAGCACCCCCACCCCGAGTGAGGCCCTTCCCCTAACAACGCCGAGGAGACAAATCAGTCCTCGGGCTATTTAAGACTTTGTGCAGTTTTTTCAGGAGCCCAGGAGGATGACACATCAGGAGCCTCCGCGCACCTAATGAGAAGCCGTTCAGCTACAACTTCTCGAGCAATCCAGACAGCAAGTGCCCAGCTTCCCAGGGATTTTTTGGTAGGGAGCACTAATGGCATCAATCAGGAAGCCAGCCGAGCTTCCGACGCCCACCACCGTGTGCTGCTTCCTCGCCAGCCTCGCCGGCAGCGCCCAGCAGTGGGAGTGCGCTTCCAGCCTGCCCCGAGCCGTGCAACCCGCTCCTGTGTGCAGAAAAGCAGCTGGGCAGCAAGGCTGTATAGGACAAAACTGTTCTCATTTAGTCTGAACGTGGACTTGAGAGCCTGGTTTACACCCAAAATATCGCCAAGTACCTGCCCTGTGGGGGGGACTGGAGAGAGGCGGTCACCTACTGCATCCAACTGGAAGAGCAGGGGGAAAACCAGTGCTCCGCCAGCAACAGGAGCTCCCCAGCAGCCAGCTCACGTGCTCCCTGCTAACAAAGACACAAGTGAAACTTGAAATGGAACACGTTTGACAGTGTCCCTACATTCCCCCCTCAGCCAGAGCCAGCAGAGCGCATCGGTCAAATAAACTCCTCCGTGCGTGTCCAGCAGCCACGCTGTGCACACGTTGCGAGGGAAAGCCCCTTCAAATGGGATTTCTCCCCACTGGGGGTTTTTCCTCTGGTAAAATCTATTTAAAAAGAAGATAAAGTATCTCTAGTTTGACTGAGGTTTTATTCAGAGAAAGCTCTGGCTCAGAAATAATTGCCATTTGCTATAATTGGTGAGATGCAGGAAGGGACTAGATACAAGTGGAGTCTGGTGCAATTTTGGGAGATTTGTTACGCTTAGCTCACTTCTATCAATTTCAGTGGCTCAGACGCTTATGACCTGTTGCTCAGCTTATTGTGAAAATGGCTTTTATTTACTGCACTTCCATTAAAAGATGAAATCCATGCATAGGGCTCACAGGGCAGAAAATCACAGTTTACGTCTCAGCTTATCTCCCTTCAGCGGCCTCAGCTCATTTTCGCCCTGGCTCGCTCCCAGCTGCCATAAAAAAAAATATTTCCGAGCAGTGTTTTGAGTAGCCAAGGCCCCTTCCAGCCCCCGGGGCAGGCGGCGCATTCAGATTTTAAGGGCACGCTGGGCGCTGCAGCCGCTGCATCAGCTCGGGCTGAGGCGCGGGGATGCCGAGGGCACCAGCGGTCCTTCTGCAGCATCACTGTTCAGCAGGGATCAGGAGACACGTGCACGTGGGGGAGAGGAAGGGAACTTTAAACAATGCAGAGAGGTTTTAGTCTGTGAAAGCACAGAAAATGCCCTGACTCGGCCGTGCTGCAGCAGTCAGACTTGCCGGCTGCTGGGCGCACCGCAGCCATTTGCTGCTCAGCACGTGGGGAGCAGCTATCCCGGCCCAGAGGCTGCAAATTCAGGGCTGGCCAGCCCATTTACACATCTCCACCAAACAGTTCTTATTCTTGCTTTGCATTTCTACCAATCTCCTTTGTGCAGCTCCACCAGGCTGTGGCAGGACAGGACGCCTGGCACCCACCCACCCAGCCCTGGGCAGGGGCTCAGCATCACCTGCACTAACAGGGAGCTCCTCTGGGCCCCGTGAACAGGCAAGAAGGGAGGACACAAGGGGATCTCCCTCAGTCAAGGTCATTTCATGAGTCAGCAGCAAAGGCAAGACAGGATCGCAGAATAACCCAAAAGCCCCATTTTTCACCAGGCACACCTG
Organism: Heteronetta atricapilla; assembly: GCA_011075105.1. Classification (NCBI taxonomy): domain Eukaryota; kingdom Metazoa; phylum Chordata; class Aves; order Anseriformes; family Anatidae; genus Heteronetta; species Heteronetta atricapilla. The sequence continues at coordinate 3,741,840 of CM021747.1, forward strand.
CACGCTCATTTGTGCTTCCTTCAACTGCAAAGTGAAGGTAACCAAGGGGAGCCACTTCTCTTCCCCCTGAATGCCAAAATGATCAACAAATCGCTTCCACCTCCCCAGGCAGATCCCCAGCCCTCTCCTGTAACTCAGGAGAGGAGCAGGCACAGCAGAGCCCCAGCCCCACCGCAGTCAGTTGCTGTGGCTCCGCTGAGCCCCTCTGACCTTTCCAGGGCAAGCTGCAGCTGCCAGGCTCGCTAGGAGCTGTGCTCCCAAAGCTCTGCACGCTGCAAAATCCTGGCAAAAAGCCTCGGAGCAGCTGAAAGCCTCAAGCTACTCCTCCAGACTGCGGGGCAGGTCCTTCCTCTGCCACCTGGGTGACATTGCTGTGCCTTTGCTCGGTCCCTCTGTATTACAGAGCAGGAACCAAGCTTGAAGCACGGAACAAGACACAGCAAGAAATAGGACACCTTGAGGAGGATCAGTAAAGTCCCCTTCTTTTGGAAAAACCCAAATGCGGCACACACATCCCAGCTACAGCAGCCCCTTGTGCAGCCAGCTCTGAGCAGCCTCCAGCTCGCTCCCACCCCAGCTCCAACAGCAGAGGACTCCTCCAGGAGGCCACCAAGGAGGACACAAGACCTCACCATCCTGGCACACAATACACTCAGATTTGGGAGCACCAGGCACGGGGAGCCCGGGGCTGTCCTGTCCAGCACAGCCCAGCAGCCTGGGGAACCAGAAAACAAAACAGAAACCACTCAGGTTTTGTGGCCAAGCCTTCAAGGAACAGCAGCGGTGCTATTCCTGGGTGGCAGCGCTGCCGGGGTGTTACTTTGCTGCTTCAGAAAAAAGCAGAAGAGCAGCAGGATGAAAAAGCAGATGCAGCCAAAAATGCAAAGAGATCCCTGGAAGCGGAGCACTTGCCAAGCTTCTCCCTAGCGCTTCAAGACACCCACTCGTCCTCCCCAGGGGCCTGTCAGACTCATATGGCAGAAAATACACGCTGCACTCCCACCCGAACCCAAAAGAAAGGACCCTTAAATAAACCTGGAATCTAGGGCTGGCAGGGAGACCAAGGTGGGGGTGGAAGAGGAATTTTTGGTGTCTATTTTCTAACGAGGGAACCGCCTGACAGCTCTGCTACAGAAGGCCAGGGCTCACGGCCCTGCAGCTCACGCAGCCCCCTCAGCCTTCGTGATGGGTGGCTTTCACACGCTCCGAGGCTCCGGGTATTTGAGAGCACACAGTGGAAAGCAGAGTTTAATGGTGATAAAAACCCACCACCACAAGGCAACAGAAAATGCTAAGAAACAGCAGATAGGAGCCCACAGATGTCATCTTCTGTCCTGCATCCCAGCGGTGCGGTGCTGCCCATGGCAGGAGGCAGCGCACAAGGACCCATAGCCCAAATGGGTGAGCAGGGAGCCAAGGCTGGGGCCTTGGGGATAGGGGACAGCCTCTGGAGGAGGCAGGGAAGGTCTCCCTGCTAGGACACCCACCAAGCCCTCACCCTTCCTACCACTACTGCTCACAGCCAGCCTCTGCCCCCAGCCGGAGGTGGCTGCCACCAGCCTCCCCCTTCACCCAGATGCTGTCCCTCTGGCTAATCCATTATGCAGATGCCTGCTGAACAGCTGTGAAAAATTTGTTTTCATTTGTCAGCTTTCAGACCCGCTCTAATTGCGATGAGCACAGCTCTGCCCGTCACGCCGGACGGGATCCCCGACACAGCAGCCGAGGCTCACAGCCCTGCTGATCCTTGAGGACAGCCACAGCGATGCTGGCCAGGGAGGGTTTAAGAGCTGTCTTCTGTGTGAACGCTTTGTTTCCCCTCTTTTAACGTGTGTCAGTTTAAGTTTGTTAAAGCACTTTCATCTTCCAAACGGTGTCACAACTCCCCTTCAGCATCTTCATAACAATGCCACAGTTTCTGCTTCAGACCGGCTGTTCAGACTCGCTGCTCACACCTACACCCAGCGTTAAAGCTCCGCGCTGAGCGGTTGTGATGAAACAGGAGCAAGTCGCTCATTGACTAAAGACAACTTCTTTCATCCAGCACTAATTAGCGGGAACATCCCTCCCTGCACGCAGACCCGTGGTCAGTGCTGGGCCTGTCCGTGAGGTGCTGTGCAGGTACAGGACAGGGATGCAGGAGCCCTGGGAGCTGCTGCGGGACCCCCCCAGCTGGGGCAGGAGGCACAGACCCCCCTGCGGCCCCATGCCCTGCAGGGAGGCAGCAGCAGACCCCACGGTATCTCCATCTGTGCGTGCCCTGTTGGATGGGATGGGCATGTGTGGCCCCAGGAGACCGCTCTCCCAGTGCAGCCCTTCCTCTGAATGCACTTTGTGCTCTCCGTGCAGCCCCCTGAGCCCTGCAAATATTTGAGAGAGGTTGGAAGAAGCAGCAGAGAAGGCTGGGGATGACAGCCCGGCCCCCAGAAGCGCGGGGAAGCCGCTGCTCCCTTCCCAGCTCCTTGCCCAGGGCCTCATGTGCCCTCCAGCTGCAAGTACCATTACAAACTGCAAAGCTTTTTTATTCCAGCTTACACCTTCCCCCACCCAACAACAGCCAAAGGAGAACATCAATGCCTCCCGCTCTGCCCTTGGGTGCCTTCAGAGCAGTTTTATGGAGAGGTGCTTACAGCCAGCAGTGATAAAACCCGTAACCCCTCGCTAACAGCCTGTCCCTGCCTCTGGGGCCACTGCCACGTCCGGAGGGATTTCCCCTGCCCTCCCCAGCTCATCCTCCCCACACAGGGCTCAGGAGCTGCTGTCCCACATCAGCTCTGTCCCACAGGGATCTGGGATGCCTCTCCCCAGGGAGGTGACCCCAGAGCTGCTGGAGCCTCGCCAGGTACTCATGGATAGATTTGCCCCGCTCCTGCTGCGGAGGAGCTTCGCAGACCAAGGGCTGCTGGAAAATTCACTGTAAGCAACTCGCAGCCCACCCCAGAGCAGCCCAGAGACCGGCTGAAGAGCTACGAGCAGGCAAGTGCAGGTTCACACCAGTGGGGAACGTGGTTTTGGGGAGTCAATGCTGCTGGGAGAGGCCACTGGAGAAGTACCAAAGGGTGCCCTGAGAAGAGAGGGCTGTCACCATGCCCCGCGCTCCTCCAGTGTCCCCCAGACTCCCTGCACTGCAGCCCCGGGCTGCTCAGCTGGGAGGAGCGCTGCAAGCAGGTTTTTTCCTCCTGTTTTGTGTTTAAGTGGCTCATTGAAACACGCTGTAAAACCCTTCATGGGCCAGGAGGAGGTTTTACAACCCTTTAAAGCAAGCTCAAGCAGCAGAGAAAACCTCCCCTGGCACGCACGATGGTTACCCGCGTGGTGTCAGGTAGCGCACACACTTGGGGGGCTGCTCAGGTTCAGGAGGCCACAGGCAGACCCCAAATCCTGACAGACCCCAAACCCTGCACAAACCCCAGCTCTCACCCGTTTCCTCACTCCATGGCTAAGGAACAGCTCAGCAGCAAAGCCGGCTGCTACAAAAACAGAACAACAAAAAAAGCAGAATAAACCCCGGAGCGGCAAGGAACAGCACGTCTGTGGTGTGAACTGCTGCTCCAGCAGGACCCCGAGCAGCCCCTACCGGCCCCGACCTCCTCCCCACGCCAGCACCCCGTCGGATGAAGGATTTCCTCCTCCAGCACAGCACAAAGCCGAGGCACGGCCGGGCTGCCCGCCTGCAGAGAGCAGAAGAGGTGAACAGCAGCGCCGGGATGTGACGAGATGTTCAGCAGCGTAATGAAGTCTGCGTCTTCGTGCAGCTCCAGTTTCCCGAATTATGTTAAAAGGCGATGTTGTGGCTGTTTAATTAAGCACGCTCCCAGTCCCTGTGATTGTGCTTGGGAAAAAAAAAAAAGGCGAGAAACACATGGCTGTTGAGCCAACACCAGGCACGCAACTGCAACAGGAAAAGCAACCACAAACTTCTCTTGCCTTTTTGAAATTAAGTCAATATCAAAGGATCTGGGTCCCCTGGGGTTCACAAGCTGTGCTGGCAATGCTGTCCCCACCTTGGTGGCCCAAGGAGCCACCACGGCAGGGCTCAGGGAGCGAGGGGAAGCTGGAGGAGCTGCAGGTGGCAACACCTGCGGCTCCTCGGGGATGAGTGTGAGAGGTTTGGAGCTTCCAGCACAAGAGGAAAAGGAAGAAAAGGCTGCTGCCCAGAGGGGAAAACGTTCCTCTCCTGCAGCTCCCTCTTCAGAAGGAAGGATGAGCCCTGCTAAAACCTCTGTGGCCAAAGAACCTCACGCTCTGCTTGCCAGGCTTCAAGCATGGGCCAGGGGGTGGAGGAAGACAAACCAAGCTGGCATGAACACAACTATTTATCCCATTCAATAATAAAAACAGATAAAACATTCATAAAAAATTTAAAATAACCCCCCCCCCCAAATTTTTCCCAAAACAAGCCCTAAGACAGCATCCACAGCACTAACCTAGGGCAGAGAACGCCCTGATTTTGAGGTGCACCTGCCCCATCTCAGGGGGCTCACAGCAATCCCATACCCGAATCCCACAGGGTAACCTCCCCTGCCGGTGCGGTGCCGTCAGCTTTATCGTGCGACCAGCTCAGGGCTGGAGGCACCTCGGCCCCATCTGCACCGCGCATCCTCCAGCCCCTGGGCACCAGGATGCCTTTAATGGGAACGAGTTCAGGCGGCTTCTGATTTTACAGTTTGTTTATAGCATAAACTGGAAGAGCTACACAGGATGGGAAAATGCATCCCATAAACAAACTGCTAAACTACGCGGGCTAAGTGCGCACCACTCCAAACAAAAATAGATTCGAGCTAACCTCAGCTTTTCAAGCATATGCCTCTGCTGACGGCTTCATTTAGCGCCACTTATCCCACTTCCAGCTTGGAGTTCTGGCCGCAGCCACCATCAGTGGCAGCATCAGGCTGCCACCGCTGCCTGGGCAGCTCCGGGGAGGCCAGGAGCAGGAGAAAGCAAACCCAGCTCACAGGAACAGCGCGGGCACCTCCAGCCCCGGCTCCCAGGCTGCGAGCAGCAGGAGGTGGCAGCAGCCCAGATGTCCCCAAAGGCCACAGCACATGGCCATGGCACCAACAGCAGGCCCAGAGCCAGTCCCCACCGTGTCACTTCAGAAGGGGACATGGGGTGACAAAAAAATGGGGGTGCAGGCACGTTCACTGTCTCCACCCCCAGAGCTGCCCCAGCAGCAGCCCCGTGCCCGGCAGCTGAACCCTGGCGCCTTGCTTATGGCCAGAAACGATTTCTCGAGCGCTCCAACTTTATTATCCACTTTCCCGGGGCTGTGCAGAGGGCACGTTCCCCTGTGAAAGCTTTTTCTGCCAAGATCCGAGGCTGTTGAAGCTGCGTGAAAGCAATTCCCACCCACTCCTGCTGCCCTGGGAAGGATATTTCATATTTTTCACCATTTTTGCATAACAAACAGCTACATTATTTTCCTCTTACTCCCAGGAAAGCTGGGCTTAGAGGAAAGCACCAGGCACAGAGCAGGGCTGAGACCAGACACCACCGAGTTGCTGGGATGAGGGGGAGTAGGGGGACACACCTAGCAGAGATCAGCCCTCACCGACAGCACTCGCTCACCCCGGCAGGCTGCGGCACACCGCGTCCGTAAAGCTCCTCGGGAATCCTTCAAGATGAAAGGTACACTGCAACACGGATGTATTATATCCACGGGCTTTGTTACTGCACACATCTCCTAGCACGGTTTTATTGCCGGAACACAAAGTTCAGCTGAAGCCTGGGGGCTCCTCGGGTGACAAACGCAGCCCTCTGCACTTCCCTCGGTGAGGGATGGAGAAGGCAGGAGCCCCCGGGGAGCGCACAGCACTGAGAGCAGCCAGGCACAGCGAGGAGCTGCTGGGACAGGTGAGACCAACACCACCCAGCTCAGCCCCTCTCCCTGCCCAAGGCACCCCTCGGGTCCCCACAGTGCTGCCATCAGCGTCCCTCCTCTCCAGCTGGATCTACAGCCGAGCCCTCGCCCCAAAAAGCATCGCTGGGAAGGGCCAGGAGCCCAGGGCTGAGCCTCACCAAGCGGTACCTGGTGCTGGCATCCCCCAGCAGACCCCGAGCTGCCCTCCCAGGGCACCAGACAGCAGGGTGCTGCACGGTGTTGGCTGCATTCACATGAGGGCATGAACCTACTAAAGCGCTGTGCACGTGGAGGAAAACCCAACGTGACCCTTCCTGCGGGCTCCTGTCAGCCCCGGAGGGGAGGAAAGGAGGCGTTTGTATGCTGAGAAGGAACTGAGATCCTATAAACTGTAGGTGTAGCTGCACCCTGGGCTGACCAGCTGGGATGGAAGAGGGAACATACACCCACCAACTGCCTTCTGCAACACCTTCCCCACACCACACTCTGCTGGGCACCTGTTTGCCCAGGCCACCCATCTGCCCACAGCACCCTTCTTACGTCCTGGGGAAATGAAGTGTGTCCATGAATGATGCCATGAGCCTTTCAGAGAAACCCAGGAGGAATTCCCTGGGCAGGAAAGAGTTTAAACCTCTCTGATTTATACAGCAGAGCTACAAAGGATCAGAAAGAAGCGTGATAGGGAAAGCAAAACAGACACAGCGAGATGTCCCAAGCAGCCCTGAGCTCTCCAGAGACACCCCCTGTGCTGAACCAGACCCAGAGAGGCACAGCAGGGGAATTCCATCTCCGTCACCACCAGCCCGCACAAGGCAGCTCTGAATAACCAAGACCAGAGCAGGAACAAGCAGCAGGCACGTGGTGGGAGCCCCTTGGCCTCAGAAGCCCACCCCAGTTGGGAAAGGGGTCCCAGAGCAGACCCTACTCCAGGCACAGGCTGCACAGACCAGTTAACTGGGAGAGCACCAGCTCTTGCCCCAGCTCCCTCCATGCCCTCGGGCAGTAAGAGCACGAGCTGCAGGGCAGGCATGGCACAGCAGAGGCTTCACAGCCTGCAAGAACCGCCAGGGAAGAGGCGCAACGAGTGCTGATCCAGGGCTGCGGTGAGCACATGTGCCCCAGCCTCCTGCCTGACCCCCTCACTGCACGCTGCTGGCATGGGAGCGAGAATCAGGAGCTGATGTTGCTGAGCAGTCGGCTAGAGGCAAAAAAACAAGAAATGCTGCTGCCCGTTCCTGTTTTCTGTCACTCGATCCCAAAGTTTAGGGACGGTCTGTGCTCCCAGGTACACCACCAGGTCACAAACTCCAAAGGGAGGAATGTGGGCTGTGAATGGCCCTGGGATGGACATGACCACAACCACAGCAGCCACAGACACGTGCTGCAATGCCAGCTCACGTTACGTGAGCACCATGGCCACGGGCAGCCCCCAGCCAGCCTGGGAGCCCAGATCCTGCAGCAGATCCCTGGGGAGGGCTCTGGCTGCGGGTGAGGCCACCTCTCCTGTGCTGTCTGCCTGCCCCACAAGGAGATGAGGGAAGGAAAAAAATAAATATCAACCCAAAGTCTCAAAGATGCTAGCACAGCTGAGCACTTGCAAGGTGCCCAACGCGGATGCACCAGCCTCCTGCATCCCCCCCCAACCCCGCTTCACCACGGGGCTGCAGCCACAGCCAAGTAGTCCAAGTCTCGATCCCATGGCCAAATGGGACAGAAATGCCAGACAGTGCTGAGAGACGGTCAGCAGCAGAGCTGGGAGCAAACCTCAGCCTCCAGGCCCTCCACTGGAGTCTACGCGCTGCTTATTCATCAGCCATTTGCACTTGGCAGGATCATTTCCCATCCTGCGTTAATCTTTGGGTCTTTGCAGCAAGGGCAGCGCCTCTCCATAGGCAAGCCTCAGCACTGCAGAAAGAAAAGTGCCAGGCCCCACAACAGGCATCCGGCCCTCAACCCCAGGCTGAAAGGGGACATTCCCTGTGCAGCACCGAGATCCAGGCTGCAGCACAGCCCTCCCACCACCCTCTGCTCCTGCAGCTGGGACACAATTTGTGGTTTATTCCCATGCACTGGAAGAGCAGGTGATGGTGCAGGGGGTGCTGGCCCCAGGGGGATCCCTCGCGCCCACACCGCTCTCCTTCTGGGCGCCCCGGCCCTTGTTCCCTCTCCCTGCCTGGATCGCTCCTGTGCACACGCCTGGGAGCAGCACCATCAGCTCGGTAATCTTCCCAAACACAGCAGTTACCAGGTGACTGGGAAATCTCTTTTACTGCTGATGCTGCTAATGGAAAATTTCTCCCCTTTCTCCGCTGCTTTCAAAGCCAGTCTGGTTCCACACTGACTGTCTCGCGCGGAGACGGAGGCATGGAGGGAGGGGCGCAAGGCTGGTGGGGAGCAGGTAATGAGAAACGGGGGGGCTCCTGCTTCTGCCTCCCTCCCTGGCAGCCTCCCCTGCCCCAGGCACAGCCCAGCTCCAGCCCCTATCTGCCCCATCTCCTCGCAGCCCAGCTGCCTCCACCGCCACGAGGATCCTGCCCTGCTCCCCAGGAGGCACACAGGATGCACTTGGAGGCAGAGGGGAGATATCCAAAGGGATCGATAGGCCAAAATTATTTACACCTTGATTTTTTCCCTGCCTGTCTCCTTCCCAGGAAAGGACCAGAAAAGCTTGCCCAGCCAGTGCAGACGCAGGAAGCCAAGATTGCCACTTGTCCCCTCTGCATACCATCCTGCTTCTTCAATACCATTAAGTGTCTCCACGCTGTCTGGACACTGGAAACCTTAACCAAATTAGCCGAGCCCCGAGCAGCAGCACAAGCATTCAATTGTCTTAAGTGGCACCACTTCTTCAGCTGGTTATGCACAGGCAGCATCCATCCCTGCTCGGAGCCGTCACAGGTAGCAGCAGGAAGGCTGGACAAGGCTCTTCAGTCCCCAGATCGCGTGGCTGCAACTGGAGGAGGGAAACTTTGCCACAAGCTGCGCTGTGGGCATTGCAGATGGGAACAGCATCACCGATGCAAGGCATCACTCATAGCACTTCTATTTTCCTTGCTTTTCTTTCCAGCCCCTGCCTCCCCCCACGCTCTACGAGGCATTTTGGTGTGATGGTAGGTGTTTCTCCAGCCACCTGCGACCGCTAACATATGTGCTGGGTAGCACGAGATCGATGCCTCCCCGTTCCCACAACGGCACCGACCCATTCTCATCCCATCTTTGCCAGCCCCGTGCTGAGCTCCCGTTACTCGCCTGGCACTGGGGAAGCCGCCGGGTTCATCTGGGTTTCACAGCCAGCACCACACATTAGCACCGTATCACTTCAGCAGGGCAGAGCCTTGTCCATCAAACAGCCTGGCTTCACAGTTTTAGGGCTCAGAAAGGCAAAGGCAGCACATTTTGGAGGCGCTGTCCCTCTGTGCCGCGGCACAGGCTTCCTCAGAGGTCACCCCCCTCCCTAGTCCCCAGAACATGGAGAAATGTGAGCTGCCCACCTCATTCTAGGAAAAAAAAAAAAAAAAAAAAAAAAAGCATATTTATTCCCCCAGCAGGAGAGCAAGAAAGCTCTCTGGCACACCGACACCCCGGGCCATGTGCTCCCCTGGCAGGGGAGGCAGGGGGAGCAGGGGATCCCCAGCGCCAGCCCCGCAGCGCAGCTCCAGCCTGCCCGCTGCGCAGCGCAGGCGGCTCTCTCCATAGTTAATCTTCTGTTGCCACTAGCTGGTCAACACGGGTACTCTCGGAAAGCAGCAATTCCCCGAGTACAGCTTCCCGTTCAGCTCAGGCTCCAGTTTTAGCTGGGATTTTCTCCCCTGAATGTAGCCGAGATGAAGCAAAATCCCTGCAAGCCCCCCACACGGTACTGGATGTGTCCGACCTTGGCTCTGAGGAGGGAAGTGGACGTCCAAGGACTGACCTGTTTTAATGAACTTTGTGCCCACAGCCTTTCTGGGAGCTTATAGAGCTCATCTTTCCTGCATCCACAGCAGCTGACCTCGAGCTCAGGACCCACATTGCTGTGCAACCCCAGCTGGGCCCTCCTGGCTCTCAGTGGTGCCCTTTCCCTCCAGGGACCTGGCTCAGCTCCCCTGGCAGCAACAAATCGGAGCCAGCAGGCACCAAATTTCCCTGCAGGACCCATCCCAACCTCCTGCCAGCCCCGATGGATTCCCAGGCCAGCAGCTTCGCATCCCCGTGGTGCCTGCAGCCCCACACACCCCATCTGGGGTCCCAGCTCCCCTTTCCGGAGGCTCCTGAGCATTGCTGGGTCTTTCCCCCCGCGCCCTCCGACAACTTGTGCAGCCCGGTGCTCGTGGCATCTGTTACTCCTTCCTCTTGCTATGATGCCACCACCCTCCCCAGGCTGTCCTCCCCACTGATGCAGACCTGGCCCAGACCCCAGACACTGCAATAAAAGAAAAAAAAATAATTGACCAAATTTCTGCTCAAAGCACAGTGCAAGTCTTCCACTGTAGCAGGAGGCGGTTAGCAGAAGCAGGAGGTATCCAGACCTCACCCGCCTCCCTGCCGCACAGACACAGCCCACTTTTCTGAAGCCCTGCCCTGAAGAGCTGAGCTCTGTCACTTAGGGGAAGCCAGAGCATCACAAGGGCCTCACGCTGGGAACGCCATCCCTTTGCCACCCACACGACCCTGCCCAAGACCCCGCAGACCAGCTCAATAGCCTGGAAGAGCAGCGCTGCTTAAAAGCGCCATCAGAAAGCTCCGATCTCACCAGGGCTCCCAGGCCAACCCGCAGCCTCTCCCCCCAGGCTCCGCAAAGCCGGGAGATGTTGACAAAAGCAAGCAGCAAAACCCTGCTCATGTATTTCCAGGGAAAAAAAAAAATCACACAGTAAATTCAAGCAATCTGCAGGGGACTAAGTGTTTTCCATTACTTTAATGCATTCTTATCTTAGCAAGGAAAAGAAGTTCAAGTTCCAAGATGGCTTCAAGAAAAGTTAAGAGAGGAGCAGCAGCACAACAGCACCAGGTAGATGGGGGAGCTGCACAGCTCCAGGGACGGGGATAATAGCGCCCAGGCTGCACACAGAGGGGCCACGGCGAGACACCGGCACCTCTCTGACAGCCCCAGAAACAAAGCACTGCAGACACCAAACAGCATCCATTAGAGCCATTTAGCAGAAGCGTGTAGTAAACTGTTCTTATGTAAGCCACTACCGGCTAACAGCAGTGGTAAAATTCTCCCTGCCTCTCTCTCTCTCCCCTCTCTATGTATATCTGCACACACACAGACAGAGCTCAGCCAAATTAGCTCTGAAGCTAACTGCTTCGTTCCCTGAATTGCACTTAAAGCAGGCTACGCCGCTCGTGGAGTAGCTATTGTACAGAACACATGGCTGCTGACTAAATCAAGACATATACCTTAGAGAGACCTCATTGTACAAGAATAAAGTCAATGATAGGCTGCACCATTTGCCAGTGTAACACTAGAAGAGTTAGGGGGGGGAAAAATACCGCAAAGCATCAGTTGTATCCAAGGTTAAGGAAAGGGCAGGATGCTTTTTCAGGAAAGGGGATGCACAGCAATTCATAATGCACTGGTGGCGAAGTTACATTTGTCATTTCCTGCCATCACCCTGCTTCGCTGTGTAATTTTCAAGTAATGTAATCGTGGGGTAAGGGGAGAAACATCCTTCTTGTCTCCAAAGACAGAGATAGAGGAAGCAAAACAAGGCTTAGGAAGCGCAGACAGCGAGACGCCCTGCTGGAGAGGGGACGCTCAACTAACTCCAGCTGCCCACGGGCGTTTCGGCTGCAGCTCCCCTGCTGCAGCCAGGGAGGGATGCGAGAAGGAAATGAAGGAAATGAAGTTTCCCAACTTCACCGAGGGCAGGAGGCTCCCTCGGTGCCCGCACACCTGCGGCCGGGAGCAGAGCATCTCCAGGCTCCCACCACCCCCTAGTGGGCTCCTACCTGTGGCTCTGCCCAGCTGCAGGGGGTGCCCCCAGCCATTTTGGGAAGAGATTTAGGCTCTTGGCAAGGTTTTAGGCTCATCATCCACAATGTGTCACATCTCAGATTGGCAGGGAGCAGGAAGAGTTGCCTCCCACCTAGAAGGGCTCCTGTAGAGACAAGGGATGCAGAGCGCTGCACGCACTTGGTACCAGCCACCGACTCGAAGCATCTGTTTCCTTAGCCCATTTTAACTTGATCTGCCCTTAAAAAAAATCCCACAGAAGTTTCACACAGCTACAGAAAGGGCTCTGGCACCAGCCAGCCTTTAGCTGCAGATCCCCCACCCTCCTTCAACTGCACAGGAAGGAGGGCAGGCTCAGGAGCCACACCAGGCAGGGAATAGCTGAGCAGCTACAGGACCACAGACCACCTCCCTCAGCCCCAGGGCTTAAATTAACCCATTGCCAAGAAGCCAGCGAGGTTTTATTTCATGCTTCCTGGCCTAGAGAGGCTTTTGAGCCCTGCAGAGGGAGCAGGAAGGGCAGGCAGCAGGGGAAGAGGCAGCACCCGACCCGCTCTCCTCCAGCAGCCACCCCAAGAACAGGATGACCTCAATTTATTCCCAAATAATTTCTCTTCAGAGCCCAGAGTGTCAGCACAAGGACTCGGTACCGCCTGCCTTACTATGCCTTTTTTTTTTTTTCCTCTCCACCACTTTTCTTTTCCTCCCCACCCCCAAAGCCCCTCCAGGATGCCAGGCCAAAGCAGCTGGCCTGAGGCACAGGTTTTGGGAGTGCTCCCTAACATGTCCTCACCCCCCCCAAAGCCAGGAAGCTTTGCTAGCAGCCAGCGCCCAGAATTAAAGGCATTTGGGAGCCTTCATCCCAGTGCAAATCAGCAGGACTTCAGCTCCTACACAGCTCCCACAGCTCAGGCCCAGACGTCCACTAAACACGCTCAGCACCACACACAAGCACACACAAGCATCAGAAATAAGGGCTTTCAGAGATCTGGACAAAGAGAAGCAACTATTTAAAGCAATCCCTGCCCGCAAGTCCCTGCAAAGCAATTCCACTGATCTCCCACACGTAACATGATTTTCACCTCCAAGAGCCCATTACGAGGCAGCAGCGGCAGCGCTCGGATTCCCAGCCACTGCTGAACTTAGAAAAAGATGGAGCAGCAAAAAAAGCCAGCAGAGAACTCCAGCGTTACTTACTGCCCTAGAACCGTGAGCCTACGAGCCAGTAGGAACCCCCCACAGCGCTCACCCTGAGAAGAGTTAAGTGCGAGCGAGGCTCAGTTGCCACTCCAGGAGATGGGAAGAAATGCGACAAATTTGAAATATCAGAGCATCCACAGCAATTCATGAGCTAGACCTTGGGGAAGGACAAGCGTTTTTACCTTCTCTGGAAGCAGCCCCCTGATTAATTTCGGGACCGTGATGAAGCCATCCCACCGTGGGCAAAGCTCCCATTTATCTCCCGACTTGCCCGACACCTGCAGGGTAAGGGAACAGGAGGGGACACGCTGGTGTCCTGCACCCAGCGACAGAAACACAGCTCTGCAAGAGATGTGCTACATATTTAAGAGCGTGTGCGTAACCAACATCCCAGGCAAGGAAGAGAGATTTTTTTTAGACGTGGTCTCCTCAGCAGCAGTCAGTCACAGGAACAGGATTTGCTCTACAAGATCATGTCTCAGATCTATCAAGACAAATTTCTCTCCTCTAACTTGAGCTGTTACCTACACTACACGCAGAGGGGTTTCTCTGCCTTCTGATATATTTAGAGCAGCGCACAATTCACACCCAGTCCCTGAAGAAACTGTACTCTAATCTGAAGGTTCGAGGCACTGAACCATGAAACTTCTTGTTACTTTTAATCACTGTAAGGTAAATGTCATTCCTAGTGCATCAGGTCTGACTTTCACTGTTATTGCTTGAAATAGACTACCTGGTTTGTTTGGGATTTTTCTGTTTGACCAACCGTGTCTAAGGAAGCCAAACTGCAAACCAGAGCGCTGAAGATGCTCAGTTTGAGAAGTACCATTAACTTATTTATTACAGGTTATTCGCTGAGGGAAACCTGTGCAGAAAAGGACCGGGAGATGCAGTCGGTCATTTTCCTGCCCTGGCACATCAGACCCAGGGGAGCAGGCGGTCACTGCCACGAGGTGCAGGAGCAGACTTGTGGCTGGGTGCCCGCCGGGTTAGCCTGCCCGCACAGCACCGCGACGTGCCGGCCACACACAGCACAACCCGCCGGCTCTCAGCCGAGCCGCATTAACGTGCAGCATCTGACACAAAGTTAGGCAGGTGCTCAAACCATCCTGGGTTCAGACACCAAAATGCGAGCAAGCTAGGGGGATGAAGAGATCAACAAAAGCCCTCCAGTGATCTGGCACAGTGAACACGCCGCCTTCCACGCAGAATCCTTAGCAGTTCGCCCTGAGGAGCGCCAGGCTGATAGCACACAAAAGGCTGAGAGGGACAAGGTGCAGCTGGGGCACCCCATCGACACCAACGGGAGCAGGCATCGGGACCAAAGTCCGGCACTAGAACGATTCCTGCTCCCATCCCCCTCCCCACAAAAGAGGGAACAGGGAGAGAAAGTCTGCAGGCATGCTGCGACGGAGCCAAGAACCCGAGTTGTGCATGAGGCAAGAGGGAGCGTTAAGGCAAAGCGCTTCGCAATGTGGGCTCGTAGCAGACACGCAGTCCCTGCTGTTCGCCCAGCCGCCGTGGTACCTCCTCTGGGGCTCAGCGGATAAGTTGGAGCTCGGGAGGCAGCACCCACCACTTCACAGCCCCAGCACTGAGCCTTTGCTCCCAGCTCTAACAGAGACCGGCAGCAGCGCTCAGGCCCTGCTTAAAAAATAAAAAAAAAAATCCCTCCCCAGCAAAAAATAATAATAATTTAAAACCCGAGCAGGCAGCAAGGACAACCACAGAAAGCCCTGAAACAGCGCCGGGAAGCCGGGTGCGGGGCAGGAGGATGAGGATGCCGAGGGAGAAGCCGGGCACGGGGGGCTCCGGGCGGCGCGGGGGCGCTGCGGGGGGCTCGGGGGCAGGTGCGGGGCGGGAGGGCGGCACCTACCGAGGGTGAAGAAGGGCAGCTCGGTGTTGTCCAGGTCGTCCTGCACGGCGACGCGGCCAGGCAGCTCGCTGCGGACGAAGAGCAGCAAGCGGGAGTCGGCGGCGGCAGAAGCGGCGGAGGCAGCGGCGGCGGCGGGCGGGGGGGCACCGCTCCAGCTGATGTCGTTCTCGCGGAGCACCGGCAGCGTGGACACCGTCACCGTCTTCACCCGGCACGGACCGGGGGGCTCCCGAGGCGGGGATGCCGCCGGCGATGCCGCCGCCGAGCCGGGCCCGCCGCCCGTCAGCACCGCCGGCAGCAGCAGCAGCAGCGCGGCGGAGCGGAGGAGAGGCGGCATCCGAGCGGCCATACCGGGCCGGGGCCAGGCACGGGAGATGCCGAGGAAGGAGCCGAACGAGCCGAGCCCGGCCGCTCCGAGCCGCCCCTGCCCGCCGCCACCGCCCGGCTCCGCCTCGGGTCCGCCCCCGGCCCCGCCGCCGCCCCGGCCCCGCTCCGAGGCCCAGCGAGGGCTCGCACAGCCCCGGCACAGCCGCACACGGGGCCGGGCCGCCTCTCCCGCTTCCTCCGAGGCTGCAGGATGCTGCACGGGGCACGGCGTCCTCCCCCCGGGGTGGGGGGCTCGGCCGCCCCCCGGCTCTACCTGCGCCTCCTGGACGGCCTTTGGTCGAGCAGGGTGGCTTCCTCCTGCACTTTAATGCCCGCACAGCCCTGCCACCTGCTCCTCCATACCTCTCACCCACTGCTGTGACTCCCAGCCCAGTGCCTGCCTCGCTTTGCCCTCATCCCCCCCAGCCCGCTGCTCCCCACACCAGCCAAATCCTCTCCCCCTGCCGCTGCCCTTCGCAGAGCAGCCCTCGCTTTTTCTACTTTATGAGATCCAGATTTTCCTTCCACATCTTCCCCCCATTCTGGCAATGGAAGCTAAGCTCATCACTACACGTACCTGCAGACTCATCACTCCTTTTAGGCAATGTCTGGCTGCCGTAGCACAGAAATGTGCTTCCTGCAAGCTTTCCCTAGTTATTAGTTTTCTGCAGGTGAACAGGCACCTCCAGGGTCCCAGGCACACGAAGATGGCTCAAAACGCCAAGCCTGGAGCAGACAAACCAGTGACTTATAGCAAAGATTTCTGACCCGGTCTTTAACAGCCAGCATTTAGATGGGAGCCCGAGGACTGAACAGTGCCGAGGTCTGATCGCAGATCCCCACATCCATCCATCACACTGGTGCCCTGGTACCATCCGAGGGCTTTGTGCTTGAAGACAAACCAGATGCGCTCCACCGCCGCAGTTTTGGCTCGTGCCTCGAGCTGCAGCACAGCCAACTAGCTCTTGCAGCAGGGAAGCTGGAATTAGGGGGATTGTCTCGGAGGCAAACCCCATTCCTCCGGGCAGAGGGGACACAGCTGACCTCCACCCCACAGCAGCACGAACCGCTGCCCACAGCGAGGATGACTAACAGAGACGAGGAGCAGCCCACAGCAGTTATGTGTCAGTGACTCACAACAACAATTTCCGAGTGACTGCTAATCTACCTGATTTTATTTGTAGATGTACAGATAAAAGAAGATGTCAAAACCCTAACAAAGCACGCTTAATGCTCAGGCTTATGTTATTTCCACAAGCTAATTAAGATCAATTCATCATGTGCCTATTGAGGCAAAACAGCCTTCTGAGATACCTAGGTCATCAAATGTTAAAACCACAACAAGCGCAGAACGGCGCAGGAGATGAAGCGCCGCAAACAAAGAGCGCGAGCACCGCTCCTGGGGGCCAGGCCCCAGCTCACAGCCTCAACCAGCCTCAGCCCCCACAGTCAGCATCCGTGTGCACGCAGGGCATATTTCCAGCTTCAGGAATGAACAGAAACCAAACAGAAACAGAGCAAAAAGTGCTCGCCAGCACACAGGCAGGCTGTTACAAAGCGCTTGCCATGGGACCCCAGCTACCTTGGCTCTGCCGAACTGGGAGGGCCAGCGTTTCCAGGAGCACGAGAAATGCAAAACTATCAGCTGTTAGGTGGGAAAGCTGTGATCATAGAAAGTTCCTTCCCTCCTTTTTTTCTTTAAAAGGGGAAAAGGATAAGTTTGGGACTGGCTTAGGCTGCTGTCACTACACATCCTGATTTCTTTTTTCTCATTTTCAAAATTCTTCTAGAAAAAAAAAAAAAAAAAACAGTAATGCATAGGTACACAAAATGACACTCAAAGCAGTCTGTCTTAAAAGCAATGAGGCACATTTTTTAGAACTGGAAATCCCCAGAAAGTGAATCTATTTCTATTTAAGGCCACAGCCCTCTTGCTTAGCTCTCCCTGCGGCAGTCGCTGCAGACCCATACACGTCCCACACCCAGCAGAGACCTTGCTTTGGTGCTGGCTGCAGGATCCCACGCCCAGCGACAGGCAAGGGGCTGCCAGCAGCCCTTGGGCTCTGAAGGGGCTCCAGGGTGAGCGCTGCTGCCCCAGCAATGCCATGGGGGTTTCCTTCTTCAACAGGTCTGTCTGGTGGAAGTGGAAGACACCTTTTAGCTGTATCCAGATGTTCTCTGATCCAGTACATGCCATCAAGCAATGAGTCAAATGGCTTTTAGGATTTAGAATTGGAAAGAACAGGTCAGGAGATAGGCTAAGACACCTGCTAAGACAGCCTGACTTTGGGCAAGTCCTGAGATAAAAATAGAGCTGGGAGGGACCTTTAGGGTCTTGTCTGTGCCCCTACCCAGAGACCCAGCCAGGTCTACCTACATGTTTGATCTTATTTTGCCTCAGTTCCATGTTAGTGCAGCCAATAGCCAGCTTCTGACAAGCACACAGGTTTCTTCAAGTCCTCCTGTACAAACATGGACAGAGTGATAAAGGAGGACTTGCCTCAAACCACTACCTTTACACAGGCACATTCAGCTTAAAATTAGCCTGGATGCATCCCAGTGTAAATGCAAATCCGTTTTCATTTTCGTGAGAAGAGGATTCCACCTGCCTCATGGTTCCAGAGGACTGAGCTAAACACTGCGCTGTTTGAAAGCCCCCGGTAATATTTGCAAAGTGAAATGTTTTAGTCCTGGTTTATAACAGAGGTAATGGATTTCCATTATCCACCCTGAGCAGCATTCAACAGAAAAGTAAATGGCACGAACAGGGTAAAGCACACCGCCGTGAGGAAGTCCCACCTGCCAGTAGCATCTGAGGGTCGCTTACAGGATTTTGCTTGTTGCTAAGTTTTTTTTTTTGTTCAAGTGGGTACAAACTGTGGGTTCCCAAGATAATGGCAATGAGGTTTCTGTCTAAATGAGCTCTATTTTTGTCATATTCCTGTTCATGGATGCAGCCCTTGCTGCTCAGGGAAGCCGGCAACAACCTGACCACTGAATGCACCGGGGCCAAGAATAACAAAAGCTGCCATTCCCCATGAGAAGGCAGGGGTGGAAGCTGTCTTAGAGTGAAAACACATCGTGGTGATGAGACCCATCTGGCTCGGGTGTGAAGGGTGGAAGGGGACCTGGCAGGCTGTCAGGAGGCTCCGGCTCCATCCACACCTTGGCTGCGAACCCCTCATGCAGCATGGGAACCAGCCCATCCTGGGCCCACCCTCAGGTCAGCGCTCAGGGGGCTGCACCAGCCCCTGCAGAACCCAAATGCAAGGAAATAACTCAATGTTGCCACAATGGATTAAAAAAAAAAGGGATGCTGAGGGTGCAGAAATATTTGTAACAGTTCCAAACAGGGGGGTTTCAGCACAAAAAAACACACTTGCTCTGCTCGAGCTGGGCATTTCTCTGCTATTTAGCCCACCAGCGGGCTGCTGTTGGTGGAGCAGCCTCTCAGAGGAGGCACAGCACACAGCATGCCATTCGAACCAGGAGCCTCGGCTGCACCGAGCTGTGCCTGCCTCATGCCTGAGCCTGCCCACACTTTCCAAGTTTTCACCTGAGCAGGTTTTAGCATGAACTTAGGCACTTTCTTATTTCCAAGCAGAGCAGCTCAGCTCCAGGGCTTGCCCCTTCTGTATGACTATCCCAGGTGGGATTCAGGTAAACCCACGGTTTTGCACCTCTCTGAAGAGCTTTGTGCTGAATTTTGCCAGAAAATGCTTAAAATACCTATACTACCTAGGCATAGGAAGGATGGGGAAGGAAGAGACATTCTTATTTAAAGGGTCACAGGCAAAGCATTCCTGAACCTTCAGTCCTGCGAGCTGGATTTCTGGACACGCAGAACTAATGCATCTTTTATTGGCTGGCACCGAGGAGGAGGTTATAGCAAAAATATCAATACCAGCCTTCTGAAGTGGTTTTCAATTGGCTCTATTACCAAAAATATGTACATAGAGCAACAATCATTAAAATGTACTACGTATTTACAATATACAGAACAATTCATGTCCGTAACACCACAAATCGGACTGCTAGCAAGTGGAGAAAGTCAGCTATGATGTAATCAGAGGCTTATATTTCACCCTGCCAGAGTCACCTCAGCATCAATAACTCCACTACAGAAGTGAGAAGGATTTTTATATTCTGAAGGAAACACCACAAAATTAATTTTGCTCCCGAGCCGCAGTGTAGAAAGGCTGGTCTTCAGCCATGTGGTACCTGACTGTGGTCTGCGACCACACTGCTCAAGCTGTGCTTTTGTCAGCTCTCACGAGCAGAGCATGAGACAGGCTGGGTCAGCAATTTGGAGAAACGCCTCCTGGGAGAGCGAGCAAGGGGATGCAGAAAGCACCCTTGGCAATTCAGTAGGTGACGTCCTTGCTTCTGGGTTAACAGGGAGCCGACAGAGCCCACGCTGTGCTCAGGGCCGCAGGAGATGTCTTCCTGACACGGCATCACGCGCGGATCTTCCTGGCCACTTGCAGATGAGCACCCTGAGGGGATGCAAAAAGCAGGGGAGCCAAAGCCAGGAGCAGCTGGATTCCCTCTTCCCCCTTCAAATGCAAGCTAGATGCAGCAATTCATTCAGACCCTTCACTGGATATCCCTGCAACATCTCCACACACAGGGGAACCGTCCCTAAGCTCAGTTCAGAAGATCCTGGGCTAGTAACAGGGGAGTATTAAGAGGGCTGCACAATTTTCACAGCCAGCAAAGGCTTTGGAGCATTTGTGGCCAAGGTATGGAGTAAACAGCTGCATTACCAGCCCTGACCCCCCAGGGGCAGGTGCCCATCACCGCAGTGTCAGGGCATTTGCTCATGTTCCTGCTGAGTGGTACCACCTTGCACCAGCCCCCTCTTTACGACCCACCCTGCCGCACACTGGGGTTTTAGCTACATGTCCCCAGGAGCACGTCCAGCTGCTCCTAGGAGTGAAGCAGTACTAAAAGAGGACCTTGCAGAGCCCAGGGCAAGCCCTTACCTCAACATCTGGAGTCAGGCAGGTGCCTCGCTATAAGTACCCCCTCCAGACAGCTCCATGGCTAGGAGAAGACAGGGACAGCCTGGCCAGCACCCTTACTGAGCAGGGGAGACCCCAAAAGCAACTGGAAAGCAACCAGGTGCTCAAGCCAAAGGCTCAAAGTGAGGCTGTTTTGCTGGAAGGGGGCTGCAGCAGGAATGCTCCACACTGAGGTTCCCCCTCCTTCACCGCCACCCCCAGCACTCCTTCCCGAGCTCTGACAGCCTCCGGCACGGCTCCCTCCTGCCTGAGATGAAAGAAACCTTAAATGCACGTAACTCTTGCACTCTACTTAATTAATCAGTTCGTGCATTACAAGTGAAACTTCTTTGATGCATGAAATATTAAGGAGCAGCAAAGGGAAGGAGAGGGGCCGTGGGGGAAGGAGCAAGGCTTGGCTTTCACTACCATGAGATGGATGGGCTGAGGGACAGGAGCTAAACTGCAGACAGCGCAGCTCCAGCAGGACAGCCTGGCGTGATAGATGCCAGCAAGCAAAGCATTTTTCCCTGCACTTCTTGCCTCTCAAGCAGAGGGTTTTCCTTCCACTTCCACGCCCTCCGTGCTCAGCCAGGTTAGCTCACACAGGCACAGGAAGGGGACAGTGCCTCATTAAACTTTCATGAAAAATAAGCTCTGGTTGATTCATTGTTTTTTATCTCATGATGGCTGCAAGAGAGGAAAGCGAAATGCATCTTTGGTAAAAAAAATAATAATAAAGACAGCTCCATTCTGGAAAAGCCAGCCTGGCTTTTAGTCAGATGAGGTTCTCCCAGAGGATGGGTGAGTAGTTATCTGTGTTACGGGTCTGCAAGTGCCATTTCCACACCGAACTACAGAGGAGAGAAAGCAGAAATCTGCGCACATCAGGGCGGATATCACAGCAGCCCTTGATAGTGCACGGTGAGAACTCGGCACCTCAGTGCTGGATGTACAACAGAGCCACTCTGCTCTTAAAAACAAACAACAAAAGCCCTTTTCTCCCATAGCACCACACTTTGATCAAAGTCACCTGTCAGGTCTGCCCCAGAGTCCAAAGCACAACGCAGAGCCTTTGCTTTCCACCCTGCCCCTTCGGAGCTCGTCTGAGCACAGGCTGGGCTCTGAGCAGGGGCTGTCGGAGCAGCCCTGCAGGTCCAGAGCCACCCGTCCCTGCTCAGCACCACGGCGCTGGGCAGCCCCAGCCCAGCAGCCAGGTATAGCAGGTCCTTCACAAACAAGTGGTGCTGGTGTACCCTGCATTAGCTGTGTAAAGGGTAATAAATGAATAAATGGGTTAATTATATCCACCACAGAATTTAATTATACCATCTCTGTTCACTCTGCTTCAGCCAGAATCTCAATTATAAGTCTTTATTTTCAAGGTTTTACAGCCTGGACATAAAAATTTGCTCTGGGCTTAAACGTGACACACAAGGTCTTCTGTTCAGGGACTGCTCCAGATTTTTTTTAACCAATCTTTTTAAAAAAGGTCAGGCTGGGGGACCAGATGGCTCAAGGGGAAGGTAATGAAGACACAGGGCTTTTCTGAAAGAGGTGGCTGGCTGAAGCCAGGCAGCTTCACAGAGCTGAGGCATTATTAAAGTGTGGGTGAAACCACGCTCAGCTCACCTATCCCTGACAGGTGGAAGTCCTCACTGCCAGATGAACACAGGGCTGCTGCTCATCGGCTCCCCCAGCACCCATCAGCAGGGGCCACAGCCTGCAGGGCTGGGGCAAGGCACCCCCAGCCCCCAGGGAGCCAGGCACAGCAGGGCCACACAGGGGAAGCTCACACAGCTGCAGCCTGCACCAAGAATGTGCTCCAGGGCTGCCAGGTGCATGCTCCCTGCTTCCCCCAGCACCACAAGCACCACACCTGTCCCACCTCCCCCTTTCAACACCCTGCTCCCAGGGGAGAAGGGCTGCAAAGGGGGAGGGGAAGTGGCTGGGAAAGCAGAAGGGAAATTGAGTATTGCACTTTTTCTGTTATGGTTTTGAAGGTAATTTAGGACCCACCTCCTGTTTTCTGGAGTTGACAGTATTGAAATCCAGTCCTTGTCTCGTTAAATGTGCTCTGAAATATTCTGATCATTCTAAAATGTCAATAGTGTTACAGGAAAAAAAAAACAAAACATGTTTACCAGCAGCAGAAGCATCTACAGTCTCAGGTCACATCCTCATTCAATCCAAGGAATATTTTTTGTTGTTTCCTCATTGAGTTAATTAGTTGATTTGTTTTTCCTGCCCTATGCCAAACCCCCACCTCCCTGCACATGGAAGCACTGACTGCCAGCAGGGACCAGCTCTCAGCAGCCTCCCTGCCAAGGTTCCTCACCTGCCCACACAGGCTGCAGCCACCCCATCCCCTGCTCTCCCTGCAGCACCAGGGCTGGCTGTCCCAGCAAGGCACTGCCTGCTCTCCTGGGAGCACTGCAGGTGCCTGCTCCTCTTCCACAAGCTTTGGCCAGCCTGGCACATCTGTGTATTTCACAAAGTCCCTCCACAATCCCCCCAAAAAAGAGAAATGTTCTTTTGAACATGCTATGAGTCTTAAATGCACTTGGTAAGCTAGAACAAATCTACCTGGTAAGTCAGACTCCAGTAGAGCTGAAAACATTTAACCAGCAGATCACAGCAGTTCCTTCTCTAGCTGGTACATCGGAATTTAACCCTTAGAAAGCCCTGACACACATCAGCCAGCCAAGTTACTGCTCAGAAGGCCATGATATATAGCAGGAATTACCGGTAATAAAGGAAAAGATATATGGAATGGATTAATCAAATCATAAATTTCTTAGATCTCCATGGCAGTCCATAAATCAAACTTGGATCTATGCTTCTGGCCCTCAGTCTATAATGTGAAATGCAGATGACCTACTTGTACATAATTTTTTTTTTTTTTAGGTGCTGAGTTGGATAACCCCTGAGTAAATAATCAAGTGTTTTTCCTAAAAAGCTCACCTCCATGTATTGCAAGCTGCACCACTGAGGATGTGTTTTGTTGAAGGTTAAAAAGAAAGCCTGTCCCCACACCGGGAGTTAAACTGGACCCAGAACACAAACTACGAGGCCAGGGTAGCCATGGCACAGCTTGGATCAGCTGTAGCTTCTTGAGACAGGGCTCTCTAGGCACAGATAACCACCCTGGACTACCAGACATCCAGCTTTTTTTATTTAACCCTATTTTTGTGTGCATAGCAGCTGGAAACCCTAGAGGACAAAATACCTCTGGGACCCCAGAAATCACCAGCCAGCGCACTGCTGAGGTTACACTCCAACCAGGCTGATTTAAAAGGAACCCATAATTACAGGGATCAGAATCTGTCCTGTCCCTTACCTGCATTTCCATTTACAGATCAGAACCATCCCCTTACACCAAGGGCCTCAGCCAGCTCCGACTGACCCTTGCTTTCAGCCCACTTGTTTTTCGCACACTTCCACAGCTTCTGCACCTATTAACTTCTGCTGTTGTGCTGTGCAGGGAGGAAAGCTCTGATAAGACTTCTGCCACTCCTAACCCTCGCTCAAGCCCTGTCTCTGACACCAGCCCTTGCCTTGGGACCTCTGCTGCCCCAGTCAAAACGGGATTAACAAGCTTGCATCCTAGCCTGGGAAGGTCTCAGCTGCTTTGGTGTGAGATCTTAGCAAAATAAGAGCAACAACGTGCTCAGACTGAGCCTGCTCCACAGCCCAAACATCAATGTGTATTTACCAGAGGGAGCAGCAGGCTTTAGAAGTTCGATTTCTTTTTGACTGTCCACCAGAGACATGAAACAAGGAGATTAAACACCAGGAATAAACACCTATAAATAAAACTGACTATTTAAGCCCACAAAAGACAGGACATCTGTCATGAAGGCTCCCGCTCTCCTCCAGCCCCAGCACAGCAGTGCTTCTGATTTTGTTTACAGCTGCACAGGACAACATCAGAGCCTCCACCTTCCCTTTGAACCTGGCTCTTGCTCTGCTGGGCTCTACAGAGATCCTGCTTAGACACCAATTATCAAAGTCCTGCCTTGACCAAGAGACTGCAGCTGTGGATTATTGTTCCCCTACCCTCTTCCTTCTTTTTTCTCCAAAAGAAAGGGGGGGGGGGGGAAGAACTAAAAAAAAGCCTGTTGGCTTAAAAAGCCATTTACAAGGCTTAACCTGAGCCCAAGTGGGAGAGGGTTAAAAACTGAGATGCTCTGTGTCTGAATGCAGGCAGAGGGTTTGCAGCAGGAGGATGCAGGCTGTGTGTCTGGCAGCGGATGCCCTCTGTTGGCATCTTTCAGAAATATGATTAGCAATACAAGCTGGCTGCTCCCAGTTGATGAGATTTGCTCATTGTTTATCCTGGGCCACGTGGAACAGCCCTCGGTGCAGGGCCTGAGCTGCAAGCACAGTGTAAATGGCAGCCCCTGATCCCACTCACCAGCGGTGCCCCCGCACACAGGGGGAATATTTGCACTCCATGTACAGCACAGCAGTGCAAACACCACAGGGCAGGGACCCATGGGACTCGTCCTGCTTCTGCACCTGCTCTGGTGGTAGCTGTAGTGAGATGCTCACACCTCACTTCATCCAAGTGCACACCCTCCTTGGCCAGGGTGCAGGGCAGCAGTGTTCTGCAGGGAGCAGCTCCGGCAGCAGCTCCACAAAGAGCACCCGAGGCACAGGGGAGCAAGGGCAACACCCAAAGAGAGGAAAGGAGTGATGCACAAACAATGATCTTGCAGTAAGACTCAACACTGAGGTTAGACACTAGGGGTTTCTCCTCTAAAACTGTTCCTTCCAAGAGCATAAGTAAAAACCAAGCCAACCCAATTGCCTCATACAGCTACTGCTGCCACCAGGGTTCTCGCATAGGGAAACAGGTTGAAAAATTGCTCCCCTAGGACCCAGCTCTCTCCTGCTCCATGCAGCCCCATAACCACAGCGGTGCTGGGTCCCCCCCAGCCCTCCCACCTTACCTGAGCAGGGCTGGCTGCTGAGAGTCCGGGGCATCAGGGAGCTTCCAGAGATGGTACTGAGAGCCCCTCCAGGAGGGCAGGTTGTGGGGCAAGACCCAGAAGAACAGCACAGCCACAAAAGGACTAGAGACAGCCCCATACGCAGATGGAAGGAGGGTCAGTGCCCTGGTCTGGGCTTAAATACGGCCCTGCTATGGCTGGGCCAGGTGGGGCTCATTAGGGCTCGTTAGGGATTGTTTGGGCTCATTAGGGTTCTCCTGGCTATAACTTTTTCCCAGGTGCAAACTTTTAGGCAGGTCAGGACTAGAAATGATGTCTCCTGCTGCTGGGCTTTGTCTCAGAAACTGCTAAAAGATATGAGGAGGGCTCCATCTTCAAAATCCCCATTAATGGCAGTTCAGAGGTGTTACACTGCTCTTCACCCCATTCCCAGAAGTTGCCTCAATGCAGAACAAGCACAACAATTTTTGTGATTGATTTGTGGTTATTTTTTTGCTAAAGAAAGCAAAAGTAAACTCTGAACCAAAGGAGATCATAAGCAGTAAATGATGATTATTCCAGTTACAGTCTCCTTTGTGCATCTCTCCGAGGAGACTTTATAACAGATGATATGGTCAGAGTGGATTTACCCTTGAAGGAGATCTAAGTGCCTTTTTTCCTGAAATGAGTTGGAATCTTGCTTTAATGGTAGATAAAAAATAAGGTGCAGAGAGGACTTGTCTGTATGTGTGTGGGGAGTCTCGTAAATCCTATTTGGGTATATCAGGGATAATCTAAACAGCTGGTAATAATAAATGTGAATAATCTTAAATAAACCCCATGAAGCCAATGCAAACATTTAAGTCACTTATTCAAAAGAGGCCATAGCAAGATCTGCCTTAAGAAAGACACGTGAAAGAATATCAAAGTTCCTACATCTGAATACAATCGTGCTCATCCTGCTCCATGACCCAAATTTAGCTGGTCTCTCAATTTCAAGCAAACACTTCCTAGCCAATCTGGCCTTTACAGGAGAAGCTGCCAACACCCTGAGTTATGGGGGCGCTTTGGTACCCTCTTAAATCAGCTCAAAAACACAGATGAATTTTTGGGATGGTATTTTATGGATTCATCTCGTCAGTGAACTTACGGCTCGGCATCCTCCTGAACTGCTGGGCTTCCACAGCCCAGCCTGCAACGACCCCAAGCAAAGGATGGGGACAAAGACTTTTAGCTCTGCGCAGAGTTTCCAGACCCCACCTCATCCCCTTGCATTGAAAGGGTAAATTGACGGCTGTCATCCCTTCACCCGCGTTGGGGGAAGGATTTGGTAATGTCTTCAGCTCATGAATATGTAATCTGCTGAATGCCTGTGCAGTACACTTCTAATTGCCTTTGTTCTTGCAGCAGGAAATTCTCAGAGCATCTTATGAGTTTTTCTTTTGTTCAGTCAATTTTCTGAGTCATTCTTTTAGTTTCCTCAAGGTTTAATAGTAGCTGAAATGCTGTTTCCAGTAAGTCCAAACAACCTTAGTTTTATGTATAAAAGTCTCCTGGCTCTCAAAATAGTCTTAATTTAATTAATTCTTAAAGAATGCCTTTAAACTTGAGCAGTCATTAAAGAAGTTGTTGTCCTCTTTTCTTAACAACCTTTATCGAGGTGCCTCTTGACAGATAAGTAATTCCCCAATTAATATAAATATTCCATGCTTCAGCTACCACTGAAGTAGTAACCGACTGCAGCAGCATCTGACCTTGCCGTGTTGTACATAAAGCATCTCACTAGTCATGTAGCAAATGCAAAGGGGAAGCTGTTTTCTGAACGCCTCTACACAGATGCACAATACTTGCAACTGCACATCTCAGGAGGAGCTTGTCACTGCAAACGTTCAAGGAATCAACCAAGCTTCACGGCAACAAGAGGAAACACGAGTTCAACAGGAGTAGCTAATGTCTTCCAGAAACTTGTTTTCCAGTCCTCTGCTTGTTTTTGTTTGAAGTCTTTGGAGTGCTTATAGACAAAATTACTTTCAATAAGAATAATATATCACCTCTGTTGGCTGATTTAAAGTACATAAAATTATGGAAGAAGCCTGATTTTTATCAAACGCCTTATGGATCTCATAACACATTCCTACATTCCTCTTTTTCCTAATTTTCCCGAAAGATTTTTTTTTTGCAATAAAACTCATGTCTGTTCTACACTACTGTCCAAAACACTATATGTTTTTTTTTTCCTCTTTGCTGAAAAATTCTTGTTAGCTGTTGTGCGTTGACCAAATGGTTTCTGGCTTTACAATCTGTCACCGGTAGTGCATTTACAGCTTGCAATTAAGGGCTTCGATTAAATATTTTGCACAAAGATGCATGTTCCTGTAGCCAATCCTTATATATTTTCCAAAACATGGCAAAAAAGATAAGTGTTTGGAAAATTAAACCAAGACTGAAGTTATAAAAACGGCCTTTAGAGTAGGGATAAATACATGCAGTGTTTTATAGCCGAGGATATTACCTCTTTTGATACTGCAGCTTGCCCTTGGGTGACAGGAAGCAGAATCTTTCCTGGATTTCTTTAAATGAGGCTGAAAGCCTTCTTTGGTAAAGTGTGTATATAGCATGGGCTGATATTTGCTGCAAGTACGTGGGGTATTTTTAAAATGGTGTGTTTTTTACGAAAACATATGGTGCTAAAGGCCATTTCTTTTCATCAATATGGAGAGGATACCCTTAATTAATGCAGAGACCACCATGCTCTTCTCACTTACGGGGGCTGTGAGGCTTGCTGGAAGTTTCCCCCAGCCTGGAGAGGAGAAGGTCCCTGCAGTCCCTAGAGTTAACTATAGCCATCTATGATGGGTTATGTAGCGATGTGCAGGCAGCTGGGATCACGATTTACACATTGGGCAACCTGACAGATGACCAGAGATGCCAACAGGAGACCAGAGCTCCTTTGGATGAGTGGAGGCTCTGGGTGATGTCCGCTGCACATCCCCAGCTGCTCCGTGCCTCCTTCTTTGCTGTAGCTCGAGTAGAGCCGATGTCAGCCGAGCCAGGCTCCTGCTCCACGCCTTCTCCAAGGCGCGGGGGCTTGGCAGCCCTCCCAGGACACAGACAAGGGGAGGCCAACTCTGCACTCACTTGATGTGAATCATTTTCTGCTGGTTGGCTCTTGGAGCCTGCACGGGGCTGTCTGGCGCGAGGCCTGCCAGCAGACCAAAGAGCCCTCTCTCTGCTCCTCTCCTGGGCTTCTGCCCATCTCTGAGTAGCTATTACAAGCTCCTATTTCTCTATCAAATGGCAATTCTGCAAAAGAAAGGAAAGATAATTTCTCTCTCCCCCGACACTCATCCAGGAGGGCATCCAGGATGGATCGGCGCTGTGCAGACTGCTGGAAGCTGTGGGCTTCTCTGTTGAGACTTCAGGGGTCCGTTTGGGGTGGTCCAAAAGGACTTCTCCCTGCTAGCTGCTGTCCTCTGTCTGGTGGAGATGTTGCTTTGGGGTTTGCTGCAGGAATGTCAGCTCATGTGCATCTTCACCTGACACAGAAAGCAGGGGTATGTGGCAGTCAAGGGTAATAGCTCCCTAAAAGGATCAAAAACAAGTCCCCCAAACAGCAGCAGATGAAACCCAAGGGCAAGGCTTTTTTTCTTTTTTTTTTTTTTTTTTTTTTTTCCTTTGCTTAAAACTCCCCTTCATTCCCACCCGGTGCTGCTGAGCATGCAGACGAGGCTGCTCCTCTTGCTCCTCCATCCACATGCCTTCACCACGCGCTGGTACCCAACCAAGGCAGAGCACTGCGGGGTTTTGCTCACAGCGTGCTCTAAATGACAGGCAGAGCCACTGACGTGCCATCCCGGGGGGCTTCGTGAGGCCCCAGCACACATCGGGCTGGGTAAGGGGTGCTGGGAGGTGCTCAGCTGCCAGGGGAGGGGATCGGCTCAGCCCCAGCAGAAAGCTGCATGTCACCTCCTGCTGACCGTGGCTCTGGCACTCCTCCCTCCACACGCCTGCATAGGCGGCGGGAGACATTTTGCAAAAGGGAAAATGTTAAATTCAGCATTTCCCCAACCTCTCTGCCATGCCTTTGCAGTGCAGCAGCAGACGCTGGGTGCCACGCAGGGCAGTTTCCACCAATGCAGAGCCTGAGTATATCCTGAGTGCAGCTTGCTTTATTTACACCCACTCACCAGTCCTCAAATAAATCCAGTGATCTCTTTTTCCAGGGCTCCCTGAGCTTCCAGGCACTGGCTTTGGCTAGAGCTTTCACTTCAGTCCAAGATCCAAGCAGAAAAGAAATCACCATGTTTTTCTCTTTCTGAAACTGGGTCTACAGATAAGCCTTCATTCCTCCCCCCCCCCCCAAAAAAAAAAAAATATTACACTTTCCTTCTCTTCTAGACTGCTTTTCTCCTTGCAGCCAGTTCCTTCCAGCTCTCATAATTCCTGTTGCTTCCCCGTGATCTCTGTCCGGTTGTCGAACCTCTTCCTTCCCACATGAAAACCCCTCTGGCCTCAGAGCTCCAGTTCAGCATCACCAGTCCCTACAACTGCTGCACATCTCCTAGATCACTGCCTTTTTATACAACCTGGGATGATGTCTGTCTTTTCGTACAACCTGGATGATGTTTGCCGTTTTTGTAGCAGCTTGATAGCTCTGGCTCCTGTTCACGTTGTGGAACAGAATAAACCCCAGACCTTTTGCTGTTGAACTGAAGCCCAGCTCACCCGCACAGTCCATCATCCCCAGGCATATTACTTTCTGGCTGCCCCAGCTGAATCTCAGCCTCTTCGTTTTTCAGTTCATTTCTCCAGTTTGTCACAGAGGCATCTGAAGAAGAGTGTCCTTGATAAAGCCATAATCACTGAGACTCCTCTCCAGCACACCTTCTACATACCCGCACGTAGTATATTTGTATCTTTCAATCAGATTTTTCAGAGATTGCAGTTAAATTGATGGGTCTATAGCTACCCACCTCTGCCCACTTTCCCAATACTTTTTAAAAGTTAGGTGATTTTTGTTCCTTTTCAGTCTTCTGGTGCTTCCAGAGATAACCCCTAATGACTCTGAGATTGCCACAGCCAGTTCTGCAAGTATCCATGGCTTAAATTCACCAGGTTTGGAATAATCTTCCCAGAAGGGTTTTCCTCCTTGCTTCTGTCAGTCAGCAGCTGGCTTATCACCAGGAACAGAAGGGATTATATCCCTTGTAAGCATTTTATCCGCTTATCTGTGGATGTTCATTATCTGTCTATCACTCTCTGAATCCTCCAGAGCCCTTGTCCTCCGTGGTTGTTCTGTAGCACTGAGTTCCCCAAGTCGGACCCTTCCACTCACCTGAATTTCAGTGTAATCAGAGCCAGGCTCTTCTCGAGCTGAAGGATGAGTGGCAATGGTCACAAGTAGCAACAAGAGAAATTTTGACTAGATATGAGGAAAAACGTTCACAATGGTTGAAGACAGCCTGGATGAAGCTCCAGCCCTGGAAGCACCAGGGAGCAGCCCTGAGCAGCCCGACCCAAGTTGGCCCTGCTCTGAGCAGGGCTCAGGACCTCCAGATTTCCCTTCAGCACATGGTTTTGGAATGAAACATTTCCTTCTGCTGTGGCTGGGGTCCAAACTACATCCCTCCATCCACCCTTTTTGGTGTCTCCTTTTCTAGGGCCACCAAGGGGCCGGTAAGCTCCTTCCACCTCCTCCTGCAGAACCTGCCACGTGCAGCATCCAGCGTCAGGCTACAGTGCCTCTGCCGATGTGCTTCTCCATTCAGGAGCCCCCAGTCCTTCCAGGAAACCCCAAACCTCTGGCTGCACAGTGTAGGGATAGCTGGGAAGGGATGGGATGGACACAAAAAATTCCCATGAGGATACCAAAGGATAAAACCTCATTCTTTAATTTTTCCTCAACTTTTCCCCAGTGAGGCATAATGACACCCAACCTGAGTGGAGTGCCAGGAAAAAAAATGCTGTTATTTCTCCAACAGTGAAAGCAGACCTGTGAAAAACTATGTTTAGACAAAAGAGAAGAAAAATGGAAGGAAAAATGACAAAATGTTCTTCCCCGAGACCCACCTGCTGTCTCTGCAGGGCAGGCTGCCCTCAGCTTTCTGGAGAGTTAGTCTGTGTGTCCAGGTTGGCCACAGCTGAGCTAAAGCCCTTGTGTAGACAGGAGTGTGTCAGTAGCCAGCCCCTTTCCACCACCCCAGGGGTACCTCTACAAAACTACCAGATTTACCCTGACCTGAGACTTCCATGCCTTGGAAACAGGTGCCCACATAGGCTTCATCTTTAGGAACCAAAAAAAAAGGACCAAAACAAGGGAGAGGCTCTGGGGGGGTCTGGGCAGAATGTGGCTTCTGCAATGTGCAAAGCTGATTAAAATCTAAAATTCCCCTATTCTGAACCTGAAATGACTGTCAGAGTTCATGACCGCTTGTCCCCTCCAGAGCACTCACTTGTTGGGTGGCAGGGGGCATGTGAGGGACTGAGACTCCAACCCCTGAGGGACTGAGACTCCAACCAAATATCCGTGACATGAGCATGGTTTGAACAACAAGCACTTCAGAGTCCTGGATGATCTCCTCCTCTCCTCACGTCTCCTTCCCCTTGTAAGAGGGTTTTACTGCACGACTCTAGGCCCTGCTAAACCATCCTGTTGGGGTTGAATGCTCTTCAGAAAGGTTTGAGTTTTGAGAAAGTGCCTTTACTCCAATAGGAAAAAAAAAAAAGGAGCACGGGCGACAAAAGAAAAACACATTTCTTTGAAAAACTCCAGTCCGGCGCTCTGTGCTGGAGAGGAGCTCCGTCGTACACAATGGAGCCTGCTTTCTCCTCATGTGAACTGCTTTCAGCTTGCTCAACAATAGGAGATCAAAACCCAAGGAAGAAGTGATTTCTAAGTATCTGAGCATCTTAATGGGAAATTCTCCAGCAATTGCTCTGCTACTTTTATCTTCAATTAGATATTAACATTCCAAACCAGAGTATTTTCCAGGCGAAAATGTAAAGTACTATAAAGTCATATAGTCATATACTATTTCCCTCAGCCCATGCCCAGCATTTTTTTTTTCCTTTTTTTCCTTCCTTATCAGTATGATCAAGGACCTGATGAGGAACACGGGGGAGAGAAATGCCCAGGAAGGGCTGCAAAGGGAGATAATAAGAGGATCTTTGCACTCCAGCGCTACTAGCCTGGCCTCTTATTGACAGAGCCTCCAAGATGCTCAAAGATAGCCTTGCTGCGAGTTGCATTACCTTGAGATTTATTTCAGTGCCACAGAAAAGTGGGGGGAGTGAGGGCAGAGGGAGGGAGGACTGCAAATGTTGCTGTGGGTAGAGTGATTATAACCAGAATTTCTTTTTAATGCAAAAATCTTTAGCCCGACAAAGGATCCATCTCTGGGAGAGGTTTTTCACCACCCGATCCCCCACCCCTTTGCATCAGAGCATTGCAAAATGTACTTGGAAGAGCAGCGAGTTCGTTTTAACCGATAGCATTCAGCGCTTTTTACTGTGCTATTCATCCATATGACAAAGCTGAGAGGGGAGCCCATACTTCTTCCTGACTTTTTATTGCTTTTCAGCCCAGTGGGAACCAGCCGACATGAAAAAAAAGTGGTTTAACCGCAAAATATTTTTAAGCTGCTTTTTTTCTTTTTTTTTTTTTTTTTTTTTTTTTTTTTTTTCTTTTTTCTTTTTTTTTTGGCATGTCAGGAGGAAGAAAGAGGGGGAGGTGAATAGTGGTGGCAAAACAATGGCAAAATAGCAGTCATAAAAACCAACCCAAACCCAACCAAAACATTGGCGCATCTCTGCCTGTTCCTACACATCGGAGGGGAGGCTTGAAGATGGGCACAGGTGACGGCCTTCCCGTGCTGGGTCCGTCACGTAGTGCAACAAGATAAACGACAGGATGGCTTTTGTGTGACTAGGCAGAAGCTGCACAGAGCTGCGTGGGACGAGGAGGGATGGGGGTCCTGGCACAGGGCCCATGCAGCAGTGTTCACCTTGGGAAATGGCAACCTGCTCTCTGCCCACCGCCTTAGGCTCGCTGAATCTGTTTTTTTTTCTCAAGCCCAGGCCATGGAAGCACATTTGAACATGTCCATCTCAGGGTCATGCACTTGACTTTGCTTTTTTGAACTCCCAGTAGCTGCCTGCTGTAGGCCTCACCAAATGAACTGAAGGAGGTCCAGGACATTCCTTGCTGAGACCAAACGTCCTTGGAAAGCAGGGAGACTGCACTTCCAGAACTTGGACTTTGTAATCAAGTCCTTCTGAATTTATATTTTATTTTATTTCTAGAATAAAATACCCTTTGATTTGCTTTGGAAATGATTTTTTTTAACCTGCACCTAAACATCTTTTTTTTTTTTCTAAATTAGTAAAGAAAAAGAACCCTGTGCTCAACAGAACTCCTGTTGAAGTATATAACACCAGAATGAAAAGGAAAAATGTAAGAAATAGAAAGGAAACTGTATTTACAAGATCCCAAATGTATTATTTGTTCATTTATTTGAAACTAACTCTGCTGCTGATGTGAAACACAAACATTTAATTAGCTCTTTGAAAAAAATGCTTACATCTCAAAGAAAAAAGAAAAAAAAAAGGACGATTTTTGGGAGTCCTACTCTGTGAATAAAATGGAAGTGTCTGAGCTGTTGCTGTCGCCAGATGGTACAGGACCCCCGTGTCCCTTTCAGTGCCATTCTGCCCCTGCCTCCAAACACCCAGCTTTAGCCATGCACAGAAATCTCACAGAATCACAGAATCATCTAGGTTGCAGGAGACCTACAAGATCACCTAGTGTGCCTCTGACCTAACACTAACAGTCTTCCACTAAACCATATCACTAAGCTCTACATCTAGATGTCTTTTAAAGACCTCCAGGGATGGTGACTCAACCACTTCCTTGGGCAGCCCATCCCAATGCCTAACAACACTTCTGTTAAAGAAGTTTTTCCTAATATCCAACCTAAACCTCCCCTGGCACAACTTTGGCCCATTCCCCCTCATCCTATCCCTGGGCACGTGGGAGAACAGACCAACCCCCACCTCGCTACAGCCTCCTTTGAGGTACCTGTAGAGAGCGATAAGGTCGCCCCTGAGCCTCCTCTTCTCCAGGCTGAACAATCCCAGCTCCCTCAGCCGCTCCTCATAGGACTTGTTCTCCAGGCCCCTCACCAGCTTCGTCGCCCTTCTCTGGACACACTCGAGCACCTCCATGGCCCTCCTGTAGTGAGGGGACCTGACCCTAGGAGAGGCTTACAGAAGCCTCAGAGACCTCCACAAGCGACCGCTCCCATGTCCAAACCACACAACTCCCCACCAGCTCTGCTTTCTGCTAGAGAGTCTTTCAAGAGTTTCTTTTTCTCATAACCTCTCCCAATAAAGTGTTTCTCTCCAGCTGAGCCCAGCCTGGCTCTGATCTCCCTCGCCTTACCTCCCTCCCCACCGAGGGCCTCCTGGCGTGCAGGCCAGGGGTTGCTGCGTGCGGGCCGTTGGTGCTGCAGCTGCTCGGGTGGGCTCGAGGCACTTCAGCACAAAAAGCCACTAAAGGTCGTGCTTCTGCCACCTCCAGCTCCTGTAATTTGCAAACTAGTGTAAGACAGGCTAAGGATGGTAACAGAAAGGATAGAAGTGTCTACACATATAGATGCAGGAAGAAAATAAACACCTAGAAATAAACGTATTTCTAATAAAATACAGAGAAGGCATTATCCAAAAACACCTTGTTAATTAGTCAGTCCTGCTTGGGTACAAAGCCCTAGAGGCAGGCAAGGTGACAGTCACAGTCTCACCAGTTCTGAGCCATAAAACATCGAGTCTGCCTATACTTCAGTATGAGGGGGTCACAAAGGCTCTGCACTTGTTAGCATGAAGCGGGGCACACAGCACGCCAGGGCTCAGCAGAGGTTGGTTGTTGCCTCCTCGCTGGCTTGTCCAGCCCTTGCTGTGAGTCTTCCTGCTGCAGATCCACCGGTGCCCGGGCTGGAGGGCATCAAAAGGAAACGGAGATCTAGCAGCACCACAAGATTCCTCCATCCCTGGGTGATGGCTGGGCAAGAGTGGCTTGTCTGCTGAGTCTGTAGTGAAGAAATGCTCACCCAGTTTAAAGCAAGAGCTACCTGTGGGCAAGATCCATGCGATGCATGCTAGCTGGTGAGATGTCAGGTGAAATGGATAAATGTCTGTGGCTCAGAATATGGGAGAGGCTGGGTGGGGGAAAAAATGTCCTCGTCCAGCTCGGCAGCCCACGAGCCAGCTCCAGCAGACAGTTCTTGCTTGCTTGGTTTCTTCTCTGGCACAAGTCCAAGTGATCGTTCCCCGAAGCT
Source organism: Heteronetta atricapilla (assembly GCA_011075105.1). NCBI lineage: Eukaryota > Metazoa > Chordata > Aves > Anseriformes > Anatidae > Heteronetta > Heteronetta atricapilla. Next base: position 3,777,348 of record CM021747.1, read on the forward strand.
GTCTGTGAAAATGCTATAGGATTTAATGGGAATGCATTTGATGGGGTTTTATAGAAAATTAACAGAGTTTATTGGAATCTCATTTGAAAACCCATAGAGTGCAACAGCAGGGGTGATTTTCTAACAGTCCCAGGGAGAATTACAGACTCCTCGCAAAGGCTTTTGCTCTCAGGACTTCCCATCCTGTGGCCTCTTTCCCTAAGCCTTCCTCCCCCTGAAGAGACCTCAAAACAAGAGGTTGTTTCCCAAAAAGCCATTTCAGTTCAGTTCTAGCAATGAGACCTCATCTGCCTTTGTTAAACATGAGCAGCTGAAGCACTTTGTGTGTCACCACAGGTTCCTACCATGACTTGGTACTTTGAGACTTACAGAAAGTTTTCATCCTGATTCAGGAAAACAGCAAAAAATCATGCTGAGGAATTTCAGCCAGAAAAGACTTTCAAGATTTTTCTTTCTTTCTTTCTAATAAACTGATGCTCTATGGGTGAGTTAATTGGAGTGCCCTGGGGCTCCTGTCCCCACGTGTGAGACCTACCAGACAGCTTCAGACCTCCTAAAGGAGGGTGCCCTGCCTTGTAAAGCTGTCACCAAAGGCTGGAGACCCTGAAGGTGGCTGTGTTGAGGAGTTCAGCAGTTTCCATCAAGGAATGGTCTGTTTTGGCAAAAATTTTGCAAAATTCCATCAGCATTTTCCAGTGATTTCCTTTTTCTCCTCTTGGTTCCTTACCCCTTGTATCAGCAGCCTTCAGGATGAGTGTCCAGCTTCCCACCACAAGCTGGGGTTAGGTTGGGGCAGGCCATTTCCCACAACTCCGTTTCTTTTCCTTCTCAGTCTTTGGAAAGTCACATGGTGCCTGCTCACTTGAGGAAATGCTATTCTTCCTTCTTTTCCTCTTAGATCATTGATATGAGAAGTGAATCCATCTCTTCCTCTCTCCTGGTTGCCACTCTTTTTAACATATAAGTAGTGCATGGAGCTTCCTGATTTTCACCTCCAAGACACTGATTTTCAGGACACAATTTGCAGGACACTGATTCTTAAGCCAGGCATCAATACGTACCTGCTGGACATTTTTTTCTGGAGGTCTTCCTGTGAGCATTTCTGCCAGGACTTTGGAGACACTGATGTTCAATAGTAAATGCTAAAATATTATGTGTAGTAAAATGAGGTATGAGGCAGCAAACATGGAAAAACATTTGGACACAGCCTTGATGCTAGAGACATTTGAATAACCGAAAGGACTGTTTGGGGGAAGACAGGTTATTTCTGAAAGATAACTTCCTAATGGCACAGCATCCCTCTAGCCATGCTGCTGTCTTCCATTAGCATCCAGGAGGGGAGATCTCATCCAAGGACTGCAGCTGAGAGGGAGTTATTGATTTGTTTATGTCGTACGGCCATCGAAAAGCATTTGGTTCTTGTTAAACCAGTGCTGTGGCAGCCTTGGTGGGGAGGGGGGCTGTGGCCAGTGCCAGTATGGACAGGACCGCTCCATTTTGCATTCCACAATTGCAGCAACTCAATTAGAGATATTACCCACTATGCAGGTGTGGAGGGAGGGCTGCTGGGCTTATGAGTGATGCTGAGTGACTGCGCCTCTTGCTGACAGCCAGGAGCATTGCTCTCTGCCCAGCGCCGCCAAAAAGCTGGCCACAGTACAAGCAAGAGCCGCCTGGGGTACTCCATCTTTGTGAGGAAAAAAAATAGCACCCTTCCCTCACCGAGGCTGGAGAACAAAAATAAATGAAGAGTAAATTGTTCAGAGATGATCTATTTTGGCTCGGAAACCTGCTCAGAAACTTTCTTCCTAATGCCTTTTCCCCAGTGCAGGCAGCGCTGCTCCAGCCTGCTTCCTAATGACCAGCATTAGTTTGCATTAGATGGATTTGTGATGATTTCTTTCTGCCTGGCTGCTAAGCCTGCAAGCAATTCAAATGAAGTTCAGCTCCCCGTGCCCCATCTGGCAGCAGCAGATCCCCCATCTACGTGTGCTGCCTTCTCAGCTGCTCTCCCTCTCCCACATCCAGCAGTGGGCTGAGCTGCCTGAGCTTTGCAGGCCCACGGAGCTTCACGGACACATGCTGAGGCTCATTGCAGCCCAGCCCCAGCCGTTTCCAGCGACTTGCTCTCGGATGCACGATGGGGACTTGGTGGAGGAGGGCAGAGGAGAAGGAAATTGGTATTCGAGTGCTCTGCGCAGCGGCTGGCCTGAGCAGCAGCAGCAGGACCCGGCGGTGCTGTGGCTCCCTGCTGGAACTGGGACTGAGGAGGGAGATGTCCCCAGGCCCTGGGCCCCACCATCTCGGTCTCTCTGGCCCCTCGTAGATGTTATCACCTGGACTGAGGCAGAACAGCTCAGTATGGTTCCTGCTAATTCCTTTTGGCATGCCAGCAGCAGAGGGACCGTGGCTACATGGGGGAAAACAAGGCAGTTTATCACATTTACCGAGTGGTTAGCTCACACGTTAAAATCTGTGCTGTTCTGAAGACATTTGCCCATAAGGGACAACGTCAGGGTTCCTCCTGACCACCTACCAAGGTGTTCTGTCACTGCCAGGATCTTAAAACATGCCAGGCAATGCAGATTTCAAATCATTCCTTCTCTTTTTTCTGGCAGTGGAGAGAAGGCTGGAGGGTTTGGGAGGGAAATGGCATCAGCTGGGTGTCCTCAGCCCTCCTTTGGAAATGTTTGGTTTCTGCACCCTGGAGGTGATTCCAGAGGCTGTCAGACACCCCTGAAGGCCGAGGATGGCACGAAGCAAGGCAGAGAAGTGCCACGTCAGAGCAGCAGTGATTCCTCTTTCTTCCCGTTCCCCCTCCTCATCCTTGGCGCTAGGCTAATGACACCGCCAGGTACTGAGCAATAGAGAATTGAGCCTGTTGTTTTTACAGCAAAAATGACTGAAAAGTGCCTGCTGGGTCACATAAACCTGTCAAAAGAACAGCTGGGGCTTCCTGCGAGAGGGATAATAGTTAAGAAACCTGAAATTCTGTGAAGAGGGGATTATGAATCATCAGCAGTATTTACAGTGCAAGCCCCCATTCCCTGTTTTTTCCCCTTGTTTCTCCCTCCTTTCCCCATGGCCGGTAAATAAGCCGAGCCCAAAGCACAGCTCTGATGGACCTCAGACACTTTGGCCATCCAAAGGGGATGTGTCTGGGGGTCCCCCCCACACGGTGCAATCAAGCCTGTGGTCTAGCAAAACGAAGCCATGTGGGGCTGAAACCAGAACATCTGGGCAGCCGCGCTTGAGCCATGCAAGCCTGAACACTATTTAATCTTTATTTTAGAGTGTTATTAGAGCTCAGATGGTGTGGAGACCTACTGGGGCTGTTGCGTGTGGGGTTAAAGGCTGGCTGAGCGTTTGCAGCCGCGCACACGAAGCTGAGAGCAAAGCTCCCCCCTTCGAGGGCTCATCAGCTCCACGTCTCCCTGGGGGGAGCCTGCAGAGGCAGGGAGGTGGATGTGTGGCTGCCGGGGGAGAGAGCAGGTCCCTGGGCAGGAGCGGGGGCTGCGACGTGGGGAGGGGAACACGCAGGGAGGGGGAACAAGCATGCGGTGGTTTGTGCTGGGCAGGTGCCAAGTGGAAATGTAAGAGCAGATCAAACACAGCCGGGTTAATGAGAGTGCCATTCCCTGGGCCTCTCCGAAGTGGGGAGAGCAGGGACGGGCTGGACGGCAGGCACTGAATGATATTCTGTAATTAGCTGGCAAATAGAATATGATATTTAGTGTAATTGCTCGGAAGAACATCTCGCAGCCCTGCTCCATGCATTACGCGCTGAGCGCTGCATCCCAGCTGCCACAGCAACTTTGCTTCCCTTTGTTTCCCCTTGCCTGTCATTTCTAATCACATCGTTCCCAAATTTGATTGCATCATCTCTGAGCTTTAGTTGCTAGGGTAACACCACAAAGTCATTATGTGCAGGAGATGAGGATGCAGCCCCCTTGGAGGACCGGTCATTTGACCACCCCCATGTGCCCCCCAGCCCGGATTCCTTTGGCTATCCTTTTTAAAGCAGATCCCACCGAGTAAAAACTGGTGAGAGGCCGGTCAGTGATTTCTGTGGGAGCTGGAACAACATGGGGAACGACCATCCGAACATGAGACAAAAAGACCCGAACAAATCGAGCAACTCAATGTGAGAAGTGGGGCCAACAGCACAATCGTGCTGATTTTTAAAGCGTGAGGCTAAGGTGATGACCATTGCACCACCAGCTGCCCAGCCCAGACCTCCTTGGGGTCTCTTATTTGTGTAAAGACAGACAGCCCCATGGTCTGTGTGGGGTTTGTGGAGGCAAGGGCAGAACATGCAGTGAGCAGACGTGTGAGCGACACAGGTTGGCTGCGCTGAGTCCAGGTGCGTATTAGTGATGCTGTTACGTCTCTGCAGCAAGATGAGGAGGTGATGGCACACCAAAACCATCCTGACACAAGTGATGGTAGCGGTGAAGACATCACCGAGGAGGTTTCAGCAAGGGATACCAGAGTGTGCAGCCAGGGCTGGTGCGGGGTGTGTGTGCTGCTTGGTAAAGCAGCTCCCAGCTCCATCCCCTCTTATTGCTATTGATCCCTGGGCTAGGAAGGTGCAACCGGTACGTGGCCGTGGGTGCACGCTGCTGCCCAAAGCTTGCTCTTGTTGCATATCCCACAGGTGGGAGGTGTGCAGGGAGCACGGTGGCTCTGACAGAGCAGATCTGGCCCCGCAGGAAGCCCTGGGTGCAGCAGGGCTCGCCATCACCCCCTGCCCAACAACATTTCAAACCCTTTCTCTCCCAGCTCGGGCTGCAGTCCTGCCCAGCAGCGTCTCCAGCCCAGCAGCCACCTCCAGCCCTGCCCTCCTCTCTCCCTGCCTGCACCGAGGGCCACCCCTGCGGCAGTCAGCTCCTTGCTTCTCCACCCATCCACCTCCCCGCTGCCTGCAGAGCCAGGACGGGGAGCTCCCAGCCCCCAACAGAGCAAGGCAGGGAGATGAAAGATATTGTTTTTCAGGTGCAATAGCTTCCAAAACGGTACATTTGCAGTCAAAGTGCTGTTTGGAATGCATATGAACCACTGCCTGCAGCAATAAGAAACAAAGACATTAAAGTTTAGATAGCAGTGTTTTTATTTTTAACCAAATGAGTCAGTCTCCCCTCTAGCTCCGAGCAGGGGAGAGAGAAACTTGGGCACGGGGAGTTCAGAGCGCCTTAACCCCATTGGGATCCTGCTGCGGGGAAAGTTCAAGCAGCCTGCTCGGTTTAATTGTGTCTGGAAAAGGTATTTAAACCAAAGTTGCCGCTTTGATAGTTCTTCGGTTGGGTGGATTTTTTGTTTGTTTGTTTCCCTGGATTTATTTATTTATTTATTTATTTACTTTGAAAGAAGAGCTTTCTTTCCCTGCTTTTCTTACCATCTCCCTATTCTGAGCCTGTTCTGCCGGTCACGATAATTGTTGAGTGATCTCCCCGTCCTTATCTCAATCCTTGAGCCCTTTGTTTTGTATTTTCTCCCCCTTCCCTCTGAGGAGGGGGACTGAAAGAGCAGCTGTGGCTGAGCTCAGCTGCCCACCCGAGTAAAACCACCCCACCGCACGTGCATGGCTCCTTCCCTCTTCTGCACCACAGCCCCGTCTCTTCCTCCAGCAGCTTCTCTCTCCATCCCAGCCCGTTTCCAAGGTTCCTATCCCTGCAGCATCTACAAGATGAAGCATCCAGCTGTTCAGAAATGCCTGGGCTCTTGTCTTGGCCTCCTTCTCTGAGAGCGTGGCTCCCACCGTGACACAAAGCTCAGCGCTCCCACCCCAGACAAGCTTAATTCAGAGCGAAGGGTTATGTCCTCGTGCTGGATCGGGCAGCGAGGACTCGGCAACTTGCAGGGAAAAAAAAAAAGCCTCAAATAGATGGAAAATTACAAAATTACATCACTACCTCTATTTATTGGTTTTCTATGCCATATGGAAATTTATGTAAATATTCAAACGAGAAACAGGCCCTGGAGCTCTGGTGAGTTCGCCAACGTGCCACCAGTGCTTGAAATGTTGGCCATTGTTGATGCTTTAGGAGAACAGAGTGAGCGAAATGAATTCTGGCTCCAAGAGTTGTCCAGAGACATGGCTTCATTTTTTTTTCCCAGCACAATGCCTACTGTTCTCATTAAAAAAAACATCCCAGAGTCCCCCAGCTGCTCCAGGGAGAGCTGGCTGCTCAGCCCGATCCCAACCAGTGCTCAGCACGTGGGTTTGACTATGGAGCAGGGAGTTTTTTGCAAGCATTTTCCCTTCACCAAAGCTTACAGAGGAAGGTGTGGATTTGCAGAGAAGCTGTGCATAGGCAGGTGGGGTCTCATGGCACCCGGAGCAGTGTGTCCACATGGGGCTTTTACCAGGGGACAAAGGGGACAAAAGCAGGTGGTGGGGGACTGGGGCTCTCCGCTCCCCAGAAGTGCAAGGTTTGATCCCACACATGATCCCCAAATGACACGGAGGCTTTCTGAGAGTGGAGGTGGAGGGGGAAGCCTGCCAGCCAATATGTGCTATGGCCACCTCCATCTGTTACTTAAGTTACGGGGCGATATAACCTGCTCCTCCCTGGAACATCTGGGGAAATAGGAAATGTCACTGTGAGCAATGTCCCCATTAGCTGAGATGAATGGAGGTGGGCTGGACCAAAGGTTCATTGCCAAAGTGTAAAGTTTTGTGGGCTTTATACACATATATACACACATACATATAAATACATGTGTAAATGTGTACGTATGTCTAACTTATATCCATTTAGCTGTAAAAAGTGGTCCACTTATAGAATCTTGTCTTCCTTTCATTTTCTTCATTTTCTTTTTCTAAGACTCAGCATTTTTTTTTCTTTTTTAATTGCATGGGGAACATTTTATTTTATTTTATTTTATTTTATTTTATTCTATTTTATTTTTAATTATTTGGCACAACTTTGGAAGGAAAGCTGGGATTTGCAGAGCACAGGGAGAAGTCTGAGCAAAGTTTTCCTGGAATAGTAATAATAATAATAATGATAATAATAATAATAATAATAATAATAATAATAATAAGCTATTCCCATGAATTAAAGCTGGAAAAAAACTCCCAGCTATGCAATTCCCTTGCTTGTTAATAATTATTGGAAATTCAAACATTTTTTACATAAACATTACCACTGGTGCTTTGAACGTGCATAATGCTTTATATGTGCTAAGTGTTATTATTATTTCAGAAAGACTTATGTCTTGAGTAAATTATAATTTGGGTAATTGCAATCTGCCTACCAGAACCCATCCTGCAGCTTCACTGGAGTGTGGAAGCTGCCTTTGCTCCGTGGCCTGCCCCGCTCTGCTGTGCCGCGGCGTGTGATTAAACATCTGCTCCCTGCTCCCGGCGGGAGCGAGGATGCGTTCCAGCGGCAGGGTCAGAGCTGGCGAGGTAACGCCGCCCGCGAGAGGTGCTCACAGCAGGGAAAGCAAGAGAGGTGAGGCCACAGCTGATGGAGGAGGTGGAAAAGGATTTGCTTTTCCATGCGTGCTCGCTGCTTCGGGAATTCAAGCCAGTGTTGTGTTGAGCTAGCTCAGAGTTTCAGGAGAAACACTAGATTTAGTGTGACCAGCAAACATGCCCTCAAGATGCCCAGCCCTCCCCAGCGAAGTCAGTACTAGCGTAGTGATGTAAGGCAGGTATACCCAAGGTGGTTTTGGTTTGCTGGCCCTCTCTTGGCTGTGCTCTTGTCCAAGCCTTTCCCGTGTTTGGATGGTGGGCTCTGCACCACCGTGGGAGGACAGTGATTCATGGTTATGCCTGCCCTGTAGGTGCCATCAGAGGTGTGCTCCACCCAGCGGGGCACTGGTTGGAAATGAGCACAGGGCTTGTGGTAGGGGTCCAAAACGGTTTCACCCTGACAAGGAGGAAAGGTGATGGTAGGTGTAGACCTTATCAAGATCCAAGTCTGAGTCAGCTGAGTCATTTTGTGGAAATGGCGCCCTTAACCCTTAAAACACTTTGAACTGGGTCTATAGGGCCACTTCTTGCTTGCCTTTGCCCTCTCCTAGCTCTGCTTTGGGCTCTGTTTCTGACAGAGACAAAACACTGAGCACCCAGCACTATGTCTGAAGGACCCCCTGAAGTGCCTGCGAACTGGTGCAGCAGGTGTAAAAACAGGCAGAAAAGCTTCCATCAGGAAAGATTTCTTTCCCCAGGGTTATTTCACTTTTGGTATGCATGGAAACAGCAAGTTCCCACTTCAGTCGACAGCTCCTGGGAGGGGTCTGGGTGTTCGGCAAATGCTGAGGCACCTCCTGCTTCTCCAGTGGTGTTCAGCAGAAACGATGGGTGCTGCTCCGCGCTGCGTGCGATCCCTGAGCTCTCCTCAACAGGGAGATTATGGGAAGGAGAATGACGACGAGCTCGTCCTTTAGCTCTGAGTAGGGTGGGAACAGGAGCAGGTAGGTGGAGAATGGAATTGGGTGTCTGTTTTTTTTTTTATTTCTACCAGTCACTGGGGTCCAGAGCTGGAGCTGTAAGAGGAGAGACACAATTCCACTGATAAAAGCATGCGAATTGGCCCTCAAGGACTCGGCAGTGGGGTAGGACTAATATGAGTCATCAGTCATGGCAGTGAATAGGGACATTAACATACTTTTGACTAGCATGTGCTAGCATGAATGCAAAGTAGAACGAATCTGTCAAGCGCACGAGTCATCGAGCCTCCCGTGCTCCAATGCATCGCCATCCTGCGTGCCTCAGCAGCTCTGACGTGGCAGGTTTCTTCTTCGCATGCAGAGGACGTGCAGAAAGTGTCCCCTGCGTGTGTTGGGCTCAGCGGGGAGGAGTGGTTGCAGAGCTCCTTGCCTCACAGGCAGTGGGCATTATTCCAGCTTCTCTGGGTTTTTAGCCACTGGGCATCTGGACAGCACGGATCTGCAAAGGCGACAAGTCTGGGTGCACAGACCTCGCTGCACCGGTGCTGTGGGGCTGATCTGGGCATTTGGACCCTTGTTGTTGCTGCTCCAAGTGAGTGAGCAGCCAAAAAAATCAACCAAAGTCCTCAAATGCACCCCAGATGAAGTTCTCAGGTGGAAGCAGATGGCACACCTCACCATTCCCAAATATATGGCATCCCTAGAACGAGCCTATCTGGGGGTGCAAATTACCTGGTGCAATATTGTGCTGGTGGATGGTGTTGAAAGCCTATGGAACCATGAATAAATAAGGAAATGTGGGTAATAGACCCACACAGAAGCATCCCGAGACCTGGCTTGTTAAGCCTTGTTCTGAACATGTCTCTTTTGCAGTTTATGCCTGTAACTAGGAATTCAATTTCTCTGCTTTTAACCAAAAATTTGATTTTCTGAAAACATGTGAAACAAAGCAGAAAATGATTATATGAAAAAAAAAAATGTGAGAGGAAGGGTGGGGAAGCCTGCTGGCATGAAAAGAAAATCTTCATTTTCCTGTCTGTGTTTTTGCCCTTTTAGTCTTTGGGAGTAACAGTTTGTGCTGGTAAATTCAGCATTTTTTTTCGGGATAGGAAATAGGAACTCACCAAACACACAGAAACTTGTTATTTTATACCTTGCTGCCAGCATGGATCTTAATCAACCAGAAAAACTCAAAATGACAAACAAACAAGAGACAGCTTTGCTATCTGAGGTTCATTAGCTCCTAGCGACCTTTTAAATCTGCAAGAAGCCAAAGAGAATTGTTCAGAAAATGGGAGGGCTCTCAAGTCATTTTCCCTGTAATTTCCACCCATTCTGCAGTTCCCCCTCATAACGAATGGCACTTCTTGGTTGTTTCCCCAAGGTCTGCATTTATCTGAGTAAACGCAGAGTGGAGCTCTGACCCGCCATCCACAAGGGGTTGGGAGGCCGTCTCCCTGGAGGAACAAAGCCTGTTTTGTGTCTCGCAAGGTTATTTCATGCTGACTCTCGAGGGTATCATCGGCCTCATGTGGGAAGCTGGAAATGTGAGCAAGGGGCAGCCAGATTCATGCCTGGCACAAACGCACACTGGGGATCCATCAGCACTGTGCGCTGCGCAGGGTTGGGTGCAGGTCCATGGGGAGGAGCTGACAGCCAGCACGGAGCTGGGCTCGGGGATGCAGCCAGCAGTGGGAAAGGCAAGGTGAGAGCCCAGTGTGGATGACACACTCTGGCACGCAGAGTGACCCCTGGGCCATGGGAACCAGTGAGCAGAAAGCACTGCAGGGATCGTTCACGGACACTGACAGGCCAGCCATCAGGTTGCTTCTCCACGGCAGGTGCCCAGGGCCAGCTCCTCAGCAGCTGAGAACAGACCCCACCTTTGGTCTACGTGAGGCTAACTTCTGAACTTCTGAAAAGAAAGAGAAACTAGAAGGTGACAGAACAGACTAGAGAATGGAAACTCCTTTTCCTCCTCTCAGAAGAGAGCTTGCAGTGGGACTGTCCTCTCAGCCTGATGGTAGCCCCTGGTGCCCTCACTGGGAGTTACTGGGACCAGTGGGGCTGGAACCCAGTCTCATCCTGGCATGGAGGTCCACTGGCAGCATGGAGGAAGAGGAGCCCAGGGATGAATAGTGATGAAGCTAGAAGAGGTCTACACCACACAGGAGCAGCTGGGAAGGATAATTTGCCATCTGTGCTAAGTGGTTTCACCCCAGTGCTGTCGGTCACACCAGAATGCAGAATCACAGAGACCTCATATTTATTGTGGGGAGGGGAGGAAAAGCAGGGGGAGAAACCATCTGTGGGAGGGAAAACAGCCAGTACGTGTCCTTGGAGAGTCACATCCAGAGGGGTCTGAGCTCAAAAGTACCTGGCATATATCTGGCACCTGTGACACTGTGCAACAGCGATGCTGAAAGCAGCTGCGGGAAGCACACGGCTCAGGCTGTGAGGGGACAGCAGGTCCAGGCTGATGGTGTCAGGGGTTTGGGAAGGAGCAGGAGTGCTGGCAGTGCTTTGCTTCCAGAGGGGACTCTTGGTGCAGGGCTCTCTAGTGCCCTGCCTTGTCCTGCTGCTTTGTGGTGTGGGTTATCGCTGCGGGAAGGGGGAGAGGAAAGATTCGGGGGCTAGGAGGTAAGGGTAAGGAGTGGGCAGTTTGCTGAAAGGTGTATTGTAGCTGGAAAAGGAAAAGGGTGTGTGAAACCAGCTCCTGTGTCCCACCACAAAGTGTTTCAGGCTCCTCCTGTGTTAGATGCTGTCTCAGGTCTGGATGAGGCTGGATGAGGTCTTGGGGAATGGACTCCGGTGCATGTTCATCCGTCACTGCCGTTTGTACAGGCTTTCTTGAATACTCACAGGATAATTGCTTTCAGTTCAGTTAATTCAAACAGGGAGAATAAAGTAGAATCTCCTTTCAGAGTCCCTTGTATGTCTTTGTGATGCGATGCTCCGTAAAGTTGCCTGTAAATTCATGTGGGAAGCCCTAATGGTCTTTAATTTTTAGGCCCACCATTCAAGGCCTCTCTTCATTAACTCCCAGCCTGGGTGATCGGTGAGCAGAGGACCTTGCAGACAGAAGTTAATGCACTATGAAGCATTGGGGGCAGGTCCCTTGACAGGGCACACCGCCTTTTTCTCCCAGCAATCTGACAGCACTGCAGTCTTGTAACAAACCAGAGGAGGAACTGAGCAGCGTCGATAGGCTTCTTCTCACCTGGACTGTTAATTCAAACCTGGCTCTAGGCCATTAGTGTTCTCACACTATTACCTTCTAATGGCTTCTTGCTCCTGGCTCAGCCCTGCCTTGGTAAGCCACAGCTGTGTGCGTTGTCAGCTCTAGCCTCCCAGTTAGCCTCTTGCTGGGCACCTCAGTCAAGATTATGACTTGTGTCCGTGGTGTGGAAATAGCCCGCGTGCAGCAGCTGCTCTGCAAAGCTGCTCCTTCCAGCACTCACCCAACAGGTGTCGTCAGCCGCTTCCCTGCCGCCGCGGATGGCATCAGCTGCTCCGACAGAAGGTGTGCTTGTAGCCCACACCCCCTCGCTGTGTTCTCTGGGTCACACCGGCCGCTGATGAACCTGTGACGGATTTTGGTAACCGTGCTCCCTCTTTTAGCTCGCATGCTGGAGACTTGCAGTTCAGAGGCTGGCGATGTGCTGGCAATACTCAGAGCTGCAGTTTTACGTCTGCATTTCGCAGCCTGCCAGGTGGGAAGAAGCACCTGGAAGACTTCACTGCGATGTGATGAACGTGGCCAACAGTTGTCCGGTCAGATACAGGAGTGTTGTTTTCAGAGATGTCATGACAAAGCTACATTTCCAAGTTTTTAGTTTAGTTCAAACGTGTATGAATGCAGGGAAATCCCATGGCCTCTTAGACCAGAGGTCAAACTGGTGGTTTTTTAGCCTTAGGAGCAATGGTTCCACGAGGAGGTCACATCAAGGTGCTAAGTAGGGCAGAATGACATAGCCAGGACCAGCTACATGAGAATGGATAAGCATCAGTGTTTAGGCAACATACGTGGATTTCAGGCCTATCTGTAGGACAGGTGGATAAGGACTCAGCCCTTCTGCCTCCTTTCTATGCTCATTCTGAGGATAAAACAGGAGGTTTCAATGTGCAGGCCCAGCTAACTAGCATGAAATTCATTTAAAATTCAAAAACTAAATTGGAACAAAAAATAGCCCCTAAGAGTTCCATGGAAAATCAATTACCCAGCATGTGAAGGTGATGCTGAGAACACAGCCCCACAGAAATGGCAAAATTCCATGCAATTTTTATCTATTCTTCCTGCAATTTCCCTCCCAAGCCTATTGATATTTTAAGAGATGGATGAGTTTCTTTCTCTAGTTTTAGATATGCTTATTAGAGCTGGAGGGTGGAGACACCAAGAGAGAAAAGCCCAGTAAAAACACAATGTAAATAAGGTGATATTGCTGTGTGAATTACTCATTATATTTTGTTTAGAGCCATTGTTGGCTGGAATGGCTCTGAGATTGAATTGTGCTGCAGAGCCCTAGCTGATTTTACCCACACTCATTCATGGCCGGGGACTGAATTGGAGCTGGCGAGGAGGAAAGTGTGGATGGAGGAGGGGAGCCAGTTGGGGAGGAGGGGATCTGCAAATAATTTCCTCTTATGCAGAAGCTTTCATCAGACAGATAAAGAAGCCATATTAAAAATTACCCTTTTGGCTTAATAAAGCCAAACTGACCTGATGCATGCATGTCTAGGTGGCCAGCTTTGGGAAGAGTGAGGCCAACTTGCTGTCCTCAATCATATCTTATCCCCTGGAATGATAATTTGAGGTGGAGGAGCTCAACGTGCGCTTGTGACTAGGAAGGGGGAGATGCTGTGCAGCTGCTAATAGCACTGATTCTCCTCTGCCTTCAGTCAATACTGCTCTGAGATGGGTTTGAACCTGTGACCGAGGAGCAAACAGCTCATCAATCTCCCCTGTCCGCACCTCCATCCCCTGATGTCCTTCTGGAGTTGCAGGGATGGGCTGAAAGCTAAGGGCCAAAGGGCAGCAGCATCCCCACAGCATCCCCACCGACGTCTCACTTTCCTCGGAGCATGCTGCCAGCTCTCTTGGCTTTGCACGTTTGGGAGATGAGGCTTTCACACCCTCCACCTGCTGCTAGCTGGAAGATGCGCAGTGGTGCAAAGGAGAGAGCGTTTGACACCATCACTGTAGGGCACGGGGACACTGGGGGGTACCAGAGTCGCATAAGGGAGAGCAAGGGCATGGTGGAGATGGGAAGAAATAAGGGCTAATGTCAGCCTCTGTGGCCTCTCCCCAAGGCAACGCCTTCACAGAGGTGGGGGAAAGAAGAGCTGGCAGGAATATTTTTTTCATAAGGAGGGGCACAAAGGGGCCCAAACATCCTGCTATAGCTGCTGTGAGGACATGTGCAGCTGCTGCCTGATGGCAGTGAGGGTTCATTATTGGGGATGGTGTGAAGGGCACAGGGGCCATTTCACCATGGCAGTGTTGCCTACACAAGGTGGCAATTGCTGGCAAGGCATGGTGAGACCCATTGGTTAGAGGTGGGGAAGGGTAGGTAAGAAGTCACAGAGCTGCTTTGCATTAACATCTTTGTCTTCATTCTGTCATTCTTTGCTACAGTGGTTGGGGTTTTGCCTCCTTGTTCCCTTTGGCACCAAGGCATTCCCTTGGCATTCTCTGCTCTCAGTTCCTCTGCCTGGGTCTTCAGGTTGGCTGCAAGGGTGCACGGTGGGGCAGGGTGCTGCTAACCCAGGGTAGGGGTTTGCTGTGTGATCTGACGTGTCCTGGCCTTGGAAGAGCTGCCACCTGTGAAAGGGGACAGGGAGAGGATTTCCTGCCTCCCCTTTCCTTAAACTATCTCTCATCTGAATACAGAGGGGGAATTAGAAGGGGATTATCTACCAGCAGGAGAGGTGTAATTCATTTCTGCCACTGTCCGCATGTCAGGTTTGATTTTAATTTCAGATAATGTCAAGGCTAGATTAAAGTCCTATCACCTAGGTGGGAAAAAAGACCCATCCTTCCCACCCATCTCACTGAGCCACCAGGACAGTCACTCCCAAACCTCTCTTCTCTCCTTTTGCATTCATTTGGGTCTGGGCACACAGCTAAGGCTTCTGCACAGGAACATAGGGCATCCCCCCAGCATAGGGCATCCCCCCAGCATAGGGCATCCCCCCAGTGCAGGACATCCACCCCAGTGCCTGTCCCTGGGTGGCAGAGCCCCCCTGCCCTCCACGTGTCACCCCCAGGATGCTCGCGGGTGCCAGGGTGCTTTATTCAGGGACAGAGAAGGGGGCTGGGAGGCACAGTATATGGAAACTCAGGAAATTAACTTCCAGTGCAGGAGAGTGAGCTAAAAGCAGGGAAAGGTGAGGGGTGGCTGGCCTGACCTGTAAAGAAGCACAGGTAGAGGTCCCTATTATTTCTGGCTGTTCCCGAGTCCCCTTTCTGGGATGCCTGCAGAGTACAAAAGGGTTATTGTCTTGGGGGGTTATTCGTGGCTCTGCCAGGAATGCAAAATTAGAAAATGGGAATGAGGGATGTCGCTTAGGATGGCACCATCAAAAGAAAGAGCCCTTTAAATTAGATGCCTATAACTGTGGTTAACAGCTAATGAGAAGCAGCACGCAAGCAGGATGTTTCACCTCTCTTGGAAGTGGGTGCTTTGGTGGTTTAATATTATTCCTCCCTCGGCCTCTCCCTGGCACGTGCCGGGTCAGAGGCGGCTCTGCTGAGCTCCAAGAGCTGCTCAGACTCGTGCTCCTGCTGGCTGTGGCTCTTGGGGGTTTGCAGATCCCTCCTCTGGATTTCTCTCCTGCTTGAAGTGGCCTACAGAAGTGGAGCCTCTTTGCTGGAATAAAGATGCTCTCACACGCCTTGAGATCTGCGGATGGGAGGAGTGGGAGCGCCTGGTTATGTCTTCTTCCCTGAACGAAAGCAGACACAGGTAGTTCCTGCTTCTGCTCATCCAACATTTAAAGCAAAGTGCTTCTGACAAACAAAGGGGAAGATGGACTTTATTAAAAATAAACAAATCTCTTGAGATCTGATCATGCACCGATAACTCCTCCTGGCTTGTACTAGGATTTTGTTCTATTTCTTGGTTATTGCAGGCTGCGGCGGTGAAGAAATGCTGCTCTGATACCGATACAAAAGGCTTGCTGCCGAGCGGCCTGTGTGCAGGTGGATGGGTGATTCTGATGTTTATCATGACAATTAATGTGCTGGCGGACTCTTTTCATTACAGCAGGATTGAATCAGTGACACAGTCAAGCCAAGCAACGAGCTGGGTTTTCCCATTGAAAAAAATATATATATTGGAAATATGATTAAAAAGTAATAAAAATAAAGGGGCGGACAGCATCCCAAAGGGTGCTTAGCATGTCTCTTCATCCCTTTTTTCACCTTCCCAGCTGAAATTGAGCTCTGCTCAGCAGCTGCCCCAGCTCTGCTGCATGCACTCTCATGAGCCCCAGCCTGGAGCAGGGCACTGCCTGCGGGAGGTGGCTGGGCTGGCTCCTGGCCTTGCCTCCTGCATCGGTCAGTTCTCCTCTAAATGCCTCTGGACACAGTGCAGAGAGAACTGTTCCTGCCCCCTCGTAGACATGGAGTGACAGAGAGCTGATATGATCACTTCATCATCTGGGTTTAACAAAATTCACTTCTCAGAAATGTAAATCATTTGCCTTTTGGTGATTTTACCACATCTGCCGTGAGTTGTTAACATAGAATACTTTTAAGAAAGATACATTCTGCTTCATCAGTGCACACCGTGACGTCCTTGTCATGTTGTAGCAACACTGGACAACTTCTGGGGAGCAGCTCGCCTGCCCCAGGTGGTTTGAAGAGCCACGATGCAGAGATGAGTGTTGTGAATCAGCTCAAATTGGTTTCATCCTGCCCAGCTGGTGTGAGATTTGCATACCCCGATTCAGGATCGCAAAGAAACCTGGACTCCAGCTCAGTTTTTCTATGTTCACCATGCTCAGCCCTTATGTACCAGCAAACTCATTCCCCTCTGCTCAGCTCTGTGATGCCGGCTGTGTCCCCGTGGGAGCAGGAGGCCCAGCCAGCCCTGCAGGCTGAGGATGTGGGTTGTTTCTGCTGGAGATATGGCCCATGTCTCCAAGCCAGGAATACATGCAAGATTTCAGGGATTACTGGGGCGTGACATGCTGGGGAGACCTAAAGCCTGGGTTTGGAGACAGCTGGGGGTGACCGCTTGGATGCCTCACTTTGCTGGAGAGAAGCTGGGTCTGCCTCAGGCTGGCACTGGCTCTGTGTCTGGGCATGGGTGGTCCAGGCTCACCCTAAAACTCCACAAGGTCTTGGGCATCACATGTGAAAATGTGCGTATGGACGGAGCCCTCAGCAGATTCGCTTCATGTCCTGCCAACGCATGCAGCAAGTGACTGGGCACTGCACCACGGCCCGTGCTGCTGGAGTCCGGCTGCAGGTCCAGAAATCTGGACACACCTCTTCAAACTGAGGTCCTGTGACACGGTCCCTGGAGATACTCCTGTCAGATGGCACTGACAGGGGGGTCAGAAACATCTGCTAATGAGTCAAAAGTTGGTCAAGTGCCTGGGAGGCACAGTTTGGGCAAGGAGGAGAGCCCCGTGGGAGCTGAGATAGTCCAGTGACGAGCAAAAGCTGCCATGGGACAATGCCATATCTCTGGTTTTAGTGTTTGAAAAAAAAAAAAAAAAGAAAAAAAAAAAAAGTGTATCATAAATCTGGCAGCTCTCAGGGAGACAAAACTAACACAAACAAACCCTGCATTTACACCCAGCCTTGGTCTTCAAACAAAACCATTCTGCCTCATGGACACAATGGGGGGAAACTGAGGCACAGAGAAACCCCCACCTCCCAGCTTCCATTATCATCAACGTGCACAGCTGTGAGAGCAGCGATACACACAGGAGCACTGGGAAATGTTCCTATTGATCGGAAATGAATAATTATCACCCACTCCCTGTTCCAGGCCCTCGCGGTGAGCGGAAGAACGGAAGCACTAAGCGGGATTAATAACTACTTTTCATTACTTTTAATGCAAACTATTGATTTTAAAGTGTTGTAGGGTATGACAGTTTATTACAATAAGACAATAAAACAGACTATATGAAATAATTGAGAATAATCTCTTCCCTTTTCCTGCACGACGCAAGGACATTATGTTCTGTGCATGTGGAGACATTTATGGCAAACTCTATCCAGCAATGGCAGCTTAAGCACTCTATAAAACAGCACTTTGGAGCTGGAGTATTATAAATAATAGGCAATAAAACTGGTAAATGGGGCTTTAATTTGATTCCATTATGTCACCGAATGACAAGGGGGGGGGGGGGGGACAGAGCAGCGAGGGGACGCGACGCCGCGCCAGGGTGGGGAGCGCTGGGTGCGCAGCGGAGCAGGACGCGGCAGTGCCAGCGGGCCAGGCCATGCCAAACCCCAGCCCAGGAGTGGGCTTAGTCCTGGCAGAGTCCACGCAGGGCCCCTCAGTGTTGCCAGGACAGGAGGTGACAGCAGGAACACCTCTGTCACAGCATTTGAGGCCCACAGAGGATGCTCTGGTCCCATCATGCCAGGCACCACCCAAGTATTTAGGTGCCACCCCAAATCCCCCACGCTGCTGCTTGTCCCAGCTCCTGGAGATCTCCTTTTCCATGCTTTCTGCCCCAGGCTGGCTGCCAGCCAGCAGCGAAGGCTGGAACAATCTTCTGTTACCATCACCGCTTCCCCACCCACGGACGTGGGGACGCCCTGGATAGCGGGACGGTGGCCGGGGGACAGCCCCAGGCCCTGAGGTGCTGGCACAGAGCTCCCGGCTCCTGCGGGTGCTGATAGGAAGCAGCCGCCAGCTGATGGCCTTGCAGGGCCCAGTGAGATGTGAAATGAGCCGGGTGTCTCAGTCCAGTGGCTCCTGCTGCAGAGCTGTTTCTGTTAATTGGGCCCCTCCTTGCGAAGGCTGTGGAGTGATTGCACCAGGCAGACCCTGAGCCAGCCATGAGGGGCTGAGAAAGCTCTGGGGGCGTTCCAGTGTCACGGTGCATGGCTGCCTCCAGCCCATCACATAC
This sequence comes from Heteronetta atricapilla, assembly GCA_011075105.1. Taxonomy (NCBI): domain Eukaryota; kingdom Metazoa; phylum Chordata; class Aves; order Anseriformes; family Anatidae; genus Heteronetta; species Heteronetta atricapilla. The sequence goes on from CM021747.1 coordinate 3,795,846, forward strand.
CCAGCTCTCACACCCTCAGCCCCTGGGTGCTGCCTAAAAACACCTCCAGCAAGGGGGGCTCAAAGGCTCCGGTACAGGAACACACCAGGGCAGGGGCTGAGCTTGTTGCATGGATGTTTCCTCTCCTCTCCCACAGGTCTTAGTGACCCCAGAAGTGCCAGAAGGTCCTGGGAGAGAGGAAGTGGTGTTCGCACTGGTCCCATGGGGTAACCCTGTGCCCAGAGCATGAAATGAGGCTGGGCAGGGCCTTCATGGATGTCCATAGCCCAGTGGGATCGCACTAAATTGCTGTGCGCTGGCCCAGGTAATGTGAAATTGGAAAGGGCTGGAATGGAGAGAAAGGCCAGGACCTCACAACTGGTGGGGAGGCCACATCTGGCCCCAAATCACCCACATGGGCTGGTCACCAGGGTGCTGGGAGCTGCATTTTGCTGCCTGTGGGTTCTCCTTCTCCCCCCTCCACACCACAAAACAGGATGTCTCCCAGACCCGTCTGCAGTGCCCCCAGCACCCATCATTATTATTTTCCTTCATTATTGTTGTGAAGATTTTTGCAAAGCGGGGGAAAAGTGGGTCAATGGCACTTCATTTTGTTTTCAGTTCCAAAACCCCAGCTCTTCCCAGATTGTTCTATAGAGAGTCTCAGTGTCTCTGGGGCTTTTCTAGCCTCTTGCCTAAGCACATAATCAGGCAGGACTGTGTTTTAGAGAGGGGATTATGCACACAATAGAGCTGAGGAGCCCCATCGGAGCTATTCCAATCTATTAGGATCTGCACTCTACCCAAAATAAACAACACAAGGAAAAAAAAAAAAAACAACCTGCACTAACTTGTCTGCACGTGCTGTGCTGGCAGGGAGGAGGTCTGGGCCCGGGGTTTTAACAGGCTCTTCTTTTCAGTCCCTGCATCAGGATGTCCCTCGCCCGCAGCCTTGAATGCTGAAGAAGTTGCAGGAGTGAGCATCAGCCATGGGAACAAGTGGCCATGCCCACTGCTTGGTGCCTGCGACCGCTAGCTCGGTACAGAGCTCTGAGCTGGAGGAGACAGCCTTTTTCTTAACCAGGAGAGGAAAAGCTGCTGCTAGGACACATTCTGGGGAAGAGATCGCAGGGAGCGAGGGGATGCTGGAGATGGGAGAGACCTGTGGAAACAGCAGAGAGGCACCGCGACCCCCGCTGCAGCTCCAGGGGTCTGCAGGAAAGGGGAGCAGGAGGGGGCGGCTGGGAGCAAACAACAGCAAACAACAACCCTGCTCGATTAGACCCAAGCATCCTAATATTACCAGGAGCCATGCATTTGCCTGCTCCACAGGGGTGCTCATGAAATATAACCATTTGGAGGCATTCAGGCGCTGTGAGAGCTGCTGATGAAGAAATACCCCGTGCAGATCTCTTTCTCCAGCTTTTAATTTTAGTTTTCTTCATGTACCCAAAGAAGAGTTACAGCAGGGATACAGCTTTCTTCACACCCTTTCTTACTTACTAGAGTAAGTCCACCAGGAAATGAAGCGTGGCATGCCCTGACCACACAAACCCCTGCACACACACACAGCTGCAGCTTTTAATTTCAATGTGAGGGTAAATTGGCTTCATCTCATCATAGGAAGACTCTTTTTAAGCCCAGAAACAGCTCTCCATGCTTTTTCCCTTCCCGGGTGCACCCGGAGGAAAATAAGCAGTCATCTGTAATCATATGTCTAATGAGGGATATTGATTAATGAGGCAGAGGGAGGCAGGGCCAGGCCCAGCCTGTACCAGGCAGGAAGGGGCTGAGCACAGACCCTCAGGGGTGTTTGGTGAAGTGGGAAACTGCAAGGTGGGACAAGGGGGAGAGGACTTCTCAGGAGATGCTGCCAGCCCCTGTATTTGAGGAATCAAGCTGAGAAGGCAGCAAGAAGCAGGTGTGAATGTTTTTCTGCCTGCCTGTGGAAGAGTTAGGAGATGAGAAGCTGGGCCAGTGCGGACGAAGGGATGTTTCTGCATTTACTGTCTCTCTCCCACTGCGTGCTGCCTCCAGGCCACCTGAGCTGAATGCTCACAGCTTGCACTGAAGTGTTGGAGAACTGAAAGGGCCTGAGGCTGTGCTGGCTGGTCCCTGGCATCTTGCATTTCAAATGCCCTCAAAATGATGGATTTGATGCTTCCTCTTTTATTTATTACATTTAAAGCATTTTTGCTGGGGGGGTAGCTCAAGAGAAGACACAGCTTATTTTCCTGAGGATCCCAGGGGCTGGAATCTCTCGCAGCTGCCTGCAAAGCAAAAGGCAGGAGCCCACCAGCAGCCAGGCGAGCAGCAATCTGCCTTCCTGGGGGGCAGAGAGGGGCCAGGGGCAAGGCAGGGAGGAAAGGTCCACCTGGCTCAGGAGCAGGAGGCGGCAGCCAGCGGGGAGTCATTTGCAGAGCTTTCCTCCTGGCTGCTGGGCAGCGATTATCGATGCCACGCAGCTGTAAATGTTCTCTCGGCGGCTGGGACCTGGGAGCGGAGAGTGCGGCTCAGCTGAGTGTGTTATTGGATTAGCAGCTGATTAGAGCTGTTAAGAGTCCACTCTTGAATAATCAACATGGTGCTTTTTGGCTGCTGTGTGGTGGTGGGAGGGGGAAGGACACAGCACAGCTAGGCTGGCTGCTGTTGGTTCATAGCTGAGCCCTGGGCGTTGCTGTCGGGAAGCCCTGCTCAGCGGACAAGCGTGGTGCCCACCTTCCCTGGGTCCAGGCTTTTAAAGCTCAGCACTGATGGGATGTGGGGTTGCAGGGGGACCCCTTCTTTCCCTGACATATATTTCAGGTCATAATGTTTCCTACCAGCAGGGTTAGGATCTGAAGCTTCTTAACCCTGTGGGAGGACAACCATACAGCTTGATGGTGTGCTGACGCTTGTGGTGAGCTTGATCCATCACGAACCTGGGCAAGCGCATAGCACACTGGAGGCTCTGAGTATGCGTTTGTGGTGCTGGAGAAGGAAAGTCAAGTGGAGGAGGTCCAGGTCTTGTGGGGAGATGGAAGAGCTGACTCTCCTGACTGGGCTAACACAATGGGTGGAGGTGGTGTGGGCATGTTGGGGTCCCACTGCTGGCAGAATGGACTCGTGGGGCAGGGCAAAAAAGGGCAGGGGCACTCTTCTGGTGATCAAGTGCCAGTGAGATCAAAAGCTTACCAGGGGCTTACAGTGTTGTGCTTTAGTGTATTCCTATTGAGACAAGACAAGGCAGAGGCTGGAGGATGAAGCTGAGCTAGCAGGGTTAGGCTGGGAATGCTTTAAATGAAGAAGGCACAGCTTTCTCCGTCCTTTGCTTCTCCTCCAGACTGACATCCAGCAGCATGTGGGTGAGGAACAGATAAAAAGCAGTGTGCCTCCTGGCTCTCCTCTTTCTCTTTCCCCTCATTATAAATTTTTAAGGTTGATTTGGCCTGTTATTCAGCCACAACTTCCCCTGGAGAAGCTTCCTACAGCCACCTTGCGGCAGGAGCCGTCCTGCTCTCCTTTGATGTGTCGGTTTGCTCCCCGGAGCTGAGTCCTCCTGGTGCTCTCTGGTCTGGAGAGCTCAATTCACCACCAGCTTCACGCACCCTGCTTTCCCCCTCAGTCACAGCGCTCTTGTTCCCACTAAAATCAATGGCGTGGCAACTGTGTGAGCGAGGGGAGAATTTGATATTACAAGGAATAACAAATCACAGGCATATCAAGTGTGCCCTGATATCCAAGGGCACTGAGCAGCAAGGACCAAGGAGATCCCTTCCTCACTCTTTCTCTTCCTCTGCCTGTCTCTGAGGATCAGTATTCTCCTTCCAGAGACCTGTAGGGGTCACAGTTGGATTGTACAACAGGCTGTGAGCCCGTCCTTGGGAAGGGAAACCATTCCTGCTGAAGTATTGACCAGAAAGCCAGCAGGAGGCCAAGTACCCTCTGCCCACAGGCCACTGCCTCAAACCCCTCTCAGAAGTGGGCTCCAACCCATCCTCTGCCTCTTTCTGCCACTAAGGCCCAGATGTCTCCCATGGGATGTATTTCTTAGCTTCAATGTAGTGAAACCAAACGTGTTCCAGGCTGGAGAGAGCCAGTCTCAAGTCCACGCACAGGAAGGTGTGAGGAACAGAGGCCATAGCCTGTGCCTGGACAGATTCCTACTCCCCACATGAGAGCAGTTGCCTCAGCAGGGTTTTTCTGCCACGATTGCACCAGTCTGGTCCTTCTTCCTTCCACTGGGTAGCAGAAAGTCTTCTTCAGGTGAGCCTGACCCAGTCTGCATCATAAGGAGCAGCCCAGAAACAGCATCACCTGTCTTCATTCTCCGAGGTCCCTGTGGACTCATAACCACAGGAGCTCTCCAGTCACTGTCAGAGATCCCTTCCCATGCCTGCACTGCACCACAAATTAGGATCTGGCCATGACGCTCACAAGGATGGACCCGTTCCACTATGCGATAATTAAATTGCCTGTAATTATGTTCTTGACAAGTGAAATACAGGCAGTAAATGATCCTAACATTCTTCGCTCCCTCCCTCTTCCCAAGACTCCCCCAGCTGCCCCTCCCCTCTAAATGCTGAATTATTTTACAGTTGATAGTTCCTTAGATTTGCCGACCTTTAAAAGCTGAACACTACATGCCTGTTGAATTTTAATCAATTTATTTTTTTCAACTGGAAATGTCAGACTTCTGTACGGAATTACTTGGTGCCGGCTGATGTGACAAAGACTCAAAGTTCAGCATCTGAAGCCGCGGAGGAGCAGAGAGTTGCGTGCATTAGCACAGATAATTTGCAGGATGTGAAAATGAGAGCAGGAGTGAGGGAGCATATATTTTTCATTAGCTTTGGTTTAGAGGGTTCGGGGACCTGCATTTATTTCATCCAGTGAACTCTGGCCTCATTAAATCCAGACCGTGGCTGGTAATGACTGGAAGTAAGAAGCTGTGGAGGCCACTAAAGGGCAGGAGCCAAGGAGAGATCTTTGCTGGAGCACGGAGAGAACCTGGGTGTATGCGGTGACGGGGGGGAGCACCAACCTCTGCTGTGTCTGCTCCATGGTACCGAGCAAGATGAGAAGGTACCAGTTGCCCAAACCATCTACCATCCTGCACTGGTGCAGTTCATTAATGCATGTTACACCACCTGCTTCACGCTGCTCCAGAAGAACCCAGCAAAACTTCCACTTGCAGTGTAGCTTTCCCAGCCCAAGTGAGGGGCAGATTAAACTCAGTAGTGCTGAGCTTGGCTGGCATTGCCTGGAAGGATCAAGCATTCCCCAGCTGGAGCAAAACCCATCCGCAAACATGGGAGGAGGTTTCCTTGCGTACACAGACCTGCAGACTGATTCCTGCTGGGGAAGCCCATGGCAGTGAGCACACACCAGCGAGGAGCCCTGCTGTCCTTACAGGGATTTGCTGGCCTCCACTGTGACTTTGGCAACATTTTTGTGAGCAGTGGCTATAGCCAGGGCAATGCTGGGAGCTGCCCTGCCTCCTTTCTGAGCAGAAATTTCCCCATGGTTTGTGGCTAGGTAGCTCCATGTTAGTCCTGTCCTGCATCACCTACTTCCCTACTCGGAGTGGTTTAAAGCAAAAGTTACCACCTTCTGTTTTTCTTGTATCAGCGGCCTCTGGTGTTTCCCTGTAGTGCTGTAGTCTGTTCTAATCCTGGGCCATGACAGCCTACAAACAAGTTTCTGTCCTATTAACATTTAATTCCTTCTTTGGAATAGAGACTTCTCATTGCACAGAACCGGATGGATAAATGTTTGCTAAGGTGACAAGGATTGAGTATATTTAATCTTCTTCCTTCTCTTTAAAAAACTGTGCCCATCGTCGCCTCTTGGCACAGGTGCCTTAAAATCAATAATGAGCCTTGCAAGTGGATCTGTGATAAAATATGGTCTATCCTTCTCCATTGAACTGTAATAAGCATCTTTTTCAAAACTGTGCATGCGTCTACATGCAGCAAGAATAATGTGGTGGCTGCGTAGGTTCAGGGAAAGTTCCAGTGCTCTGGTCTTCCTGGAGACTTAGTCAGTTGAGGTACACCTCAAATCCAAGTATTCTTCCAGGGTTACAGGCTGCATTTAGTAAGAGATGTAACTTCTGGGAACTTGCCAACGGAAAGGGCAATTCTTAATGTGTCCTGGTCCTACACCCTCTCTAAAGCTTTGCAGCTGTCCAAGGCCATGGTCAAGGATCCTTTGGTCGGACACAGCACCACAGACCTTTTGTTATGCTCTCATTTCCCTGAAATGGTTTTTAATCAGAAAATACTCACGGACTGACTGCAGTTCTCTCTGGGGCAAATGGTGAGTTCCCAACTGGGAGAAGCCTAAAGGGCAAGGAGATGCAGACCTGAGTCATGGTGCTGAGATGCACGGGGCTGCCACCAGGAGGGTACAGACTCCCTGGTTTAGACCAGCCTTGCTCTGAAGGAGGCTGCGGCAAAGACTTGAATCTGTGTTTTCCATGTCTTAGGTGGCTGTGCTAATTATCATTATACTGACTCATCTGAGGGAGCATGTTTCTTGGGCTCTTCAGCCATTAAAATTTTGACATTTCATTTTTGCCCTGAGGAAAATGGAAAATTCCTTTGGAATTCTAAATTTTGCAAGCAAGGGAATCATTGAATCATTCCTACTGTGTAGCTACATCTTTATATATATATATATATTTAATTTTATTTTTTTGGTTTGGAGGTCCTGCTTCTCCAACTCTCCCATTTGAAAAGTCCTTAGAGAAAACTGAGTGCATGGAAAGCAGCCCAGGCTTACTAACTCTTCATCAGTATTCCCTTTAAAGAAGGCAAATGTTATTATCCTCTTTGCCAAAAGGGAGTGTGAACACATCTGCTCCTCCACCCACCCTCTTGGCACCCCCTCCCAACGCAAACTCCCACAGCTCACCCTCTGTCACAGCTCGACAGCCCATTACAAATGGCAGTGTTTAAGCAAGGTCTTGCTCTTCGTTTATAGCCCTCTCAGTCACACCGATGGGTCCTTCCCTGGCCTTTCGCAGCCTCCGTTTGCTGCAGGTTAAGAAAATGTCAAGCTCATTTGGAAGTTCTTCGCCCCTCCTCGCTTTGCTGCAGCCATTAGTGGTCCTCTCCTGGCTGCAGGAGGCTGACATTTACATCACAGGCTAGGGTGGGAATAATAGCAGTTAAGTCAGACTTTGTTAATCACCAGTTATGTCCACCTTCAGAAATCAGCTCAGGTGGCCCAAGCTTATTTTCTCCATTTCCCCTCTCTCACACTCTCATCTCCCTGCCTGATCCTCTGCCCTCCCACCCCATCCCCGCTTATTTATTGACTGTGGTGGTGAAGTGTCACTCAATTAAAGACAGAATTAAAAGAAGAATAATTTTGGAGACAAGATCGGATTTGTGTGAATTTACTTCTCTTCATACATGATCAACCCTCCCGACTCTTCCCATCCATCTCAAACCCACTGGGGAAGAAGTCAAAGACAGAGCTAGCGATGAAGAGGGTTGGAGTACGCAATCAGTCTTGCTCATGTTGGAGATCCTCGGGCACTCTGGTCTTCAGGGGTGAGGTAACTTCAGGAAAGAAAGCAGGTGCTGCCCGTTGCATTTTTGCTAATCCAAAACCAGCACGGAGCCAGAAAAAGGAGCTGGCATTTCCTGCTGCTGGTGAGTCTCATGCACGCGGTGCTGTTTGACAAAGGGGTGGATTAGGTGACCTCTGCAAGCCCTGTTCATCCCCACTTTTCTGTGATGCTGCAAGGGTGACATTTAAGGATGAGATCAAGTCTGGAAACAGTGGCTTCTGTGAGGCTCTACTAATCACAAGCTTCATTCAGATTTGAAAATGAGTTTTGACCAGAGCTATTGATTTCCCTTCTTGCTTTGCTTTTTCGATGTGTATGCATATGTGTGTGTTTGCAATTTTAACCTGGAAGACTGGAAGGCACCACTCCCCCCTCTTCCTGACTTCTGTGCACCTCCCCTTTGAAGCCCCACTAAGGGACTTCATTAAAAAAAAAAAAAAAAAAAAAAAAAAGCAAACTGCAGCAGTCAGGAAGTGAACGGGAGGAGAAGCAAGAAGAACTGATGAGGACAGCAAGTGTTTGAAAGCTGAAGAAGAAGGGGAGGAGCCGTGCCAGATGTTGCCAGCTGTTGCTCGGTGCGTGGGTGTCACATCAGCCCACCCCACAGAGAAGAACAAGCCCACAAATCAAGGCATTGTGCTATGGCCTTGCTGCTGTCCTTTCCTATTTCAGCTGACACCTCTCCCCAGCCCTCTTTTTGTCCTGCTCTGGTAGTCTTTGTTCACCAACATCACTCCTGGGTGCTCTGCTCTGTGCTCTGGCCCTCGTTGAGGCGGCTGATCGCTGTCAGCCAGCTGTTAACAAATGGGAAAGGGGAGTGGGGGAAACTGATCTTTATTCATACGACTGAAGTCCTCTATACACATGAAATCAATCCAGCCTGTGTGTTTTGCGCATATCAATATAAAAAATCTGCTCGTTTCATAGCCTCTCTTTTCCCTTCTTAAAATTTGCTCATTTTCCTGGAGTGACACTTTGCTCTGTCATCAGAAAGGGAGTGCTGACGTCTAATCCTCCTCCTCTATGTCACACTGCTCCCTGCATACAGTTGTCTCATGCTGGCACCCAGAAAGTTTTCTCTGAGGTGTCAGGAACTTCTGAAGCTCCCCCAGGCAGAAGCAACTTGACCACAACTCACTGGGCAAGTCATGGCAAAAATCACATCAGTCCCTTCCATGCCTTCCTTTCCTCTCTCTCCCATTTGAACAAAGAATATTAGTGATGGTGTAAAAGAAATCATTTGTATAGCCAGAAATAGAAAGCCAGTTGTCCATCTAACCCTAAATCTACTCCTTATTTAAATTCATTATGCCATCTTTATTCCTCTGATCGCCTAGTATTTCTCCCCAGGACCTTCACCTTATTCTGTGTCTAACAGTTATGCCTTTCGAGAGTGGACTAGTGAAATGCAACGTAGGAGACTGAAGTCTGGAGGACAATCACTTCATTTTGTGCAGAAGATGATCTTTTCTCTTTTTATCTCTGCTGGTTCCTCCGTGACCCCTCTGCCCCAGTCTCTCTTCCAACTCCTTCTCCCAAAAGTCAGGAGAAGAAAATGAAAGCTCCTCTGTCCCTGCAGCTAGAAAGGTGTGCCCCTCTGACCGCAAGCTCTCCTGCAACCTTTCCACCGCATGTAAATTTTTATAGCATATCAATAAAAGGATCTTGAGGCCAAATGGAAATCGAGCAGCTGCCTGAACTGCTTCAGGGCAAGGAAACCAATTCAAAGAGTTTTATTATTATTATTATTATTATATTAAACATTCAAATGAATGACCCAGTTGATTTCAAGCCTCTTTGTTCTGTAACCCTTCCTGGGAATCCTGGTGCAAGGGACGAGCAGCTCTGCCCTGGGTGCTGCAAGCACCGCTCCTCACCCTTGGGTCCCTGTGCTTCCCCTGGAGTTGTCATTTTGGGGAAAGACCAGGGAAAGGAGCAAGTGGCTCACCGGAGGGCTTCTCCTCAGCTCGTGCAAAGCAGAGTGAGCGCATCTGAGTGCCGCTGTGTCTAATATTGGCTTTGCATAATGTGATTAATTGATGGCTTTTCAGTGTGTGTAACTAGCACTGGACTGGACTTCGGTGCATTTCCATTTCGAAGACTCTAGCTGGAGACCCTCAGCTTCATTGCAGCGATCAATATTCTGACCAGAGCAAGGGTAAGCCAGCTGCACACCTCTTGCAAAGCCGCGTGGGCCATGCCTCATCTTTATTCTCCTTCTTAGTTCCTTGACCGTTCACCCCTCCAGCAGCAATCAGCCTCTCTGCCCCTGTCATTATCCTTGCTGTAATGATGAAATAATAGCTTGCTGCTTCGAGCTTGCCATCAGGATAGTCCTGAGTGCAGATGGCTGGCGATGCTGTCCAGGCAAGGGACAGTGCCAGGGGACGTATGCACTGGCTGCGAGAGCATCCGCAGTTTCAGTGGTCCAGCTCAGAAGCCCTTCCTCAGTGGTGTTTCTGCACCAGCTTCGGGGGCAGAGCTGCAAGCAGGATGGTCTTCGGATGCCATGTGTATCTGCAGGGGTGCAGACCCATTCCCTCCCTCGTTACCTCATTGAAAAACATCACCCTGAATGTGTTTAGTGAGTTCTTTCGATGGGGTGTTCGATCCTCTTAGGGAACCAGTCTCATTTTGGTCTGAAGCATGGTCTCTTGCCCTAGGAAAAACTGCTTTTCCTCTCTGTGTATCTCTTTGCCTCTTTTATTATTTTATATTTTATTGCTATATATTTTTATTATTATATTTTACTTTTATTATTTTTTATTTTTATATATATTATATATAACTTTATATTATTTTATTATTATTTTTGGCTGCCTGAACATCGCTGACTGCAAACTTCATAACACTGAGGTTGTCTCTTTGAAGTCTTTGCATGGCACGTGATATGACGAGATGCCCTGGTCCTACCTGAGCAGTGGGAGTGCCTGGATGTGTTATCTGAAGGAGCCGGGTGCTGCAGAGCATCACACACTGCCCTCCATGCTGAGTGAAGCCTTTCCGCAGAGCTCAGCATCCGGAGGGGCTTCGTTTCCACCTGTTTCCAAGCTCCTAAGAGCCAGCATCCATTGCAGAATTCAGACCAACTTCCCTGCCCATCCACCTCTTGTTTGTTTGTTATTTTAATCTTCCTCCCCGGTCTACAGTGCGAAGAGAAAGGGCTGATTGACAGCTTAACTGTTTCAAATCAATAGAAAGAGCACTCAGAGATTAAAGCAATTTAAACAAGGTGTTTATGTGGTTTGGAGCTAAAACTGCACTTGAAGGAAGCAAGCAGAGGAGACGAAGGAAGTGGGTCAGCCAGGAGACACATGGAAGCTGCCTGAGCAGAGGTAAGATTTCAACAATAGTCTGGGATGGCTTTTTCATCAGCAAGAGATCGCTGCTTTCCATAAAGGAGCCTAATCTCAAAATTGCTTTAGCCTCCGACTGATTGTTCCATCGATTTAAACACGCTGGCCCTGCCCCTCTTCCTACCCCCACGCTCTCTAATCTCTGGTGCCTCTCTTTCTCTCATCTTCCCTGATCCCAACTTGTTGAAATGGGGCTGTAGAGACAACCCCCCTCCCAGCGAACACTTACAAGAGGTCCCCTGGCTACGTTTGGTTTGCTGGGCTGGAGAAGAGAGGCAAAGCCCCAGCAGCACTGCGACTCCTGCCTGGAGCAGATGAAGTACCTCAGGGGCAACTCTGAAGCCTTCACAAAGATCCCATTACATTTTTAATCAACGCAAAGGCCCTGTCCCCTTGCTAAATTACTTGATCTCCTCCCCTTCCCAGGCTTTTAGGTAATTGCTGTAGATGAGCACTACTTCATATCAAGGATAGCTGAGCCAGGGCTATTGATCAATCCAAACGTGCTGTTGGCATGGTTTAGAAGAGCTTTACTAACCTACCCCAGGGGCAGATCAGGTTTTTGAGTCAAATCAAGCAAGTTTCATGTTCTCTCCATTTTACATAGCCCTAATGAGGTGGTAATTCAACCCCTCCTTCCCTAGACGCCCACTTGTACGATGGCAATAATTTGCCCTGGGACTTGCCAATTGCTCTCCAGTGACCACAGAAGATGTCAAGACAATTGTTTTGTGCCAAGTGCTTGAGCTCTGCACAGCTGAAGTTAGAGGGGGGGCAGCCCACCCAGGAGGGGGCCGTTCCCCCCGTGCCAGCTGAGCATCCGACCCCTCAGGGAAGCAATCCTGCAGAGGAGGCACGGACAAACGGCACCTGAGGTGGGATCAGGGAGGGAGCAGGTGCGTGGGGAAGCAGGTGTGTGGGACTGGAAGATGTGGTTTGTCTGTTTCAATAATTACCATATTAAAATGTCCTATAAATATGCAGCGTAGATCAACAAAGACCCCTGGCCTCCAATCCAAACATGAAGGTTGTCAGCAGCTAAGGGATGTCCTTTAGGGGCCACCACAGAAGGTAAGCAGTCCTCAGAGCAGCTTTACGGCAACCAGACCCTGCCATAGAGTCATTCTTGATTTCAATCAGTCTCAGGGAGGCGATGTCAGGTCCCAGTTCCTCAGCAAGGAGCTGAGAGCAGAGTGGGTGGTAAATTACTGTTTACTTTCCATGTCACCAGAAACATGCAGCGGGATCCTGCCTCTCCGGCTTTACAAGAAGAGCATCAAGTGGAAACACCTGCTCCTTTGGTGGGGGAACCGAGCGTGTTTCGAAGGCCATCCGCAGCATCGATGTACCCTGTTTCTAAGTGTTTATTATTTTCTTGGTGATAAGTGTCCAGCTGACATAGTAATTCACGTGGTGCCACAAGAGCTGTCACAGCTCCGTGCAATTAGAGTGTGCTGCACAAAGGCACGCTCCATCTTCCTGGGCGACGTGGTGCTTGCAGGGATGCTGAGTGCCGCTGGGTTCATCAGCTTAATGTCAAGCCTTTCAGCTCTCCTGCCTTCTGCACTGGGAGCTGCTCGCCCCAGCCCACAGCCGGTACCGCTCCTGGGCTCCCCAGGGAGGTGTGGGTCCATGTAGCTCAGATCCCAGGTCGCTGGAGGTGGGTGCAAGAATTCAGGTTTGTCCTGCCACAGAGAGATTAGCTTTACTGTTTTGTGAGTCCAGCTGCTGATCTCCACAAAACGGATCATCATAATTACTTGCCTTAGCATTGTTTACATTATTTTTTTTACTGAAACCCCTGCCTGGTGTTTGAACCGTATCTTTGGAAATGGACAGCTTGCTCTGGGGAGGGCCTGGTGGCCTGTGTGCAGAGGGGCAGGGCTTTGGGTGATGGTTAATTATGAGGAGCTTTGTTTAACAGCAAGGCTAGAGACCTGAGTGAGGTGTTGGCTGCCACGTAGAGCCCAGAGAAGCCCAGGCATTGACAGGGATTCACAAGTTGTAAACGGCCGTAGCACAGCCTGTCTGCAGTGGACGGTGTCCAGCTGAAGCTGTGCCAGCTGGGGCTGGGCTCCTGCCACCAGGTCCGGTCCTGCAGCCCCTGCGTGCTGCGCAGTTGGGGTTCAGCTGAGGGGTGCACACATATGTGGGATCGGCCTGACAAGGGGACTGTGACTGCAGATCTGCTCATCCGCAGTGGCAGGCACGGGGAGCTGGGAAGAGGAGCTATCCAAATCCACCTAGGAGAGCACGAGATACGCTCCAGAAAAGCTGGCTTTGACCCGACACCTTGCTTTTCATTTCCTGGCAGGTGTCAGCCACGGCTGCTCAAGGGAGCTTTGCAGAGAGACAGCGAACATTTGGGATTAATTCGGTATCAGATAAAGCTTCTGCACAACCAGCAGCCTCCCGTGGGCTATTCCCTCTGCAGTGGGCTGGGAAGCTTGCTGGAAATGGAGTGAGAAAAGCGTGGCGTTTGAGGCTTTCATTCCTCCCCTCCCCTCTGTGCGTGCTGGGTCTGTGCCCTGCCCACCCCGGAGCTGGTGCACATGCATCACCCGCCAGCTGACAGACTCAGCAGTGACAGATGAGCTGGGCTGGAGGAAGGCCATTTGGACCCCAGGAAACTGGTGAGGCTTGCAGAAGAGTGCAACGGCCGGCAGCAGGAGAGCGGAGCGGAGAGCGGAGCTTTCCTCTTGTGGCCCGAGAGCAGCCAGAAGCGGGCAGGGGCCGTGTTACTCCCGGTCCCAGCTGGCTCCTCCTGCCACCCTTTTGGGCAGCTTGTAAGCTAAACTCTCACCTAAGCCCAGAAAATGCTCTCCAGCACATTTCCAATCTTAAGCATCTACCTGTGTGCATAAGCAGTGGTGGCACAGCAAGTTGTCAGCCCTGCAGGGGAGGAAAAAACTCATAGCGCTCCATTGCGGTAGCATCAGCCCCGTCCAGCATGCCAAAAGGCTGTTGTGTGGAGAAGGGGAAGCTGGAGGGAGATGCAAGTTGGATGTGATGTGACCAAGATGCATGAGAGCAGAGCAAGGTCAGCTGTCAGCTCCTCGTGCAGTATCAGCAGGTGCGTTTGCATTGCCAATCACTGCTCGGTGCCAGTCTGCACCGGCTGAGCACTTGAGACATGAGTTTTGTGTGCTGGTGGCATACAAAATGGTCCGTGTTTCACTGTCTTTAGCTTGTAGAAAGAAAAAAGATTGTATTGGAGCTATAGGAAGGATGTCTTCATCAAACATGCTGGATAAATACTGTGACTTATTTATTAGGCTTTAATTCTCCACCAAATTAAAACCTGACTAAAACATGAATCTATTCTGCAGTTCTTCACATCACACAGAAAACAATGCCAATTTAAATCCCCATTAATTTAATTTTTGAAGGTAAAGGCAAGTGGAAAAGGCACTGAGTTCCCACATGTCCTTAGGAACATGACAAACCCAGCTGCCTCCCTCTGGCTGCTGGGGAGGAAGGTGAAGCTCGGCACCTGGGAGCACAGATGAACCATGAACCAGGGGAGGTGGAGGTACATCACCCAAGGAAGTGTCCCAGTGGATCGCAGTGTGCTTGCTACATCCATGCCATCCTTCCTGGACTCAGGAGGCCCCTCTACGATAGTCTTCCTCACATGTATGTGAGGAGCTATTAGTCTAGACACTAGGGGCATGGCATTGGACATCAAACACCATGGTTCTCCCAGGGAAAAAGGAAATTGTGCAAAGGGGCCTCCAGATTTCCAAGCTTATCTGATCTCATGGGTCTGTGAACATCTAGAGGACTTAATGACCTGCGTGGGGGCCTCTGGCTGCTCCTCATGCTGTTTGCCTCCATCCTGCTTTTAGGAAGCCCAGTAAATGTTGTCTGACATGGCAGTGACCCACCCTGGGGAAAGCGCCCTGCTGGATGGCCATCACTGTTCTCTCAAACCATGAGGCCCAGTCTTCGATGTCAGCTGCAAAAGAGCCTCTACGAAGATGAAATGCCAGCTGCAGAACATCAAGTGCCACCAAAACCACATTCATTTCCTTCTTGTGTCTCCTGGCGTGATTCCCACCAGGGACGGAGGGGATCTCCTGCTGGGGGACACAGCGGCTGCTGCATGTCAGGGTGCGGGCAGAATCCCTTAAACTAACACTACGGTGGGCTCTCAGATCCTGCAAGGGAGCATAGTGTTCTTCAGTAAACTGAACGAGACCGTGCTCATTGATGTGCCTCACTGCACCAGCGAACAGCTGCATACATTACAGCGGCTGCTAGAAGGCAATTCCAGGGGTAATAGCAGTAACCCAGTCTAATATAACTCCCCGGTACTGTGAAAGGTGATGGGAGAAGATTGGGAAATTTCTTTCCTAAGGCTGCTCTTTCTCTGCATTCTGAAGTTGGAGATTTCCGTTCCCCCATTCACAGGTATAATGACATGCTCTTAATGGCTGTAAAATTACTGAGCTCTTTTTTAACTCTGGCTCCAGCATATCACTCCCTGACCTCCCGCAGTACTGAATTACATGAACTGACTACACAGGACATCAGGTGTGTGTGGTTTTTTTTTCTTTTTCTTTTAACCTGCATTAAATTTACCTAACCATTAATCTAATGGAATAACACCATAGTTTTCATATTATGGGATAAGGCAAGGAGAGCAAGAAATTGCTTTCCACTGTACCTCTTATAATTCTGAAATACTCCTGCCATTAACATTCCTCCCCAGGCTAAGTATCCTCTGAGAATTCTGGCCACATGGGGTGGTCATAGACAAACCCCACTTAGGCCTTCAATAGCCTTTGTTTCCCTTCAATTTTTCAATCTCAATTAAACGTTGACATCTTCCCCCGTGCGAAATGACCCAGAACATACAGGCTAAGTATATCCAGGCTAAATTTGGCTGGACTTTTTCTTCAGCAGCTGGGAGCCATGGGCAGTGGCTCTTCACCTAATGCAAATGATTTAAATCCCAATTCCCATAGCTCAGATTTCTTTCCCTTCCCTGAAGCAGTAGCGTTGTACTGTGACTGTCCAGTCAATATGCCCATGTCTTTAGGAATGTTTGAAGGTCCCTTTGCTATCATAATATTGATGAGCTAATGCGGTCCAATCAATAAAGTTTTCTTTGGGTTGAAAACATTGCTAGACTACCTTCACAAGCCAGGAGCTCAGGTGCCACCCGGGATGTTTCATCACTCCAGAGTGTCAAAACCAGAACTCCCAATAGGTTTCAGCAAGCAAAAAATGACCCCATCCTTTTCTTGAAAAGACCATTCCTGACATAATTTTAACCAAATTTGATGTTTTCATTTGTTCATCATCATGTTCCTGCTACAATCTTTGCTGATCCCAGCTTCTCATATCCCATCACTTGATCTTTTCCCCTCTGGCCAGTGCTCTGCCTCAGCTGAGCAAACATCCCCCTTTGACACAATCAGATCTCAGAAAATCATTTTTTTGAATCAGGAAAGCCCAGAGTGGTTGCTACAACAATACCACCCTGCGACTACAGAGATTCTCGGAGTGATCTTGAAAGGCAAGAGAGCATCATTAGCCACATTTCACAGGTGGCAGGCACAGGGAAGGGAAGTGATTTATTTGAAATTGTACCTCAAGGCTGAGGTACAGGCAGGAAAAGATCCCAGGAGTTCTGACTTCCAGTTCCATTATAGAGTGTAAGTGGAAACCAACCGAGTGCTCACAAGCTTCTCCAGGTACAAGAAAGGCCAAGGCTGCTCCAGCAGACCTGGCTGGCTGCCAGCTGGAGAAAGAGAGCACATATGGGGTCCAGCTAAAATAAATGAAGTCCTCTCGTGGGAGTTTCAAACTTAATTGGCTGTTTTATGACCAAGTAAGGCAGCAAAAATCTCTGGCCACATCTCTTCCCTACAGCTGAGCAGGCTGTGAAGTCCAAACCAAGGCCCATAAACACTGCTCGTGCCACCAGAAACCCTCTTTCTGGTTTGTGCTCAGCAAATCCTGCGTGAGATTGGCCTTTCTGCCTCTGGTATGAATTCATCTTAGTGGCACTGGCAAGCGAAACCACAAAGATGAGATTTGCTGGGGCTGCAGGTCTTCTGCAGAGGTAAATGCAAACATGTTTTCTCAAGACTCGCCCTGCATCCACCTTCCACACCTGTGCAGTCAGCTTCAGCACCAAAAGTGAGCCTCTCTAGATACCTACACACCAGGTGGGCTTTGAGAAGCACTATCAAGAAACCTGCTGTTCCCTAGCAGCTGTGACCATGAACAAGAGACCTTCCCACAGCTTCCTTCTTTTTCCTTTATCTCCCCATATTTTTCAGCAGCAGCATCACTGATTTCTTCTTTCTTTTATTTGAAGTCTTGTTTCTCTTTCAATCTCCCTTTTTCTCCCTCTCTTTTGCACTCTCCCCCCCACCCCTGGGCTAAGCCATAATACCACTTTGCCGACGCACTTTGGCAAGCTCTACAGCTGGAATAAGTTGGAGTCAAGGAACCTGAGCTGTTTTTCAGTATTGATGCAGTTATAGCCCTTGGGGACCTCGGCTGAGAGTCAAGAGTCCATCTCTGAGCAGAGCAGCTGCCCCAGTGCAGGGCAAAGCTGGAAGTACCAGGGTGGATGTCCAACATGGGTGATGATATGGTGAGGATAAGATCTGGAAAAGCAGCAAGCAGGATACAGAACATCTCCCTGGAGCAAGTTGCTCCAATAACTGTGCCTCAGCCCTTGCTTAATGCAGAGCCCAGCAGCCTATATTTGCAAAAGCTAGTAGCAAAAGGGATGAGAAAGCTCTGAGTATTTCAGAACAGGCACAAACTTTCACGATAAGAGAGATGCAGAGAGGTAAGGGAATGCGTGCACAGCGGCGGGCTGTGTAACACCAGAAGGCACTACAACACTGACTAGAAGAAAGCAGATATCCAACATGCAACCCCCACGGGGATCCGTCTACGCTTCCAGCATAATGATCGCTCAGAGTCAGTGCTCTTGTCACCAGCCTGGCAGATAACCCCTTGCCATCCTCCCTTCTAGTATGCCGTAGCTGCAGGCAGGACGTGACCCTTGCAGTGCAGACACACTGCACTTGCACTGGCCAGTGCTTGGCAAGCAGGTGCCAGGATGCAGCTCCTATTATAAAAATCTGACTGAAGCCAGGTTTCTGAATAGCAAGGAAGAAATGCCCTTCTTCTTTTTCCTTTCACCATTTTCAGGGCTGCAAGCAGCAAATCAAGCCTTTCCCTAAGTGTGGAAGCGCAGCCTGCAGAGTTTGGTGATAGAGAGGGCAGAGCAGGGCCCTGCTCCCGCAGAGTGTTTCTAGCAGTTTTTTTCCTGGCTTGTTGTTCTGAAAATGCCTTGAGCTTTTTGTTCTTTCACTGTTGCTGAAGGTGGCAGACAAGCCAGCACTGTTGTTCTGCCAAGGGAGAGGAATAGAAATAAAAATAATAACCATGTGCCTACACCGTGGCTTGGAGTCAGGGGAAGGAGTACAGATTAAAGGGGGACCTGGGACCTGGTCTGCTGGCACCCCATCCGAGTTCAGAGGACTTTGTAACATTTTAAATACCAAATACAGCTTTGAGTAATCTGATGAAGCCTGCTATTCCCCCCTCAAATACCCGGGATAACACAAGCCAAAGCCCTCCCTCTGCACAGGTCTGGGTTATATTTGTAAATGGGCAATCAGCTGGTGTTCCTCTTCTCTTCAAAGTCCCTAATCCAAGATGTGATATGCAGACCTCGCTTCACCTGGCAACACAGACACCTACAGCAGAGCGAGCTATTTTGACTTCTGTAGACATCGGAGAGAAACAGATCCCTCTGGTGTGCAATTCATCCCATGCCGGAGCCTAGCAGAGGTGAAATGAATCATGCCCTTGATGTGCCCCTTTTCTCCTTGGCCTGGAAAGGCAGCCTGGTGCGATGCAGGCAGACAAACTGCACGGTGGCATCCAGATGGAAGAAGGGAGGATCTCCAGGCATCCCAAGGGAGACATCCCAAAATGAAGGCAACCAAAAAGGCTTATTTGGGAACTTTTACCCACATTTGTGCAGACAGTGGAGGCCGTTCCCCAGTTGCTTAGCTATTACACCACACTCGTGGTGCAGGCTCCCAGCACATCCTCCTTTCCCTGGGGAGAGGCCATGTCTCGAGTGGTGCCCACTGCTGGTCTGGGCTCCAGGTCCCCTCCACCTCAGCCCCACAGGGACCTGATCAGGATCACCTGGCTGCTCTTCTGCTGGCCTCATGATGGAGCCAGAGCAGCGCGAGGACGTGGCACCGGGTGCCAGGGGAGCCTACCTGCCAGGGAAGGGGCGTGCGCCTGTGCAGCTCACTGTAATTTCTCTAATGGCTTTCTTTGGCCTGATAGATATTGAAGAAAGCTTGTTGCCGGGGCAATTTCCATGGAGAGATAATAAGAGATCATTTTCAAGTGAGCGAAACTTTAATGGCACATTGTGGTAATGAGGCAGCAAGGAGAGTAATGACCGGAGACCTCAGAGTGTGAGCACATCACGAGAGGGGGGAGGACTCGGAGTTCACTGCTCAAGGCAGACATTTGAGGCCTGATCTTTGTCCCCTTGAAGTCAGGCTGGAGTTTTGCTGCTAGCTACAGGGAGAACAAAATTAGGATGTATGTGCTGGTAAAGGGGCTGGGTGGCTCCACAGAGATGCAGGAAGACCCTGGTCAGGCTCAGGCACCAAGCCCTCCAGCCTCCTCCTTCTGCAGAAGGGAAGCTGGAAGAAAACCCAAGGGAGAGCTGGATGATCCCATGCACAGTTCTGTGCTTCCCTTCTGAAACCAACAGGAAATATTTTAACCTGTGTTTTAAGAGGCTGTGCTCCTGGATGAGAGGAAAGGCTGTACAACAGCAGGTGAAGGTGCCATCTGTTTTAAGCTCTGGACATCTCCAGAAATCTGCAGGAAGCCGGTCTGAAATTCAGGAGTGGTAGTGCTGGAGGGTTGGTGAGCAGAGATTTTGTGTTTTTTCCTTGTCAGGTCTGAATCTCAGATAAACCTAGGAAGATTTGCCTAGGAACTGACATGCAGAAGAGCGTGGATGTCCTGCCTCCACCTGAAGGCACAGAGGTGTTTCATAGCTCTCATGAATTCCCCGAATTCATCTCTGCAAAGTGATTTTGGCCTTTCTCTTGAGGAGGTCCCTCCATCAGCTACTTCCCAAGGGCAGCCAGAGCAAGTTGTTGTTTACCTCCCCTCCAAAGAAGGAAGGTGAAGGGTCTGCTTCCCTCCAGCCTCGTTAACAGTTGTTTCATTAATCAAAGCTTTCTCTTCAAACCAGAGACAATCTGTCCAATTAACATTAAAGCTCTGGCAGTCGCCTGCGAGGCGGGGAACTTTGCAAGCAGCACTTTGACAACCATCGCTAATAAGTCTAAAATTTCAAAAGCTGCTCACAAACAAAACAGCCCGGTCGCACCTCGTTAATGCCCTGTGCCGCCTGTTTTCACGAGCAGCCGAGCCAGCCTCCTCTCCACCTGCTTTTATGCTGGATCTCAGCAGAGCCCAGGTCCCAAAATACTTCTCCTGCAGACCTCTGTCCACCACATCCCAGGGTTAACTGGGCAAATCCCTTCTCCTGCAGTGTGCCCCCCACCAGGCTTTAACACTGGACCACACCTGGAACAACTCGGCTCCTACAACACGGAGCTGTAGGTCAGAAAGAATCACATTGAAGTGTTGGTCCCACAGAAAAGACCATTTATAGGAGCCTGCAGGGGTCATGCCATGTGAGAAGAGAAGAGCAGAAGTAGTAAGTTGTGGAGAAGATGTTACCCACTTAACTAGAAGCCTCGTAGTCTAACCTTGGCTCACAATTTCAAAGTGAATTTTGAAGGAAAGAGCAATTAAATACCCGGAGATAAAGAGGAAATGAGATAAGATGCAACATGGGTTTACAAAATGTAGATTGTGTCAGACGAACACGATAGCTTTGTTTTGATAAGATACTTGATTTTCTAGACAAAGGAAATGCTGCCGATCTCCTTTATCTAGGCTTCAGTAAGGTATCTGATAGGTGCCATGCGGGAAATTATTAGTGAAGCTGGAGGAAATGAGGATTAGTAAACTATAAGGTGAGGTGCAACCCTCTGGAGGGAATTTACTAGAAGTGTTTCTCACAGAGCACCTTTGGAACTGATCTTCTTTTCTTCTTGTGTATCATCTCGGCAGTGAGAGCACAATCCTGAGGCTGAAATCCCCCAGTGACACAGAACTGGAAGTTTTGTTGATGCAGAGGAAAATGAGAACACAAGTCTGTAAGAACTAAATGACCTTGAGAATATGAATAACAGAAATGAGTTGGAAAACAAAAAGTTTGAGATGACAGGCCATGAATCTGAGGACTTGAAGTAGCCTCAGACAAAATATAGAAGCTGGTGAGCAGCAAATGACCAAGGAAAAGATCTGTGTGCTCTAAGTGGCTGCAGACTAACTGAGATGTCAGCCACAGAAAGGCAAATGATATCCTTGGATGTATCAGAAGGGGTGTTTCAGCAAATAAAGGTTAAAAATGATGTCACTGACTGTGGGTCTTGGTTTTTAAGGTCAAGATAAGCTTAACCTTGCAGGAATGCAGAGGAAGGCTGGAAACTGATCTAGAAATGGAAAGCAGATCACAGAGAGGGGAGCAGAAGAGTCAGGAACAGCATGTTTAATTCAGTAAAACACAGCTGATATGGGTGAAGCTCCAGAGAGGTGTAAGAGCTCTGTGAGCTGAGGAGATAATGGTCCTGAGGCACCCATGGCAGGAACTTGGTCAGACAAGAATTAGGAAAGCAGGTTCCCTGCCTGCTGGTGGAAGCTGCAGGACAAAAGAAAAAGTTTTGAGGTCTGAGCTTTTCCTTTCACACCTGCAATGACAAGGACTGGCCTTGCCAACCCAGGAGGTCCCTGCCCCAGGCAGGGCACTTCTCCCCTGAGTCCTTCCAGGTACTCTGGCCAGCTTTCTCGGTCCTGATGCTCCTGCCAGAAAGCCAGTACATCACCGTGGGAATCTGAAGTTACAATTGCAACCCATGTGGGAACATCTCAGCTCTAAAGCAGCCAGGTCAGGTAACAAAATCAGGGAAACCAGATCAGCAGGAGAGTTAACATGGTGTAAGAACCTGAGCTATCTGACCGGGGTCCTGGTGATCTGCTTGCTCTCTTGCACTATCGTATTTTTACTCCTTTGGTTAGCATTTCTTTCTTCCTAACTTACATCAATGTATTAGACATACACATCTCCATTTTGCTGACTAAGGATGCCTAAAGATGTTAAGCTGCCATTTGGAATCAGGTTTGCTGATATAATTTGTGCAGCGCATGTTTTCCCCTCCTGTCTGTTGCTCCTGCATTAGACTCATTTTAACCAGCACTTGCCTTTTTTTTTTTTTTTTCTTTTTTTTTCTTTTTCTTTTTCTTTTCTTTTCTTTTGCTTTATATTTGCCTCATTTTCAGGCCTTTTGTGAAACTGGGACAAGTGCTTTCTGATGAACCAACTATAGATTTGAGGACCTTGCTGAGAAGGCTATTTACTGGGTGGGTATGAACTGGGCTTAAATTTAAAGGAACCATTAATGCCTTGTCTGGCACGGGGCTATCACACGTGTCACAGCTTTGATTATTGCTGCCTGCCATGCTGGGAGGTCAATGTGAGATGAATGAAGATTGGGAAACAGTCAGATTTGAGCAATCAAGGTGATATACCCTTGGAAGGGGATGGGAGGGAGAGAGGGGAAGGCTTTGGTGATCCAGCAGGGTTTCTTCTCAGCTTTGGATCAGCAGCACACATTATAATTTCATGTAGAAGCTGGCATTCTTCATGTTTAAGATTTTTTTTAAGAAGTTTTGTCCCCTAGTCTGATTTCTGCATTAGCAACAGCCGGACATAGGGGAATCTGCAGGGCCTTAGGGAAGGAAGAAGCAGGAGTTGTGCGTTCAGGGTTGTCAGTGACTTGTTGGTTCTTAAAAAATGCCAGCACACCAGTCTGCAGGGTGGGCGACTGCATCGTGCTGTGGACACGGGCTCTACCTGTCTGTCTGCACCACCACTATGACATGCATGCTGGAGCAGCTTGTCCTGCTGATGTATGTGATGTATGCTAGCAACTCTGCTGAACCATAATTGTCATTGTTATTTTCCTTCTCTGCAGCTCCTGACCCAAGTGCTTTTCGCAGAGAGCACAGGAGAGAGGCTGGTGGGCAGGATTTGGCCTGGGGGATGATGGTGTAGCCTCGGAGGGGATGGAGGTGAGCAGTTAGGGCAGCAAGTGCACACCTGTGCTCCTGTACTACCTCTCCTCAATCCACTCTTGCCACCCACCCTAAGAAATGCCATAATCCCTGTTTGTCAGAGCAAGAAACTGAGGCACAGGGATTGAAAGCAGTGGGCCCAAAGTCAAGATTTATAGCTGTGAAAAGTATTCAGGAGTTTTTAGCATGTAATACTTTATTCAACATGATGGGAGAGTCAGGCTATCCAAGCTCAGCGTCTGAATGACAGGAGCATCCTTCCCTGCCCTGCCCGAGGTGTCCCCGGCCAGCACACAGCTATGTGCTCAGTGACTTGTATCACCCCTCCTGGCTCTGGCAGCTCTGGAGACCTCCTTAGAGAGGGTCTATATGGGGAAGAAAGGACCAAATCCTCTTGCAGACACATATGTAGAGTGTCAGCCTTAATTTCCCCATCTGCACTGAGCCCCCTCCCTTCCTGTGGGATCACCACTTTGGCAGGCTGACGGTGAACCTCTGAGTGTCAGTATTTGTTCCTTCCAGAAAAGGTCAATGCCCAGCACTTCTGGGCAATGGCACCATGACCTTTTCAAAGCATGGACAGATGGAAGTGGCTCTGTGGAGAAAGGCCAGGGCAGGAGGGCAGCTGGCAGCCTTTCTAGAAGTCTATTTAAGTGGCAGAACTTAAAAGTCTCCCAAACCCACACACATTTATGCACATTTTTGGTGTGATTTTGGATATCTTGGTTTCAGGAAGAGACACAAAAGTCTTTGCTAACTGTCTGAACTCAGTGAAATGCCTATCTCACTACCCCACATGTTCAGAGAGAGGTTCAGGCCCAAATGCACAGCTGAATTGGGCCCAGATCTGGATCTGTTCCAGAGATGAAGAGAACAGACAAAGCAGATGCAACGCCCTCAAAAGCACACAGTTGGGGAAAATTGCCTTACTGGCCAAATGAGATAAAGCGTGGAGTAAGTTTAATTTCTGTGTTACATTCTTGTTAATAACAATATCTAATTAAGGCATCTGGTGACAAGTTAATGGGCAGAAAAGGAAAAAAAAATTAAGCAGGCTTTATTGAATTTTTCTTTCAACTCCAGCTCTCTGGATTTGAATGAATCCGTCATTGGAGACAGCCTTGTGTGCCTGAGTCTGCCTTCATCCCAGTAGTGTAAGTTGTAGCTTTATTGTCTAGGATCTATCCCTTAAAATTAAACTCGTCATTCTTATGAAGATGATTGCTTGAAGGGGAGATTAACCTTTACGATGTGGTGATGGAAGTTGTTGTTCATTTCAAGAGCCCATGAATATTACTGGGCGTAATGAAAACATGCAACAAGATCCCTATCCCTGCCTAGGAACTTTATGTGTTCCTAAATAAAAGATGGGTGATTTATCAATAGCTGAGCAGTTAGTTTTGTTTGTTACGTGCCGCACATTCCCTTTTCTCCTCTTCTCACTGGCTTGAGAAAGAGACAACCAGGTTGTCCACAGCTTCTTGCAGAGGAAAAGCCCTTTGGCCTTTTCTTCCCGTTACCCTTTAATATGGTGAGCATCAGGGCCCTGCATATCAATATTGCAGGCTCTGGCCCCTTGGATTGTGTCTACACCACAACCCAAAGGTTTACCACTGGCTGTTGCAAACAGACCAAAATTAGCTGCGTGCTTGGGGAGGGAAGCAGTGTTCCCAGGACAGTTCCACCCATGGCAAACCTTAACCCTTGCAAAAGGTTTTTGAGTCCAGGAAGGACACAAATGCAGCCCTGACTAAACAGTTCCGTGCAAAACGACACTAAGTTGGTTTTGAGCCCCTCTGCACGTGATTGATCTCCTGTAACAGGACACGAGCAATTAACTGACAGCTCTGCTATTAATAAATATCCTTGAGAGTATGGATAAAATGAATTGGGGTCTCTGTGGATTATTGCCTTTCTCCATCTGACACTTCTTTAGATGAATGACATGGAACAAAAATCTTAAGAGTATGTAATTGAGTGTGTATTAGGGTTTATGAAGAGATTCCTACAATAACTGTCATGTTCCACCTGACGGAGTAGCTGTTATGTGAACATGCCAAAGTACCACTTTCCTTGCTATGATCTTTGTTCTCACTTGCTTTCTCTGCATTAGCTTCAAATCTCCTCCAGCCAATGCCACTGAATGCAGCCTGAATAATGACTTGAGTGCAAAATAAGGACGGGAATAAAGAATGAGATTGAACACTTACTGTCAGAGGCCTCAAATTGAGCACCAAAGTGAAAGGAGGCCCACTGTTCCAGAGGCAGAGAGTTTCTGCTGCTTCCACCAGCGACAGCTTCTCCAGAAATCGGGAACACTGATTTATGTCCTGTTGGAAACAGAGGACTCGGGCAGAACTGTGCCAGGTATTGTCAAGCC
The DNA here is from genome assembly GCA_011075105.1 of Heteronetta atricapilla. Lineage (NCBI taxonomy): Eukaryota > Metazoa > Chordata > Aves > Anseriformes > Anatidae > Heteronetta > Heteronetta atricapilla. The sequence goes on from CM021747.1 coordinate 3,821,347, forward strand.
TCTGCTCCAAAGAGGATGGCTAGATCAGGAGGAGGAAGCACTGGAAAGTAATAAAGGCACCAAGTGATAGGAAGTTCTGAGGGGTCCCTGAGACTGTCCTGCACCAGTGGGAGAGAAGATTTGCTTTCACAGTCCTCAGGGTCATGTTGTGTGTCTCTAGGTGCTCTGACCTTCTCTGACGGAGGTGTTTGCTGCTCTCAACTAGGTGTTAATAACACATACTCACTCTGATAAACTGAAGTCCTGTTGGGATTTAGGAGTGTTGGGGTACTCTCATTAAAGGAAAGGTTCAGCTTACAAGCAGGTTTCTGCCCTGTAGGCTGGGAGCAGGGTTAATAACACAGGTACAAACCCTCCCCCTGGCCCAACAGTGGCTGGTGGAGATACAGGCAGCCTGCCTACACCCGCATCCTGAGATGGTTTGCAAAGGGACACTCTGCCTTTGCAGCAGCAGCCAGCTCTTGTGTCCTTTCATGTCCAACAGCAAGGAGGAAGCTGTCTGTGCCTCCCAGCCCTCCCTCCTCATCACCAGCCCAGCCTTTTTTTTCCATTGCTGCCCAGGATCTTTACATCCTGTCTTCCTTCTCCAACCTCTTTTTCCATCCTCCTTCCCCCACCATCATCCACTTGTCTCACACTCAAACCTCTCACAGCTTGCATGCAGTGGGGCTGAGGGATGCTCTGTCACCTTCTGCCCCTCCGCATCCCCTTTGCACTGATCTCTTGCAGAAGACAGGTAACCTCAGCCAGAAATACACATGCCACTGTTCCGTTCCCCTTTTCAGCAGCTCCTTTCCCTTGCTTCTTTCTGATGGAAATCGTGGGCAAGAAAAATCTATTATTACTCTCCAAATCATATCAAATATTTATCAGGGTAATTCTCTAGTTATCACCACCGATTGCAAGCCTTAGTCACGTAGTAAATCTTGTTAGTGTCATCTCTGGGAACGTGTCTCGTCTGTCTCCTCAGCCGAGTGCTGCACAAACCAGGTTGCCCCAGGGGAACTTGGCTTATGGGGAAGGCAGTGGAGAAGGAGCAGGTGCAGGCGATCAGAGATGGTCACAGATTTCCCAAATCCCCTCGCTCCCAGGATGTGAAATGGGGGCCGGTCAGGATGAGGCTAAGGGGAGAGCAGGCAGGCTGCACGTGGGAAGGGGAGGTCTGCTGGGTCACAGCAGCTGATGCCTCCCTGATGTGCCAGGTCTCTGGTGCTAAGGCTCAATTGCGTGATTATTCCTTTGGTTTGAAACAGCACTGCCCTGGGGGTTTTGTAAGTCAGGGCAACCTTGATATCTCTGCTAGCCATGCCAAGGACTCTCCCCTTCCACCTGCTGCATAAAGGACTAACAAACACAGACACTCTAGCTGGGCTTTTTTTGTTGTTGTTGGCACCAAAATGTTTCCAGATTGTACCTATTTTTAAACTCTTTATTGGGTCAGATCTGGACAGCTTGGAGACTTCATCTCTTCCCTCTTTCTACCCCTGTACACATAACTTATTGCTGCAAAGGGAAGAAAAGAGCAGCAAATTTCTTCTGCCAGAACCAATCAATCTGGCACCTGTCATCAGCATCAGAGCAGCTATAAAATATTTAATTTCTTAATGATGAATTGGCAGATTGTTCAAAAAAGACAACAAGGAAACAAAGAAAAGGAAACAGACACTCACAATCTGCAGTCACTCTCTCTGCCAGGCTAAGCCTTTGGAGCTGATAGCAGGAATGTGTTTTTCCACCCAAACTACCTGACAGTGTTCTCTATTAATAAAGCCCTACTGGCTGTTTTGGGGATGTTCCTGCTCATACAGTCATTGGACCCTTGACTTGCTATCCCAGAGTCCCACTACCAATTCCTGATGAGACTCAGTCTTCAAAGGAGCCTCTTTTTGTAAAATAGAAAAAAAAAAATCTCAGTAGAACAGATCTTTCCCCCCTCATGTGCTGTTACACAACTATAAATAAAGGAGTGACCAGGCTGGGTCCAGAGCACAAGCCAAGTATTCTGTCTCCAGCACTGACCAACAAAAGATGCTTTAGGAAATGTACAGGAATAGGTCAATCATACAGGGCTATTTCTCTAGCAGCCTCCAGCAATCTACAGTCCAGGGAGATCTTTGTGGTTTCTAGCTCTGACTGGAATTTTCTTCCACAAACTTGCCTAGTTATTTTTTTTAAAACTCATGAAAACTTTCAGCATCCACAAAATCTTCACTCAGGTAGTCCCATAGTTCTCCTGTATGAAGCTGTACATCTTATTTCGTTTTCAGCATATCACCTACTAATTTAACTTGATGTTCCCAGATTTTGCATTAAAGAGACAGTGAAAAATCTTTCTCTCTTCACCTCCCATCCCTTGGACATGTTTGGCTCACAAAACAGGGAGAAGCACAGAGATGCCTGGGAAAATGGAGATCAGAATTGTGAATTCTGCAGTGGATAGGCTGATTTTGCAAGGAATGGCAGCTGGAGTGTACCCAAAGATACCTTCTGCCTCTGGTACCTCCAGTTGTGAGCTTGGAGGGGAGCCTGAGCGCGTACCCATATTATGGTACCCATATATTTCTCTTTGCAAAGTAGGAAGATGATGGTGGTGGTGGTCTGACTGAGCTGATGCAGCTGCTCTGGAAAGGGAATGGCACAGAAACCAAGCTCCTCCACTGAGGTTATTTGAATTACTTACAGAACTTAAAAAATACATCCCTGTCCCCATATCAATTTATTCCCATTCCTCTTGCACCTGAGTAAATCTTCTAAATACACAAGCAAGCAAACTGCCTGGCCAAAAACCTCCTTTAACTGTAGCCTGTTCTAGTGGGCTTTATTGCAAATACTGTGATATTTGTTTTGATGGTTTTCTTTGTTTGATTAACTTTCTAAGTCCTGTTCTTGAAACATTTTAATTACAAGAATCACAAGGTTTCACTAAAGCAAATACAAACTTATAGCCATCATATTTGTGAAGAAAAACCCTCCAAAGAGTTCTAAAGGCTCAGGAAAAAAAAAAAAAAAATCTGAAACCCTGAAGAAAAGAAGAGGAAGTAGGCATTTATCATGGTTTATTATTTTTAAGTTGGTCTCATGATTTGAAGTGGTGACGCTCTGCAGTGGCGTGACCGAACCTACACTATTCATCTGGACTGGGCGAACACGCTGGGAAGTTTGGCAGACACAAGTGGGTGGCTGGCAGCTTGCATGCAGAGCCTTCGTGCTTCCTCCTCTGCCTCTCCTTGCAGTGGGTGGGGAGCAAGGGCTGCAGCAGACATCCACGGTGGGATTGAACATTTGAGGTTGGATGGCAGTGTCCAGTAGAGAGCATGGGACATGCAATTTAGCTAAAAAAGCTCAATTCACCAAGAGATTTCTGGCACAGCCTTCAAGCTCTGTCTGCTCCAGCGGTTTGTTTCAGTCCTCCTGCAGACATCCTGTGTAAATATGCTAAACAAAAGCTCCCACTTGTAGGGGAAGGGCTTAACCCGCTTTCAAGAGGGGTCAGTGCAATTAAGAGCAGAGCCTGTCGTTGCCAGGAGCTGGTCTATGATGGCAAACTGCTGCTTCAGACCTCCCCCATCCCTGCTGGCATGGGTTTGCTCTAGGGCAAAGCAGGGTTTCCCCCAGCTCCTGTGCAAAGTCTCTGAACCACAGAAGGATGTTTTCCTATGCACCAAAGCACATTGCTCTCCTAAGGGCTGGTTGCTTTGGCACAGGGATAAGATGAAATCAAAGGCCTCTACTTTTGTGTCAGACAGCTCTTTTCCCCATTAACTCTAGATCTGTCTTCTACAGATGGTGTTTAAAGAGAAGTTTGCTCCATTGATCCTGCCTAATATCTCTTTGAATGTTTTGAATGGAAAACATCCCCTTATCTCTTATCAAAGCTGTGTTTTTATCTGCCTCTGGGCCAAAACATTGCAACAGGCTTGGCCCTTACAGGAAGACTGGATGCTGAGCAGAGAAGGGCTGCCTGCTGCCCTTCCAAGCATGGGGACAACCTGAAAACCAGCCTGTTCCCGCTGTGCCGCTGGCTGTAGGCTTTTAGGGTATGCAAGGGGTAATTAGAAAGCAGCAATCCAGCAACTCTTAGCTAGGTGGTAGCTGATTGCAGCACAGCAAGTCTGAAGAGGAATCTCTTTCCCATCTACTAAAATAGACACCACCACCAGCAAAAAATTGGGAAGTATGACTCAAAGCGGGGGAAGGAAGAGGGATAGGGCTGATGGGTAGCTAGACACCCACATCAGGAGAGCATCTAAGCAAAACTACTTGCATCCTACTGTTGTCAACGTGATTTCAAATTAAGCATATGCTTAAGTAGAGAAGGTAGCGAGAGAATAGTTAGTCGTAGGAAGTTTTTGGCTCACAGCAGTAGAAGGCACATTAAGAGTGTTCTTGGGATGGACAGTCTTGGTACCCTTTCTACCACAGTGCTTTTCTATCAAGCTTTAGCAAAGATCATGAGGTTAAATTGACCCTGCTTTTCTTTCTCTCTCTTGCCCAGAATCAGCCCTAGGGACTGGCCTGAGGGCATCCCTTGCCCTTGACTCCTTGCCAGGAGTGCATGGCAGGAAACCTTCCTCCAGATGGAGCAAGCTAGGAGAGGTAATGAAATGCAAAGAGGAAGAAATGAAAACATATGGATATCTCTAATTTTGCTTATGTTTTTGATGTCATTTAGGCCACCATAAAATGCAAGGAAAATATTATGATTCCACTCTAATAACTTTTTACATCCATTTGCACTGGCATAAATTTCCTCTGAGTAGAATTTTTTGTCAAAATCTAGTTTAGGCATTCTTTATTTTATTGTTTGATTGAAAAGAACCTACTTTCTCCCAAATATATATATTTTTTTTCATTAAAAAGTAATAACAGAACATGGCTAGCCAAAGCCATGTATTTTAGTGAATGTAGAGATCTATAGTGTTTGAGAAAAACGAATATTGGGCACTGAGGTAGACAAATTTCCAGAGTTATTTATAACGGTTTCAGCTTAAATGTTTTGGTTCTTTGTTAGCTTTCTTAAAAAATCAAATTTTCAGTGGAAAAGCTTTGACAGAAGGGTTTTGGCTGAGTTTCTCCAAGGGAACACTGTCCCCTCCAGCTCTCCACTGCCATCCCCTTTCAGCTCTCCACTTCTCCACTGGGTTTTATAAAACCAAGTGCTGGCTCATGCTTGTGGTGGGTGGTGAATCACACCTTTACCTCCTTGCTTCCAGGGGAAATTTGGCTGATGCCGCGGCAGATACACAGCCTAAAACATAAAAATAAAATAAAAGTAATTTTTTTTTTAAAACACAGCTTACCAGAAAAAGCAAATTCCCTCCCATGTTTGCCTTGGATGGCAAACTTCATCACTTTCAGGGATTTTATCAAGACACCTGGAGTCACAAAGCAGCCAGTCAGGCAAAATGCCTGCACTAGAGGCAGAGGCTGAAAGCAAGGGAAGGAGAGGGATGAATTTCCCTGGCCTCCCTGCGGCTGCAACTTGCTTCCAGAGGACCTGTGTAGGTACAAATTCCTGTGCTGCAATCCAAGCTGGGGACAGGGACATGGCCCCAAGGCCTGCAGTGCCTGAGGTGGGCAGCGAACATAGAGCTGGGCCTGCGCAGCACGAGGCTGAGAACTGCCACCATGGGCATGCAGAGGCCAGCCTGCGGCAGGCTGGCATTTTTGGGTGGTGAAAGCCACCGTGACTAACATAGCTTGGATGGGAGCTGGCTGGGGAGGGAGGTAGGGGTGGCAATGTGCCAAAGGTGTCGTCCTGTCCCCCACCCCCAACCCCAAAGTTCTCAAGTTCCTCCGGTCCAGCCTGCAGCTCCCCAGGGAGGCCTCGGCCCATGGGTTCACTTGCTGCGAGGGAAGGGAGGACGACAAGGAGATCACAGCAGGCAGGCCAGCACTTTGGTAGGGAGGTCTGCTGAGTGACTGCCAGGTTGTGAGGACGAGGTGGAGAAAGCAGGGCCAGGACCTTGGGCACGTATGGTACGGGTGGCCCAGCGTCCCTGGGGACAGGGGTGAAGAAGGGGGGCAGCCCCTCCGTGTGGGCACCACCAGACCCTGGCGCCCCTTGTCTGAGGGGGGGTTGGGAGTGTTTGTCACAGACAGCTGGAGCAAGCAGGAGGGCGAGGGTGTGCCCCTTTCCCAGGGAGACAAACAGCCATAAGGCATTTAAAATGTCCTCTGCTCTTGGGTTTCTCCCCATGTCACCCCAAAGCCCAAAGCCCGGCTGTTACTGCCCCTTGTACCCCACTGCAAAGTGCTCTGGAGTGGGGATGCTCCAAGGGCTGAGCTTCTCTGTCACACTGACGGCAGCCCCTGTCCCCATGTAACACCAGGACTTATTTTCCTCCTTTTCCCCACAAAAAAAAGGCATTTCAGGCCATGGTTATTATAGCAGTTGGTTTTATAACCCAGACCCCAGCATGGCTAGCCAGCATTGTGTACCCATTGCTCATCTTGTCTGCTGTCAGACTGCTTCACTTTCCTCGTCTCTGGTGATTTATTTTGTTTTGTTTTGGTATTTTATTTTATTTTACTCTATTTTATTATATTTTACTCTATTTTATTTTTCTTCTTCCTGTGAGTGCAAGAGCCAAAAACAAAGGCAGTGAAGCAGGAGTGCCCTTTGCTGCCACAGTGCCTGTCCCTGCAGTGAAGCTGATCACAGTGTCTGCTTTTTGGCCCCATATACAGGGCTGGACCTGGCTGCAGCCTGCTGTGTGGGGCACAAGGAGCTGTCAAAGGCTTTTCCTCTCTTCTCTCTCCAGTCCTTTCCTCCTGGTCTGTCTTCCCAGGGACTTAGCTGGGACAGTCTCTGCCCCAGGATGTGGTGTGGGCAGGCAGGCAGAGAGAGCAGTGAGGGCACCAGAGGGTGAACTGGGGCCTTGCGGTGTGCACATCATCCCCTCTGCTTGCATCAGCCATGTCAGGCTGTGCTGCAGGCCGGGGAGATGTGGGAAAGCATGTGCATACCCCGGGGCTCTGAGAGTCAGCCTCTCTCTCTGGGCCTGACAGTTCGTGTGGATCCTTCCTCTTCCTCCTGCCCTGCAGGGCTTCTGCCCAGAGCTCATTTTTCCCATGCAGCAGTTCGTATTTTTCCTTGGAGAGTAAGTCGGGTCTTGGTTAGGCTCCAGGGCCTCTCTGTGCGTCTTGCTGCTTTTCTGAGGCTTGGGGAGGGGGAGAAAGCTGCAGAGGGCAGTGTGAATCGCTAAAGCTTTGGGCTGGCAAGCTGACCTCAGATCAATGGGAGAAAACAGGAGGGCTGAAGGAGGGTTGCATTTGGAGTTGTGCCCTGGAGGGGAACGGGAAGGAGCAGTGACAGCAATAGCCACATGGGGAGACAGCACCCATGCTGGCCACAGAGGGGGTGCAAAGTGGTCTGGTTCCACAGAGACAAGGCTGCAGCACCCCAAGGTGCCTTTTCTGAACAAGAAGCCAAACCAGAGCAAGCTAAACACAGCAATGCCAGTGGCCCCTGTGCTGCCAGCCATGTGGTTTGCCCTCCCCACGCTGTGCACAGCTCCTTCATCCCTAGCTCTGCTGCTGGATGTCCTCATCCCAGGTCCCCTGAGGTGGCCGGACACCACGCTGTGCGTGCCACTTGCTGCTGCCGTCACTGATCGGGGCACTTTGCAGCTCTCGCCCTAGGTGCTATCAAAGCATCATGATGCCATTTGCTGGTGTTGTTAATGAGCACTCTCTCCCATGGACTCACTTAACAGTGTGGCACAGTGCCCGCTGACAGCGGCCAGGGACCTGCCGCAGCTGGAAAAGGGCTTCTTAAGCAGAGAGAAAGCCCTGCTGGGGCATCTGCAGGATGGGGAATTTTCCAGGTGAAACAGAAGGCAAAATCCCCGTTTTCCACTCCATGGTTCCTTTGCTGGCAGACCCTTTGCTATTACCCTCTGAGATCTTGGTAGCCTTGAGAAAAGGTTGGCTAATTTCAGGCCCGTGCTGAAGGGCACTGAGATTGCTGAAACATTTGGTCTGGAGCTTTCACCCCCATTTTAGCACTGCACCCAGCCTCTGTAACACAGCCATGCTGGGGCCCAGAGGCCTCCCTGGGAAAGGGAGCAGGTCCTGTCTGTCTCCCTCCTCCCCAGCCCCATGCAATTCTCTAGATTTTCTGTACAGCCCCTGAAAAGTAATGCACAGACAGCAGGAGAAAAATGAAGCCCAAGTTGGTGTAGGGTGTATGTGGCTGCTCTCCGGTCTCTGTGCATGGATGACTGCAGGGTACGAGAGCCTGTTTAGGGTGGGTGCACTGCACTGATGAGGTGTGCCCTGCAAAATCCCCAACTAATGTGTCTGAGGGTCCTCCAAGTCCCTCCTTCCCCACTTTACAAAGTCCTCCCTGTAAGGTCACCGTAAGCAGTGGCAAGCTGCAGTAAGGCTGTGGCAGCCATGGCACCTCCTGGTCTCATCCTGAGCCACAACACAGCCACCGAGCTGACTTTCTGGGGCACGTGGAGCAGTTGCACAGTGGTGCTCCTGAGAGCAGCACGGCGCAGGGCTCTCCCGTGACCACCTCTTGGTGCCCGTGCACACGTGGCGGTGGTGGCCACGGGGCATCCCGCTCCTGGGTGGTCAGTGCTGGGAGCCGGGACGTGCCACCCCCGGGGACACGCAGGGTTTTGCTCACAGCTTACTCTGCCTCCTCGGCCTCTTGTCAGTTTTGGCACCCAGGAGGTGCTGCAGTGCATACCTACAGCACATGATGGCACTGCAGGAGCGCAAAACAGCCTCGGCCTCTTCTGCAGCTCGGCTGGGCTTTTAACCCCTCCGAGGAGGCAGAGCTGCTGCACGTGTGGTGGCCTTGCAGGGACGAGGTGTGGAGGAAGGTTTGGGGGGCGATGATGCCCGCTGCTGTCCTCGGCTAGGGCGAAGCCTTGCACCCGAGCTGCTGGCTGCCTCCGTGGCATCGCCCATCTCCCTGGGACGGGAGGAGCTGAGTGCATGCGGCGCTGCATCGCAGGCCAGCGCACATTTGTGAGCTGGCACCTCCCAAAATGTAGGGTGGGTGCTTTGTGCTGTGGCTCCTCACAGCTGTGCAGGGGGTAGTCCCTGGTCTTGGCGTGCTGGAGGCCATTCCACCTCTCTGCAGAGACCCAACGAAACCTTCCCCAGAGAGACCAGCTGTGCCTGACCAGGTGGCAAGACAGATGTAGGGCTAATTTGGGCAGCAGCACCTGCACGCCAGACGCACCAAGTGCATTCACCCGGGTGCACTGAGGAGCACTGCCCCGGCCCTCAGCTCGCTCAGATCCTGTTGCTGCCACGTCTGGCTTCACCTCCTGAGCTCACGCAGGCAGAGAGATGGTCTTCAGATACGCGCTGTCGGAAGCGAGCCCTGGTGTAGGTCTTGCATGATAATATCCTGCTGGCTGGCAACTGGGGCTTGGAAGAGGGCGAGCGCATTTGTTAGTTTGCTGGCTCCTGAAGCCGCCGATCCTCTCGCCAAAATCCAGGGAGAGCTGCAGAGACGAACAGAAAGGCTGCAACAGCATTTCCATGTAGCACATGCTTTTTCCTGAAATAATCCCTGCAGGAGAGAAACTCTGCTTAAAATATTTGGATGTGACAATCGTGGTAGTTAGCTGTTCTCTGTAGATGAACTGAAAATGTATAAATGCAGCAAGATCTGCCCAAATTATTGCCAGATTGTGTAGGTATGTAAAAATGTGATCTTCATAGAGGTTGGCTTGAATTAGCTGGTGGACGCAAGGTGGATGGCTCTGCTTTTCCTCGTGTTGTCATCCCCATGGGAAAAAGTTCTCTTTAGGACTTCTCCACAAGTAACAAGACATACATCCACGAGAAAGCACAAAATCAGGAGCGGAGGAGAAAAACACTCTTCCAAGTAAGGAGACGGGTGGAGGGGCTTGGTTTTTGCAGCTTGCATCCATCTCTCTGGATGGAGCACTCTTTGCTTGATACCTCCCTGATTTAAATGCAGCTGATTGATTTTATTTCTCTTTCTCGTTTTGTGCCTGTTTATTTTAATAAAGATAGATTTTTTTGAAACCTGAAGCAAAATGTTCCACTGTCTCCACCCACCCCCCTGGCACTACGCGCTGATGGGTATTTCAGTGGTTATAATTTGATTTCTGCCTCTCCTGCTGGGCTGATGTGAGAGAAACAACATTTAGAGAAGTAGATTACAAAAAAAAAATGGAGCAGGGGAGGCAGAGGCTGGGAGTGGTGGGGAAGAGGGAAAGAGAATCAACGAGAACGCACTCTCGTTTTCTAGGCCATTTTTTTTTTCAAGTTTGCAATCTCTGATGGACAAAAATCCCAGTATAGCTCAACTAATCAATTGCTCTCTGAAGAATAGAAAATGCCTCATCTCTTTAGGTATTTCTGTGTTATTCTTGGCCTGCTACAGTGACTCATCGGAGCTGCTCTGTGCCAACGATTTTGGGCTTGTAGCTCCTTTGAGAGGTAGAGAATTCTGATAATTCCATTTTGCAAGTGGAGAAACTGAGGCATGGAGTAGTAAATTGGTTCCTTCCCCTCCAGATCATGTGTTTGGCAAGGGCAGTGTGTGGAGCAGGCGTTAAGGGCTGATTTCTGAACCTGTGATTCAATCAGCACACATAATCCAGATGCATTTTCCGCAGCACTCAGCTCTTTACATTTAGACAAAACGAGGTTTTCACTAGTGCTTCTCAGCCAGCCCATCTCCAGTGAGAATATTGAGCAGCAACTCCTCAACTCGTGGAGTTTCTTAGGCCAAAGCTCCTGCTTTTTGCTAGCAGGAATGTTTTGTTTTGTTTTGTTTTGTTTTTCTTTGCCAAGAATCTGGCCCTTCATTTCTAGGCACAGAATTAAAAACTCGATCATCATTTTTTTTTTCTAGTTTTTAAACAGGAACATCCTTCTTTTCTTTTCTTTTTTTTTTTTTTTTTTTTCCTTGATTTTCCTGGTTTCTAGGGACATGGTTAGTGATTGCTTGTGTGCATATCTCAAGTTAATAGCTTTTCTAAATATTTCTTCCTCCTGTAAAATACATATCGAGATTGTCTGCAGCAGTTTGCATTTCCTGCTGTGGAGACAAATACCTTAATTAGAATGGAAAGGAGGAAAAAAAATCACACAGAAAACGAAAACGTCTCTGTGAAAAGAAACCTGAAAGGCTTGAGAGAAGTAGAAACGGGCAAATGAAGCCTCCTGGCAGGCAGGAGGCATCTTGCAGAAACAAGGCTGTATGCACACAGGCTCTGGGGATTGTTTTGAGGGGGTACTGCTGGAAGCCGGGCTGGGTGCAGAAGCTGTTGCCTTTCTGTCAAGCAATGAGAGCTGTTCTCAAACTGCTCGTTCTCGACCTCCTGCAGCTCCCGCTCTGATCTGTCTGCCGGGCTTGGTTTCAACGATCGTATCTTGAAAACAGGAGGGACAGGGGATGTCCTTTTGCCATCGTAACTGCCTTGGACATGTGTTTTCCCTTCACTTTAGAGTGAAGGTTTACATAAATCCGATGTGGTTGCTGTAGTTTGGTATGGGACTCTTTGTACCTGCTGGTCCTCCCTTGGCTTTAGCATGCCCTGGGGAAAGCACGGCAGAAGAAAGCAGCAAGAAATGCCTACTTCTGGTATTAACTGGCTGGTATTAACTCTGAGGACAAATGAGAGGGATGGGAAGCTGCAAGTACAAAATTGTTGCTCAGACCTGAAGATTTGCTCCTTGAGTCTAGCTAGAGGTGAAAGTACTGCATCTAGTTTCGACTGCAAAGTTTGACAGAGCAGGAGAAAAGGTGACCATATTTATAATCGAGAGCACAGTGTAAGTCTGCAATGTCTGCCTGCAGGGAAATGGGGTAGGAGACCTCTTGCCTTCCTTATATTTTTAAGCAAAAGCATCAGCCTGCAAAGGGCACACATTCAGCCCGCTCCACAGTAGGTCTGCAGCCAGAAAAGATGAGCTGGCTCTCTCTACACCCATGTCTTAAGGTCTTTCTGGGAAACACTCCCAATCCCCTTCCCCTAACAGGCATCCATCCACCCAGAAAAAGACCCTGCTGTCCCAAAGCACAGCAGGCTGCCAGGGCTTCCTATTTACAGCCAGCTCTGATGCACTTCACGTGCTGCCCGTAGCTGGGGGACCACCCAGACCTCCTTGACATCGTCCAGGAGAGCAGCAGCTGCCAGCCCTGGGTTTCAGAGGGCAGCCTTGCTGCAGATGAGTGGCAGCCAGCAGAAGGGTCTGCTCGGATGGACTAATCAGCCTTGCAAAGGTCTTTTTCCAGGCCAGGGGATGGGGGGAAGAAGGTGGACTGAGAGCATCGCAGACTGCTTCCCTGCTGCCGAGCTCGGATTTGTATCCAGCTCATTGAGGATAATTAGATGATCACCATCAGATGGGTAAGCTGAGCGCTCACTTTCTGCACCATCCCTCCAAGAGAGGAGCACATTATTCCTGTTTTTCACCAGCCCGAACCAGCAATTGTCTATGTGAGCTGCGGTGCTGTCCCTATATAATTAAGGCTGTCAGTCAAACTCAGACACCTAAACACTACAAACTCCACGGCTTAGGAGGACTGATCACAGGACTTTATTGGCAGTCAAAGCAGCACTTTGTAGGCTCTCTTTTCCTTTGTCAGTTGAACAAACTGTGGGGCCGTGAGAAGGGAACATCCCTGGGAAGGTGGTTAGGTGCCTCCACTGCCTGCTCCCTGGGCACGCAGATCCTGTGCAGGCAGAGGGATGAGCTGCACTGATCCTGATCAGTGCTTGCAGGGGCCTTGAGGCCAGCAGGCAGAGCATGGGGAGCACCAGCGCTGCGTGGACAGAGGCACGGCGTCGGGAAGTCTGGGCTTACAGGACAGGCACGCAGCCTGCCTGTCTCTGCAGAAGCGCCAGAGGAAAGCTCCCCAGCCCCATCTGACTGATGTCGTCTCTACTTTTTTGCAGGGTGTGTATGGAGACAGCATGAAAGCCAGATCTATAGCAGGAAGACTTGTCTTTGCCCTTTTCCAGTGGAAAAGGCTGGTGATCTTGCTCTGTGTGGGTAAGAAAACCTCAGTTCATGCTGAACCTTACTGTTTCCCAGCCATCACTCACCGCTGTGTCCCCCTGCCCTATGCCTTGCAGGGTTGGGCCTGTATAGAGGGAAGGTCCCCTCCTGGCCATGGATGTCTTCACTGGAGAGACCCCCAAAATGGAATCAGCCAGAAGGTAGCAGGGAAGGAGACACATTTCCATAAATCCGACACACACTGCCCCGTGTCCCCACAGACTGAGATGAGGGGGATCTGTGGACTCAGATACATTCCCAGTGCATAGGGATCAGCAACAGGAGCACAGGCACCGGTCACGGTGCCCTGCTTTCACTGCACACAGCTCCATCACTCGTATCCCCAAATGCTGAGTCTTGTCTTGCAAATGGCCCTGCCACATGCAGCTCCCTGTGCAACAGCTCTGCTCTCCTGTGCATGAGCTTTGCACTCATATTTGTAACTAGCAAAGCTGTTTTTTTCCAAGAGATTCTTTAGCTGTACCTGTTTGGGGTGAATTTTCAGAAAATCAAGTCATCTTGGATGTCTCAGGGTGTGGTGAGTAGGAAAGCATCTAAAAGGTGACTTTTTCCCAAGGTAAAGAAATCCGTCTGTTGTTTTGCACAGGTGTAGAACAGCTAGGTGTTAACTTCATGAATTCTCCTCTGTATTAATATTTGTTAATATTTAAAAACCTCAGAGCAAGGCAAGCCTCCTGTCTGGTATGTGTGCACAGGGCTGCAGGAGGCTAGAGCAGGGTCAACGTGCTTCTGTGATAACCGAATGAGATTCCTGGGACAGGGGAGAGGTCTAGCAGTCACCCTCTGATAAATGCCACTGCAGTCTTTGCAGGATTAGGGTCCAGAGGTGGGTGTCTACCTGCATTGTGTGCGCGTGTGTAGCAACCCAGAAATTAATCGGCTGATGAAAGCCTCTGTGTGGTACGTGCAGGAGGTCCAGGAGAGACCCACTGGTACGATGTCTGTACGAGTGTATGTAACTGCTTGTGATCTCCCTCCAAGAGAAAGAAAACCAATTCTAATTTCATACCATCACTGAAAGGCCAGTTGTTTGTCACAGAAAAAAATCGCTGCTGCTTAATGGCCAAGATGTGACCATTGTCATTTTCATAAAAAAGAAAGAGCCATCGTGGTGCACAGTAATGTAACGACTATTTTGTCGTACGATGTGGAAAGTGCTGAGGAAAAGTCAAATTAAAAGTCTTTATCTCCTATCCGAATGGCCTCTTTACTAATGGTTAAAAAACAAAAAACCCACAAAGGAACAGCAAAAGCAACTAATGCTGGAAAATCCTTATCCTTACATGCCAGCACCAGCACACCAGCAGCTCCATGAAGCCAGCAGGAGGAGCTGGGCACGCTGATGGGCTGGGGGGACAAATCTCAGGGCCTCTCCCAAATCAGAGACCTTCAGGGGCAAATCCTTCCCCTTCCTCAGCTCCTTAGAGCTGCAGCAGTGTCCGGAGTGTCAATTCCTGCACATTTCCTGCTTTGGGTCATATCACTGGAAGGGTGCACATGATGGAGAACTCTTTCCCTGCTGCATCCCCAGTCCCAGATTCATGCAGGGCAATGCATGCACTCAGGGCAAGCCAGGCTTGTGCTCTGAATCAGCACAGTGCCTTGCTTGAGGTGAAGAGCCGCTCGGACAAGCTGTGGTCCGTGTTACTAACCTGCTCTCAGCTAATCTTTTGTCTGGCACGAGCCTGCTGATTTCAGCGTTGGAAGCAGCCCTGGTTGGGACTGGAGGATTTCTCCTGCATGTGCATTTCTTCTTACTGCTGTGAGTCTTTGCTGTCCTCAGCTTTCTGGATTTTGTACCCAAGCATCATGGTGTGAGTTGTGGCTGCATTGTGCTGCCTGTCTGGGAGATAATAGATTGCTTTGTGCAGCAGGAGCTGTTTGAATGTGCTTGTGGTCCTCGGGTTCACTACCAGAAGGCCCATTAATTTTTGCTAGCAAGGGCCTAAATCAAATGCAGCCACTTGGAGGCTCCAAACTCTGAAACAGGGTCTGGTCTGCTCGACTGCAGGTCCGATGGCTGCAGGGACTCAGGAGATGCTGTTGTGGGGGGAGAGGTCCCGTGGGCTGCACGGTGGCTGGTTGTAGCTGTTGAGCTGTGGCTGTGCAGCTGATCTCCCTGTGTCTGCCTTCTGCAGGTCTGTGCATGAAGGAGCTGTACTATGTGGTGAACACACTTGAAAGTCATGTTGGGTAAGTTAACTTCTTCCATTTTCTGACCTCAGTGCTGCTGTGGTCTGGGGTAACTGTGGGACACACTTCATGATTGTGGAAAGCAGCAGCCAGGGTAAAACCTGGGCTGAGAACCAGCTCCCCCAGTAAGGTTTGACTCCTTGGGGACTTGGAGGACTGTGTTCTGCCAGGCTGGGCAGAGCAGATGGAAAAGTAGCAGGATAAAACAGCACTGGTGAGCCTGGAGATAGCTTAGCTAGACCACAGAAGGGATTCCCCAGTGTTGATGGTCGCTGCCAGAGTAACTTGTGGGTGTCCCATGTGTGTGCCTCCATATGGAGTAAAGAACAAGGCTCACCTGAGGCCAACAATTTCCTAAAACTCAAGCTGCTCAAGGCTGTGAGCAGCTTGACTTAGCTTTGGCATTATCTCTCCAGAGGTCTTTTTCCATCTAAATTCCTCTGTGTTTCTGCTGAGCAGACAAGGAGGCCTTTATATGCTCTTTGGAGGGGGGCTGTTCATGGACAGCAGTGGTCTGGAGCTGGGAGCTGGGACAACATGGTCAGGAGCTCAAAACCCTCCATTTGTAGACATCGTTAAGAGACGTCCTGAACTACCACTGGTTCTCAGACCACAGTCTGAGGTTTGAGAGCCTCCAGGAAGGGCTGATAGGAAATTAACCTTGTTTCTTTTACAGGAGGCATGTAGGTGCTTGCCAGAGACGTTTCAAGTGGAGAAAGCCTTTTCTTGGGAGGTTTGTTAGCTCTATCTCATTTGTTTGGGGAATTTTGATGAGAGATCAGTCAGTGCCTCAGTGGCTACTGCTTGGTGGAGACTGGCATTCTGGGGTTTGTGTGCAGATACGCAGGAAGGAAATAGAACTAGGCTCAGCTAACTCTTGCACAATTGCACCTTGGCCCTGTAACAAGTGAGTCAACAGGCCAGCAGGGTGATGCAATGCAGAAAGTGTGAGTAAAATGCCCAAGCAGAGAGGAAGAGGTGCGAGCTGTTAAATTGGTCAGTGTGCAGTCAGGCTTTGTCGTGGGTGTTTTGAGCTTTGTCATGAAGTGAATGAGTAAATGAAGTTGGGAACGTAACTGGAATTCTCTCCCTCTCTCCTCTTGTGGATAAACAATGTAACAATGAGTAAGCATTCCTCAAACTAGTACAGAGAGAGGAATGACTGAAAAAAGAGAGAAGCTGGGGGGCCAGAACTGGAGAGGAAATGAAATTTTTCTGTCACTGCTGCTCAGAAGATGGATTAGAAAGTGAGCAGTAAGGACTGGATTTTAAAAATGTGGGCCATTTCTGGGAAATACTTCAGGATAGCTCAGCAGCTTTCCAAACCTCTTCATTATTCAGCCTGCTTCAGCTGCCCTAGTCCTTGTGTCTGACACTGCTGTGACTGCTCCACTTGTCCATGAACTGCTGCGTCTCTGATTCTCTCTTGTTAGGTCTGAAACTCACTGGAAGCCTTTCCTGACCAGCAAATCCTTATTCACACTCATGGACAGGCCTTTTAGACATAAGGCTGAAGAAGTTCTGTGGTTCCATGAACTTCCTTTTGGGCTGCAGAGTTCAGGTATTGCAGTGCTCTGCCCTCAGTGTTGTGGATGGACACGGTGTGGCTGGAGATCCTCCACTCCCTGGTAGCATCGAGTGCTGCAGAGGAGGTCGAAATACTGGGTGCCTGCATGCACCAGGGGTGATCTGGGCTGACTGGGTTGCCTTTGAGAAAAGGTCATAGTCCATGAGGGTAGTCATGAAAGAAGAGGAGCACTGCTTTAACTACAGGCTCTAGCTGTGCAGGGAGGGATGGGAAGTGGAAAGCTGAGACAAATGCTCCTGTGGATAGAGCAGGAGCCACTGCAGAAGTTACTAAATGCCATTGGAAAGAGGATACTGAGTCGGCTGGTACCTGTTGCCTTTTTCAGTGTGAGGTACTATAGACCAGCTTCAATTGCTGGTAGTGCTGATCACAAAGTGAATGTCCTTCATGTGAAAAAAATGCCTAGTGTGGACAGTGTTGGGCAGATGGAGGTGACGAGCAGTGTTTAAGTACGTTTTCCCATGTAAACTGTCCTGGCATTTTATGTGGGAATGAAACCCCAAAAGAAAAAGGAGAGTTAGCCTGTTGTCAGTGGTGGGGCCATGATTTTCCCCTGAAGATGACTCTTCAACTTCTTCTCTTCTAGTTCTCTCTGCTTTTAGCACATTGCAGCTTCTTCCAGAGCAGGAGTTGCCTGGATCCTTTGGCCGGTACGATGGCTGGGCTGGAGATGGGTGTTGGGGGCACAGGTCTGCCGGGGAAGTGATAGATGGGTTGAGAGCCTCAGTTTCTGCAGCTATTCGAAGTTCTCTCTCTTAGTGCTTAACTTCACAGTCCTTTCTGCTTCTCACTCCTGCTACTCTTCATCTCCTCTCTCAGTAGGCTTCTCTTTCTCTCCCTTTTAAATGTACTCTTTCAAGCAGTTCTCGTACTGATGAACTTAAGCTGCTAGCTCCCAGCTCCCTCCCTTTAACTTCTGTCATACCCTGAGTTCTGTTCTCAGTGTTGCCCAGTCCCATCTATTTCTCCTGCTTTAACTCCATCCCAAGCATGACAGACTGGGAAGCTGGGTGAATCCCTCAATTCTGCCTGCCCACATTCAAGGGGAGCTGGAAGCAAAGTAAGCTGTCTGTGGCAGCTATTGGCAAGCACTTTCACTTAGGTCCTTCTTTCCCCTAATTCGTTAGATGAATTTTTCTGTGATGTCTCATTCTCTCTCTCCCCAGTGCACTGCATGCCACAAGCAGAGGTCCACTCTCATAGTTACTGGTCTACTGGGTAAACCCCAGCGTACCAGGTATCTGGTGTCGTACACCATCTGGCTAGGAAACAGCCAGAGTCCTACTAGTCAGGGATTCTTTCCTCTGATGTCACCCCAGGACATCAAAAAGGCCCTCAGGGATGCTGATTTAACCTGGTGGAGATGCTAGTCAGAGGATTTTATCTCTTGCAATCTATTCTTCTGCCAGCTTATGGTGCCAAAGGTGCATTGTGGTCGGCAATGGTTACTCCATCCGTGGACAGAGCTTTGGGAATTTGATTGACTCTCACCATGTTATCATCAGGTACTGAATCCATACTAAAGCCTTAACAATTAAGCAGAGCCCAGGGACTGACAATGTGTATGTAGCTTTGGCTTTCTTGCCTGGGAAGCATCTAGAATCCTGCAGCTCAGTTTTTTGGGGGTTTATGGCTAAGCACAACCACTGCAGGAGCCAGAAACTGTACTGCTCACTCACAGGTGTTGTACCTGGGACTAGAGAGCCACCTCCAGTGCAGTGGAGTGGTAGGCAATCCCAATCTTTGACTATATTGCAACTTCACATGCAGATTTAGTCTGACTTAAGCAAATCGTTTAATGTGCTTCCTGTCCCTACCTGAAAAATAGTGGTTGTGTGCCACTGCCATCTTTTTATTGCAGAGGAGGAACTATTGGGATTTCTGGTGGGGTGGCCCATTCTGTGGAACCAGGCTGCTGGGTTGGGCCATGATGTGTTTTGGTGCCCTCTTGTGAGTTCATATGGCCAGTCTGGCATCTGAGAGCACACAGCTGCATCCATGGTTGGGAATAGGTGATAATGAAACTTGCCCTTCTGGCTTTGATTCTCAGATTAAATGATGCTCCAGTAAAAGAGTACAAGAAAGATGTGGGTGAGAGAACCAGCATCCGTCTCTTCTTCCCTGAATCAGCTCTGCCCAACCCTTTAGAAAACAATGACAATGATACACTGATGGTGTTTGTCCCATTCAAGCCTCTGGATTTCCTCTGGCTGAGGGAAGTGTTGCTGAAAACAAGGAACAAGGTGAGAAGTCTTTAACGAGGGGAGGTTGAAACTAGGTTATTTGTAGTGACGTATTCAATAGCTCTAATAATCATGTATCTTTCAAATATTTAATGAGCTGCACAAGGCACCTGAGACCTTATTTTTCACTAATTAGAAAGACCCCAGTCACAGCTAGATTGCATATGGGTGCATGGGAATAAGTAGAAAGGACCAGGAGATGCTTTGTTCCTCCAAATTCTGAGTCCTCTGAGCATCAAGCCAGAGCAACAGACCACAGCTAACTTTCTCCTGGCATGGTATGGTGTTCATGGATGTGCCATGAGGACCTCTCTGCCTTTCTCCTACAGACGAAGGTGGGATTTTGGCGTCAGCCCCCACAGCAGTGGAATGGGAACATCTCTCAGCTACGTATTCTCAACCCGTATGTCACCTACGAAGCAACGTACAAACTGCTGCAGCTGAATGCATCAAGTAGGGTATGATATCATGCTGGAGAGCAAACAAATGACCATCAGTGTTCTGTGTCTCCCCTAATACCTTACTGCTTCAGCGCCACACAAGGGGAAGGAAAACTTAGTCACTAGATCAGCTAGTCCCTTCCCCTAGTAAATGCAGTCTTTCCCTATAGCATGGCATTTCAAGTTCTGAACCCTGTTTCTACAAAGAAAAGGAAGACTTTTCCCCACTTGTCACAACTGTGTAACATTATTTTAATTCCAATCTGCCCTGTAATCCCTTGCCACTTTGCCTTCAAGTGACTTTTCAGAGTTGAATTTCTGGCCATAGTTCTAGACCTCAGGACACCTGCTTCTCTAGAGACTAGCAGCTTTGTCATACAAGCCCTTTCATACATGTTCCTGTGCTTTTTCTGTCTGGACCATTACAAATAATTAGCTAGCATAAAATGTGAGGAATTTTGGTTGGCTTTCCTTAAAACATTCAGTTCTTACAGATCTCTGGCCTGAGGCTGGCTGTTATGCCCACTGCTTCTGGAACACAAATTTCCCCTTCGCTGCACAATGGAGGATTACTTCATTAATGAATCTAATGATACTTTGTCTTCAGTCCTGATGATCTTTGTGATGGTGCTGTGGAATCTTTAATTAACTTTAAGCCTGCTGGGCACCACCAGGATGTTTATAATCTGTAACAAATGCAGGAGAAGCTTGAAGGTCTGGTGTGGTGAAATAACCTTGTCCAAGGTCATGCGCTGACTCTTGGCTGGGCTGAGATTAGAGACCAAGTCTTCTGACTGCTGAAGCAATTCTGTAAAAAAAGTACATTTCCCTGCTAAAATGCTTGGAAAGTGCAAAGTGGGACAATCCAGATGAAGGGTGCTAAGTGCTAGGGTGAGCTTGGGGAACCAGGAAGCATGTTCAGCTACTCACAGGTGCGGTGGCTGTTCTGCACAGCCACAAGGCTTTTAAGGTTGCGATTTGTACATGGTCATATTAGCTTTATGTGAGCAGAGGGCAGTTTTGTAGCACACAGGCCAGGGACAGGAATTTAACGCATGGATTAGAAGTGAGGTTTCACACAAGGGCCCCCAGCAGGGAACACACACACAGAGGCACATTTAAAAGAAAGAGATGCAGGGACTTTGTCCAGGATCTGTTATGGATGTGGACTTATTAAAAAGTGCTCTGATTCCCTCCATCCAAAAGTTTTCTGATTTCTATGGAGCTACGTGTTTTATCATTTCAGAGGTTTTACACTCCTGGGCCCTCATCTTCTGCAGTACCTTCTCAAAAGATGTTCCTTTTTTGAGTTCGGGGAGTGCTGTCCAGGCATTTGTCCTATTTCATTTACGTATTTTCTTGCTACGTGGAGTATGTGGAAACTATTGGTCCCAGCTGAAAAGGTGTTGCTAGTGTCGGTTTTGTAATAGTATGAGCTTGAAATGCTAAACAGATGTTCTCTCTTTTTCCTTCCCAGAGATATGCCACCACGGGAATCATTGCTTTGAACTTAGCCCTCCATATGTGCCAGGAGGTCAATATTGCAGGCTTTGGTTACCCCGGCAACCATGACAATACTACACCAATACATTATTACAATACAGGTCGCTCACGGAAAGAAGAGGTAGAAAATGCTTCCCCTTCAAACTGAGGTGTTCTCCATAGGGAAGCCTGCTGGCAAAAGCTGGGACTAAAGGAGCTGTGAGCTCTGGTAGCTGTCACTGGTGTTTCTTGCAGAAGAAACAATAAATTCCTGCTGGGGCATCCTGAGGAAGATGCTAGGACATGCTTTGTTCCCAGAGAGCAGCTTGAGAACAGATGCCAGCTCCTTCGTGGTGCCTGTCATCTGGCCTAGTTTGGGGAGGAGGGTTCTGTGCAGTGCAAGTCCTGCCAGGGGCTGCAGATTGGGTCAGGCAGGATCCAGTGCATTTGGGGGAGGATGAGAGGCACTGTAGGGAGTAATCAGTAACTTTGGCTCTCTTGTCCTTGCAGCTCATTCAGCATAATCTCACAGCTGAGAGGAACTGGCTGCTGAAGATGATTGAGTGGGGAGTGATTGCTGACCTAGCCAGCCCTGTCTTTCAGGCCCAGAACCACTGAGAGAAGGCCATGATGCTTGCTGTCCTCATCCAGGCAACCCTGGTGATCCCAGCTGGACTTTACCCTTGTTCCAGGTTGTTTCAAGAATGGGACAGCATGTCCTGTCCCACATGGGAGGGAGATGAATCCCCCAAATTCAGAGCACTTGTGCTTTCCTCTGTTGGCCTCTGGCTTATACTGCTGCTTGCTGCGCTGGAGGATGAGCAGTGTTACACAACCCTTCTTCCTTGAGTAATCTCTTCCTGGTTTGTAAACAGCTATCCTTTGCTCAGCAGGTTATTTGTGAAAATCACCAAACTGAGATGCTAAGCTGGTCCACAGAAAGGGAGTGGTGAGGGTGCAGTGCCTACCCTGAGACTTCAAACTCCTTCCTACACAGATTGGAGTGAGAGTCATACCTACCCATCGCCATGGAAAAGGACTGAACACTCAGAAATTTCAGTATCTTGCTGATTGTTGGCAAATGTTAATGTTTGCAGGAATTGTTTCTTTTATTGTTCTGTTTGCGAATAAATGCACTTCTGGTTTCAAGGAGTTGGCACTGTCTTGTGGGAGGGGGATTCCCTGTGCAGACAGGTGAGAACTACCTTAGAATTGCCTCTGAGATCTTTTTATGGCTCCATGACCCCATGCAGTCTCCTTTTCATTCCCTCCCAGCATTCTGACCAGAGCTCTGCATATCTCTTCCAGTTTGTTATGAGCATGGAGCCACCCTTCCAAGTCTACTTTGTGTGCTAAAGATCTTCCACATTTAAGAAACCCCCTTAAAACCTCACCTATTTGTGGCTGGCTCATCTCTGTAACTCACAGACAGTAAGAGTCTATCGTGAGATGGTCTCATGACCACCTCTGTGGCCACATCTTCTCACCGTCTACAGCTTCCTTCCAAGAAGCAGCTATGTCATATTTCCCGTTCTTTACCACTTTCTTTCTGGCCTTTTATTAATGTGGGTTCACTCTCTACCTGGAGAAAGAACCTACCGCATTACGTTAAGCTGATGGCGATGTTGGTAGGACCCCTTTGTTGCAGCCTCTTCAGCCAGGTGCTCACTGAGAAGAAGGTTCCTTCTGCATAGCTGTTTAAAGACAAGCTCTAAGAGTGGGGTTGTTTCAACTTAGATCAAGCTTAAGTGTCTTACAGCAGCATTTGGGGTGTGGGAGCATTATAACTGCTAACTATTTCTGTGTGAAACGAAGCTTCTGCTTTCCTTCCCATTTCCTTCCTCCCCCTGATTTCACTGTGCTCAGGCTTCCAGGGTACTTCCCATGCTATTCTTGGCACTTCTTTTCCTGGGTAACTTATCTTTCAGTATCTCAGGCCTCTCTCCTGAAGACTTTTGATAGTGTCTTCTCAAGATCTGCAAAGAATTAATCCACTTTATGTTGTTCCTGCTGCTATTGCCTTTTGTCCAGCTTGGTTCCTTCTCCACTAGAGCTGAAATGGTTTTGCCCTGGTCAGTGCATGCAGTTCATGGCCAAAGAAATGCTGAGAAACCTCCCCAAAAGCTGTCTTGCCCCAGGAGCCTCGTGGAAGAACAGGAGGTCCCAGTCCAGCTCAATTTGAGGAAGGTCACCTGAAGGCTAAAAGGCAGTGACCTAGTCTTGCACATGCGGACAGAACTGAACTGATCTTGGGAGGAAAAAACTTTCAGTAAGTTCCTCTTCATTGGCTAAACACTGGCTTCAGGTTATGGTATGTATGCAAGTAAGTCTTGACTCTCTGCCTAGCACATAATAGCCACACTGGTTCTGCTGGGTTCCAAAAATACAGTGGACCTAAATGGATACAAATACGTATGTAGATCTGGCTCAAGCAGTGTTTCAGAAGCTACTGCTTTGTAAGCAATGGCAGTGGGCTCTCAGCTATGTGGTTAATTAATAGTCTGTGTTCTTCTCCTGTTAGAGTAAAATGGCATAAAAATTTTAATGTCTGAAAGCTGATGTATAAAGCATGCTGCCAGCTAACCCCAGGAGGTAGCTTACATTTTCTCAAAGGTAACACACACAAGAACTTTGCCACAGCTTGCAGGAGCTGCGTCTGCACTTTCCGACGCAGTCATTGCAACATTTTCCTGTCATGTACTGAAAAGTCATGGTAGTGAAACCATAAACACGAGGCTCAAGAGTCTCAGTGCTGGTCACTGCCTGTGGCACTGCTCTTTGTGCTTGCAGCAAGCAGGTCTGTTGCACGCATTTGTGCTCTTGTGTCTAAGAGCTGCCTGTTTTTCCCTCAGAACAGGGTTCTGTAACCTCTCCAGGTGACTATGGTTCATTAGAGCTACCTCTTGATCAGTCTTTCATGGAGTGTTGGGAGTGGTTTTGTTTTTAACCATGCTTCGGCAGGGGCACTGAAAGCCCAAATCTACCTGTCTTGTGTCCAGTTTAGAAAGCCTGAGATCTGCAGTCCTCCATGTCCTACCCACATTTTGTGCCTGGCAGTCTGAATAAACCTGTGCCCCCACAGACTCATTATTACCAAGAGAACTAGGGGAAAGGAGGTGAAATAAGAATGATAAAGCAAAGCCACAGTAATACAGAACATATGTAAATTAGGCTACCAGACACCATAATAAGGATGTAATGAAGGGGGAAAGAAAAGGAAAATGAGTCCTATTGTTGCTAGAGTAGCAAAAGCTAGCACCCTCCTCAGGGCTGCAGAAAGGCAATTATACTGTTTCCCAGCATGGTGCATTTCATGCCAAGGCTCTGTGAATATCCTCTTGTCAGTGGTGACAGTGAATCCCCGGCTCTGTGGCCAGCTGAGGGGTGACCGTGGTTTAGCCGAGGCAGAAGGACAGGGAGCTGCAGGGCTGCATGGTGCCAGCCTGCCTCTCCCATGGGACAAGGGAGCTCTCCCATCACTCGCTGCCTGTCCACCAGCACTTGGCAAGCAAGTCTGGATGCCTCGACCATCCGTGTGAAATCCTTCCAACCATTTAGACTAAACACTGACTTCAGTAAAATGTAGGGCTCCTATATGACCTGATGTAGTCCTTATGGAGTACCTGCCACAGATAGTGACTGCTTTGACACTGATTAATCACTTCCTCTAGTCATATATTCATCCCTGAACACCTGACACAGTTCTTCCCTAATAGCTTTTGCATAGTTCTGGAGTATTCATATGACCTTGGCTTTGGGGAATAACCCATCTGATGACACACATTACCTACTTCAATGTAGGCTCAGATGCTTTTGATCAAACTAACTTGGACAGTAACTTTTGGATTTGTTTCTTTCCCTTGTGTACATTCCTACCTGTCCTTTTCTGCAGTGGGAAGGAGCTCAGCTGTGCTGGACTGTGCTTTGTTTTGAGTGGCACCATTTGCAGTTGGCTGGGGCTTGGTCAGTGCTATGTAGCTTGTACAGACTGTCTCTGATTCTACCTTCACGTGCTTACCTGCCACTTATGGACACAGGCACAACAAGCAATCTGCATTACTGATTCTCTGTGCTTCAAAACTAGCAGTTTTCTGTGATGTGATTAGATGTAATGATGTAAATGATCTGTAACTAGAGTCATTCATGGCTCAACAGACAGCGAGCGGCAAAGCTTTCTAACACCCCACCTCAATGCAGAGTTTCTCCCTCAATCTGAACAGTTATTTTCTCCAGTGCTACAAGATCCAGAAGCAAAGTCTGATCTTCCATCAGATGTGAAATGCTTACACCCACTTCGCATGGCAGAGCATCACAGGTGAGAGTTACAGGCCTCAAGGCACTGTAGCGAGGACCCTTTCTGATGACCCCAGCTTCTCAGCTCCTTCACCAGCCCTGGCACAGCAGGAGGATCAGCACCGTCACAATCCAGCGTCTGCCAGGTCGGCCGGGGACTGCCGTGTGAGGCGGTGACTCACCATTTCCAGGAAGCAACATGTGTGTGATATTTGCAGCAAGAGCATCTTAAAGCCATTTTCAGATATATATATTTTTTTCATTGTGATTTATACATTTTTTTTTTCAAGCAGAATAGCTGGTAAAATTCAACATGCTGTTTCTTTTTTTGAGATATTTTCTTTTCCTATCTACTCGGGCAACCTTTCAGGCTTGGACAGATGACTCAGCTGCGAAGTACAAGGAGGGACCATGTGTCAGCTGAACCTTAAGCATACAGTAACTGTCTGTGAACCCTGAACCTAGACCCCAGCTGCAACATGATGAGATTTAAGCTTAATTCACCCCAAGTGACTGCTAAGCTGAGCTGTATTAACTGATACACTGCTAGTTAGGAAGGCACATATGGCCGGTGCTGCAACCCATATGAAAGCAATGCAGGACCAGGTGGTCCAGCATGTCTGACCTTCTCAAGTATGTTTGGAAGTTCTCGTGGTCCTCCCTATCTCTAGCTCTGCAAATACTGTGCTGTGTAAGTACCAGCATTTCATGGATACTCTCACTTATCTGATCCTCGACTCACAGCCAAATAGTTATTACACATGATCCTTTCACTCAAAATAAAACCTGCTTTGCTCATTCTTGAAACAGTTCTTGCTCTGTTCCTCAACCCCCATTTGCAGATAGACTTGGGGACCTGCTTAGCCTGACTGCTGCGCCAAGTACAGCCTCTCCTGTGGGCAATAGTTGTTGATCTACCTATGATACTGGGTTAAACGTGACCTCGAAACCACCATGGCTACAGACTGCCCTATTTGTTCTCATGGCTGGGACATTATGCAGCTACATTTGCTCCAGCTAACCTCATATGCCAGGGTGCTAGAAAGACTGAAGTTCTCTGTCTGCCTTTGCCTCCTTAGTTGCTGGGTTGGTTTGCAGATGTTCATATATTGTCTACACACCAGTTCCCTCAATGAAATGCACGCAGGCTATCAGTAGTTTTCTTGTCCAAGAGTTTAGCTAACTTTTGTGTTCAGCTGGAGTTCCTTTTTTATTTTTTTCTTTTTTTGGGGTTTTAATATATGCAATAGTACAACATGTTTTGTCAGTACAACTGTGTTGTGGCCATCTTATGCTGGGTAATACTTTGCTTCAGATGACAGGGGTTGCCTATATGCTGTCTGCTGTTGTGTTACTTATATTATAATAACATTCAGGAGAACAAAGATTATCCTGGCATGTGTTTTTAGAAACACTGAGATTTCTGTAACACCTCCTTCCTGAAAGATCTTTGATGATCCTACTAGAAAATTGCCAGCACAGTGAATCATGTTATATTTTAGATGTTATTCTTGTCACTTTAAAGGATTCCAAATAATACTTTTGTTTCTTGTGAACTGAAAGAGGCAATTACAGAGACATTATGGCTTTCTACAGTCACTGCACATTGTATGCAAGCTGAAGAATATGAAGTTAACTGGCAGCGACTTTCTAAACCGGTGGCTGGGTTTCATTTGCTAGCTTGCATGTTTTCAGCTTGTGCCCCATCTCTTGCAATTTCTGTAGGATTTGTCCTTGAACCAATGATGATATGCATTGTGAAACTGTCCCCTGTGATAGAAGCAGCACGTTCTTTGAATGTCCTTCAAGTTGTACTTTCCACTTGACTCCTAAGCATGGCTGTTGGATGGATTTTGTGACGCTCCCAAACTCTCCAACATCTTCAGCGAGTCTCCATTGAAATGGTAATTTCTAGAGCATACTTCAGGCTCATCTCATCTTTAGCTAAAAATTAAATGTGGATTGCTTCATTCTGCATGTTGAATACTAAAGGACATGCTCATTTGTCCTCTCTGCAGACACATGATGCTCTGCCAATTTCCTTAATCCAGGCACAGAAGCAGTCAGCAATTGTTTCCATTCACTTTTGATTCCATCTGTAAAAGGAAATACCTGCAATCACAAGAGGCTTTTCAGAACAGGGATTTTGTAGAACTTGCCCAATTTCAACAAACTTTTTGTTTGCTGGCTTAATGGGCGCTATCTGGCTGCACATCAGGGTGTCAGTTTTAGCTGCCATTGTGCTGACATGTGATTTTTATCACAGAGATCATCTGTTGTTTTAGGATTTCCCCATCCCTCAGTGGCCCTCTACTGACCTTGCCAAAGAAGTCCTGTGTCCGTCCTACCTCCCTGAGATCTTATCTTTTGCTCTATAAGTAGATTGCTCACTGGCCTGGTGTTTCAGTTGATATTTACTATCAATATTCACAGACTTTCATGTGTAGTCGCCCCCTCTTCCATCTACTTCTAGACTAGTATCCTATCCTCATCTCCCATTTTTGCCATTTTTCTGTGTTAATGATATTCCACAATCCTACAGCTAGATCCCCAGTAACAACTCTTATTTATCTACAGAAAGACATGAGTAGATACAATAAAACACCACCATTTATCAGAGCAAATGAAGGCAAGGAGCTTTATTAAAGCTCACAGCTGAATTAAATTGGTATTACCAACACTCTGCTTTTTCAAAGCCTCCCCCAGAAACAACAGTTGTGTCTGCACCGTGAGTTAAGGATGGCACTGAGGTGACCCTCCACAGACTTGACTTTGTAGCAAGGCTTCAATCCCAGACCCCAGCCCTCCCAGCTTGTCCCAGCGAGGGCAGGGGTGCAGGGAGCCCAGTGCGGCGCTGCGGGCTGAGCCGTGTCTGGGGCTCCGACTGCTGCGTGGTCAGGTCTCTGCTGCTCGCCCCTCGTGCACGGCCCTGTGCAGCCTCTTCCTGGGACGATGCGATACCGAGGCCCAGTAAATCCTAGGTGTGTTCATGAGAGCTCAGCTAAACCCGTTGTTACGAGGCTCTAGATAACGTCTGCCCGAGGCGAGCACTTCCCCTGGGAGCGTGGCAGGGGGAGGAATGCAGAGACTTATTTTCTCTACACAATGCATCCACTACTGGGATGTGAAACCTGGCCTTTTGGAAATGGGACTCACAATTTCACAAAAGTTTCCCTTTTTCTCCAGCATTTTAGCCTGAGCTAATCTGAGGTAATCGAGTCAAGTGACACAGTGGTACCACAAATATTGCTCTTTATTTTCTAGTCCAAACTACACCTTTCGTTACTTCCTTTTTTTCTTCCTTTTTTTAAACGCAGAGTTGCAAGAAGAACATATCATTCCAAGCGTGTCTAGAAACTGGGCAGTCACCAGTTTCACTTCCCCTTGTTCTCTGCAGCTCGCAGTGACGTGCGGCGAGCAGCAGGAGCGGTGAGAGGCATTGCTCAGCGTTTCAGGAGGTTTCTCGCTCCGGGTCCTCGTGTGACACCCATGGTGCTTTCTCCCGCACACCTGGCCTCCTGAAGATGCCCAGGAGAGCAGCTCTCCTCCCGTGGACGTTCGTGGGGCTGCTGCAGCTGGTGCTCATCCTGTTGCAGCTGGCAGGCTGCCTCCTCAGTCCCTGTTTGGAGGTACGTGATCTCTGCATGAGCACGAAATCCTTCTGCTTCTCCGGTGCAACTTTCCCCTCTGCTTGGGAGATTTGTGCATCAGATCTGTCGTGTGTTAGTTTTCTTATGGAAGCTCATCTTTCTTCCAAGGCTGTTACCAAGGCAATTGAAATATTTGAAGTAAATGCTGGTCTCAAAAACACCTGAGAACCAGAACAAGCAGCATGATCCATTTCTTCTTGGCTTTCTGTACCTCTGAGGTTACTACACTACAGCTAAACTAATAGATCATGTATCCCTTCAGGAAAGGATCCAAACCTTGTCTACAAATTCTGCAAATTATGATATTTTAGCCTGATTTGTGCTGTAGAGTGACTTCACCGGTACCCCAAATACCTGGCACTGATGCAAACTTTTTTTTTTAAAGTTTGCCTTTTGCAAACTTAACTTGTTACTCAGAGTAACTTCTGTTAGAGCTGCCTGCTTCTCTGCAATGTGTCAAAGCTGAGCACTGATCCGGGGCACACCATACATCCCCCTGTGTTTGTTTCGCTGGCTCTTTCAGAGGTTGCTGCTGGTTCATCCATAGCCTGAAGGAACACTGTCCTGTGTTTTTGTACCTGCTTCAATCGGCAAGAAATGTAGCTCTTCCTGGGGAGCAGGACTGGTTCTACCAGAGCTGGGAGAGGTGCTTAGGATATATGATATTATTTCCTGAAGCTCAGGACAGCTCATTTAGAACTGAACTTCAAAGTTCATTTAGAAATGAACTATGCGGTAGTTGCTCTGCTCCTGTTTTCCTGACAGTATAATTTTCTGACATTTTGTGGAGAGTGGGTGTTGACTGTGAATGGATCTGCCACTGTTACAGGTCATCCCTAGCAGAGCTTTCAGGTGCATGGGGCTGAACGTCTCTGGAGTTCCACCTGAAGTCCCAAACACCACCCAGGAGCTGGACCTCAGCTTCAACAATCTGAAATCACTGAGCTCAAATTATTTTTCATCAGTTCCTGAACTGCAGCTTCTGGATCTTTCAAGGTAATGAGCCTTTTTTATGTGGATGCTGGTCAATCTTACTTCACCAGCTGCGGATTTTGGGGTCTCGTTGTTTTTGGCTGTTTATTGTTTTGCTCTGGACTTTACCCCTCTGTCTGTCTCTATGCACATGCCCATGGCAATGAAGTACAGCTTTTAGTCCAGTTACTGAGGGCACACTCTCTCAGAGGTGGGCCTGTCAGTCTGATCTTGTAGGGCACAATGTGAGAGGGAGGAGGATGTTTTACTTCTTTCTGAACAAGAAGAATGCCAGACTTTTCACTGTTACAAAAACTCGAAGTGGAAGATGGAACATCTTGGGCGAACTGTTTTTCTGATCACATCTTAAAAAAAAAAAAAAAAAAAAGTACATTCATTTTCTAAAAGGTTGTTTTAAAATATCAACATATCTCTTATCCTTTCTACTCACATATCTGGGGGAGGAGATGAGGGAGGCTTATTAGCAAATTTGAATTGATGTATAATTTCCATTGACTTGAGACAACAGTTTCTACGGGTAAATTGTTTCACTGAAAAATGTCACTCAGTCCCATCACAGTATCACAGTTACAGTTCTGAAGTAGCTGAGTGGCAGAGCAGGTTTGCTGTAAGGCACTGACTGGGTTGTAAAGCTCATTCTGCCTGAGTTCATTACAGAATGGGTTTGGGTCTCAAACTTTGGGTCTTCTCATACGAAACCACCGTTAGGCAGTCACACTCCTCTTCACTCTCCCTTTTCTCTTTTATAACCAACATGACCAGGGGTCTGTTCCCTCTCAGATATCAGCAAAACTGCTGGGTTGTGAGCTTTGCAACTGCTGCATCAGTCTGGTGCCAGGGGGACTGCCCAGCTGTTGCTGATAAAGTCTGGAAGCTGTGAGAGTGCAAGATGTAAGGGAGTCCTCCATCGGGTTGGCTCTGCCATCAATGATGAGCATCAGTCTTACTTTGGCCTAAAAGGAAAACTAAAGTTCTTCTGTCCTGCTGCCTGCCTGAATTTTGACCATGGCTCCAGGTCTCTTGCTTTGCAACTGAAATTCAGACTTAGGATGGGGAGGAGAGAGACGTTCTCCTGTTATGGGAGGGTTCCTTATTCATAGCTGGGTAATGGTGCTCCTTGCTGGAAATGACTGTGTTCACCTGCAGATTGAGGAAGGAGGGGTTGGATTCAGGAGCACAGCAAAGCCAAGCTAAGCCCCAGCAAGATGTTGAGTCTGAGAGCATTGCATTAGCACTTAGTGCAGTAGTGTTAGTGAACGTAGAGTAAAAGAGTACATTTATTCATTCATGTACATTTATCCTCTTTTCTTGCCCACCAGGTGCCACATCCATACAATAGAAGATAACTCTTTTGTGGATCTTCATGAACTTTCCACCTTAATTTTAACTGCCAATTCCCTCCGGTACCTGGGGTCAGCAACCTTCTATGGTTTAACATCTCTGAAGAAACTAGTATTGGTGGAAACCAGCATATCCTCTCTGACTGACCTACCAATTGGACACTTGCATACCCTACAGGAGCTGAATTTGGGCCACAATAACATTGCTTCATTGAAGCTTCCCAAGTATTTTTCCAACCTGACCTCTCTCAGGCACCTGAGCTTTTTCTCCAATAAGATTACATATATCTCCAAAGGAGACCTTGATGCCCTGAGTGAAGCAAACAGCCTCAACCTCACCTTGGTGCTCTCTCTGAATAATATAAAATACATCCAGCCGGGGTCCTTTGCAAACATTCATCTTGGTGAACTGGTTCTGAGGTCCTCTTTTGAGAACTTCCATGACATGCACACTTCTCTTCACGGCCTGGCAGGGCTACAGGTCAACAGACTAATAGTTGGAGAATTCAGGGACAGTCAGAAACTGGAAGATTTTCAGAATGGACTCTTGAATGGACTCTGCCAGGTACAGATGCAGGAGTTTGTCTTAATCTGTTTCAGGAAATTTGAGAATAACACGGACACGCTTTTTAACTGCATAGGCAACATCTCCAGTATTCGGCTGGTGAATGTCAATCTTGAAGAGGTGTCAGAGGTTCCTATGTTTCCTCAAGTGAAACATCTGGAATGCAAGAAATGCAGGTTTAAGGAAGTGCCTGCTGTGAAGCTGTCCCTCTTTAAGGAGCTGAGAGTGCTTCGTATTACCCAGAGCAAATACCTTAATAGCTTCCGGCAGCAATTTAAGAATCTAACTTACCTGGAGGTCATAGATTTGAGTGAGAATCGGCTCTCCTTCACCTCATGCTGTTCTCCTCAGTTTCCTGGGTCTGCAAACTTGAGACACTTGAACCTAAGCTTCAATTCTGACATCAGTTTGACAGGAGACTTCACCAATGTGAAGAATCTCTTATACTTGGACCTTCAACACACAAAGTTAGACAACCATGGCACCTACCCTGTCTTTCTATCCCTTCAGAAACTCATTTACCTTGACATTTCCTATACCAAAACTCATGTTAAATCCGATCATATATTTCATGGCCTGAACTCTCTGCAAGTGCTCAAGATGGCAGGCAACTCCTTTGAGAACAATAAATTGTCCAATAACTTCAAAAACTTGAGCCACCTCCACACCTTGGATATTTCAAATTGCAAATTAGTACAGGTGGATCAAAGCACATTTAATGCTCTCTCTGAACTAAAAGAGCTGAACATCAGCAACAACAAGCTCCTGACCTTCGATCCTGTAGTCTTCAAGCCACTCCAAGCTCTCATAGCCCTGGATTTCAGCCACAACCAGCTGAGTGTCCTGTGGGACTCAACCCTGGAAATCCTGCCTGCTAGTCTGGTCTTCCTAGATCTCTCTGACAACTTGTTTGAATGCTCTTGCAGTTACCTGAACTTTATGAAATGGATCAAAGAAAAGGAGGACCTGCTGCAGAACAAGCATTTAATGGTATGCCACACACCTTCACACATGAAGAACTTGAGCCTGTCAAGCTTCTACCTGTCCTACTGCCGTCCCAACCCAAGCATGGTGGCATGCTCAGTGGTCATGTTACTTGCTGCACTGGTGTTCATATTCCTGATTTACAAGTACTACTTCCAGCTCTACTACTTCTTGGTGCTGCTCAGTGGGTGTAAACACTCTGCAGAAAGGGGAGTCACCTATGATGCCTTTGTTATCCACTCCAGCAAAGACCAAGAATGGGTGATAAAAGAGCTGGTCGAACCCTTAGAAGGAGGTAAACCTCCTTTCCAATTCTGTCTTTACTACAGGGATTTCCTACCAGGGGTACCCATTGTCACCAACATCATCCAAGAAGGTTTTCTAAGTAGCAGAAATGTCATTGCAGTCATCTCTACTGACTTTCTGGAGAGCAAGTGGTGTAACTTTGAGTTTGACATTGCCCAGTCCTGGCAGCTGGTTGAAGACAAGGCTGGAATCATCATGATTGTACTCGAAGAAGTGAATAAGACCTTGCTGAGGCAGAAGCTGGGGCTGTCCCGATACCTGAGGAGGAACACCTATCTGGAGTGGAAAGACAAGGAGATAAGCAAGCATGTCTTCTGGAGGCAGCTCACAGGAGTCCTGCTACGGGGCAAAAAATGGAATCACGAGGAGGAAAAGCTCATGTGAAGAGAAAGAAAGAAAGATCACTCCAGTCCTGTTTCCCATCCCGGCCTTGGCTGATAGCTGGCGCTCAGAAGTTGGCTCTTCTGTGGCTGTTCAGAGCTGGAGGAGAAGGATGGAGGCACTGTAAAAGCACTACAGAAACACCCATGAGCCCTTCCTCATGGGAACTTGAAAGCTAAGGAGTGACAGCAGCTAGAAGAGCTGCAGATGCCTGAGCTCTGTGATTGTCTGTAGCTGTCAGCTGAAGCTGGTCCAGCAATTCTCGCAGATTTTGTAGGCTGGTGAATGGATGTAAGAATGGATGGATTTTACTATCTTTCTGCCTCTGAAATGAGATTTGGGTCCAGGTGACACTCAGTGGAACTTCAGGGTCTGTCATTTTGAGTGGACCCAGGACTTCCTGTGGAGAGCAAAGGAACGGGAAAGAGAAACAAGATTTGGATCCTGAAAACATTGGGCAAGCCTTCCTAGGAACCATGATTCAGGGGAAAATCCCTACAGAGGGAAATGGGCTGCCCTACAGCCACAAACCATCTGGCAACCACGCAGTGAAGCTGAGCAGTTATGTCATCAGTGTGTGGGGTGGTTGTTAGTGGTGGGAAATTTCCCCAAAATGTTTATCTCAATTTTATTTATACCAAGACCAAATATTGAAACCCCCAGATATTTTCATGACCGGAAACTCTTATTTATGTCCATATTATGTAACATCTGGGGGAGTGGTTTGGGATTTTTGGGTGGAATCTGAAGGTTAGTGGGACCAGAAGAAGCTGCAGAGGTGCTGAAAATCTTTAAAGTCAAGATATTTCTTTGCCACAGCTGCTTCTCCTGGTCCAATGTCTCTTTGGAGCCAGACAATTCTAGAATAAGCTTTTCCAGCCTATATA
This sequence comes from Heteronetta atricapilla, assembly GCA_011075105.1. Classification (NCBI taxonomy): domain Eukaryota; kingdom Metazoa; phylum Chordata; class Aves; order Anseriformes; family Anatidae; genus Heteronetta; species Heteronetta atricapilla. The sequence continues at coordinate 3,855,721 of CM021747.1, forward strand.
CCAGACTTAATTCACTGGTGTAAGGTGCCAGAGGAGCCTCCAGCCCATGGGATGAAATGGGCCTGAGACATGGTCAGACCTAAGCATGAGCCCATCTTCCCCCACCACCCTGTGGCAGCCTCTGGTCCCGTTGGGCATCTGAAGGGTTCGGCTGCTGCAGTAACGGGTCGGAGGCTGGAAGGGAGAGTTTTGCTTTTGTTTCACTGAGGACGTGCCTGGCATTTTCCAGGGGGAAGAGAAAGAGGTGAAAAGTCTGGGTTAACTAAACTAAATGTATCCCAGCACTACCCTGAATAAAGGGAGGGGAACTCTAAATGCCATTCAGTCATATTGCTGAGAACTCTATTGATGTGTTGAATATTGAATGCTGCTGGAGTATTGGTCTCTATTTACAGAAGGCTTTGGTTGGGATTAATCACTGAATTAGTCTAGTTTTAAACTTGCAAATCCTTCTATAATCAATGACGTTCTACAGAGGTAAAACAGAAGCAATTGAGTGGTGAATCAGATCTGATATTTATTCAGAAGAAAGGGCCTGATCCATCTCACTTTTCTCAGCACCAGCCAGTGACATCGCCATGGAAGCCAGTGATAGGTGAGATTGACTTCAGACACTATTTGCAAAAAGGGGAGAGCTAATTTCAGGGCTCGTGCTGGCAAAAGCCCAATCACAGTCCCCACCCCATGAGCTCTGTCAGCAGTAGATCAGGTGGAATAACACTACCAAAAAACCTACAGCCCTCTCTAAGGCCTTTTGTGACCCAAGAGGCAAAGCTTTAATAAAACCAAGCTGGATGCTGCGTTGGCTTGCCCAGATGGCTTCTTTTGCATCTGCTGAGCATTGTTGTCACCACGGTGCTCCTTGCCTCTGCCATGACCACGGTGCCCGGAGCAGCACTCCAGATCCTCACCAGGACAGGGTTTGGGTCTGGTGGGAGCACACCTGGGGCAGGCAAAGGCACAGGAGACAAAGGCACAGCTCAAGGTTCCCTGCATCGAGGCCACAGGAGAACACAAAGGACAAAGCAAATATTAGCCCGGATCTCGGCAGCCACAAGTTAAATTGGAAAACGAACGAGGGAAAATGAAATGGGGTGGGAGTTACTGCTCCTGAATTGAACAGCACGGAAGCGACATTTCTCCCTCGTTCCTTCTCTCTGCGGCTCCACTGCAAACAATTCAGTGTATATGTATTTCTGGCACAAAGCACAGCCTCCTATGATTCTTGATTGTAATTATAATAATGGGTTTTGGAAAGTCTGCAAGTGGTTCTGGGCATTATAATAAGGGTTTAGGACAGTATTGTTTAAAAAGCGAGTGTTTGTTGAGTATCAAAGCAACTTCAGGAGGCGAGCAGGGGCGATGATGAGAGGAGGCTCCCACCTGTACGGTTTAAGCAGAAACCAGTCGCTTGTCATCCTTGTCCTCTTCAAACACGCTCAGAGTCTCCACAGCAGAGGAAGGTATGTGGATTGCCCCGGGCCTTCCTGCCACCCAAGAGAAAACACAAAGCCATTACAGCTCCTGGAAGGTGTGAGGGGAGGGAGATGGTGAGACAGAGACTGGAGCATTCAGAAAGTGAGGGAAATGGATGATGTTCATCCTCTGTAAGCCCAGTCAACACCATTCCTCTTTCCCTCGATGCATTTAGATATTTCCCTTAGCCTTAGCAGTAGCTGGTGCTTTGAAGATACAAGCTGATTTATTTTATTGTCAAGACCAGCATCAGAAGCAGGATTTTTTTTTTCTTCAAGGCACAATGCTCAGCAGGACAGTCTGGCTGAGGACATGAACACCCCTTGATGGGACCTGGGTGCCAGGCAGGGCTGTGTGCTGCAGTTTTCCAACTGTGCAGCCACAGGCTTTGCTGGGTGAGATACTCCCAGCCCTCCCTCTGCCCAGCCTGACCTGGCAGTGACCGTCTGCCACCAAAAGTACTCTGTAGTTTATGAGCTGAGGAGGGAAAAGGCTGTGAACAATTGTATTTTCACTATTTATCTAGCAGAGAAAACTTAGATTTGGTTTTAGAAGACTCAGAACAACTTTCTTTTCACACTAAAATAAGGGCAAATCCTCCTCTCAAACCAAAACAGTGCTAGGTCAAAGAAAAAATATTGTAGATCACACACGTATATATCTGCCCTTGTTATAGGAAGCAAATTTCCAAAAGAACATTCGTGTCTCCAAATACGTTGGTATGCATTTTTGTTTGAAAGTGTTCACTGTGCAGCAGGTAGCTCTAATATTATTATTTGCTCATGTGGGTGAATAAATGAGCAAGCATCCAAACATCCGTGCAGGTCTGCATTCATCTCTCATGTAAATAGCAGAGCATGTTCCAGTTATTAAAGCATCTATGTGGCCCAGGTCATAAAAACAGATGGAGATGAAGCTCCAAAGGGCTGTTGCAGCCAAGATAATTTCATCTCATCTGTAACAGGGATGTGCCCTGATTTCAATATGTGCTTAATTTGACCCAAGCGAAGCACCAGTACAGACAGAGCTCCGGTCCTACTTGCGTGGCAGAGATTGATGTCTCCGCGGAAGCCATCACGATGTGCCAGCATCGTAGTTTGCAGCGAGGGCTCTGAACTGAGCAAACCCTTGTTAGCATGATTGCATTTGTGGTCCCCACACTGTAGCAGGGACATTATGTAAAAATGGAAAAGAGAGCCACTGGCATTTCTGCCTGCCTGGCTCTGGCTGGCTGCAAGAACAGCACTGCATGAAGGCTCCCTTGGCCTCCCCAAGTATTAGCACAAATTTCTAGTGTCAGTTAAAAAAAAAAAAAACAAACACACAACACAACAAGGAAAAGCAGCTGGTTTCTCTGGACTGACTGATATTTGACAAGAACAGGTTGAAACTTTTCTGGAAGAGTGCTTGTCCTTTGGGAAATGCTATTTTGTAGGTGGTTTATGTAATTTAATGAGGTAGCGCAGAGAATCTATAGAACAGAAATAGTCATAGCAGGGTTTCTGGCTCAGTATTGGATGGAGTTGTAATCTTGGAACAGTCACTTCCCATGGAAACAGCGATTTTAACAATGTTTTGGAGAGGTTGGAAAAAAAAGATTAAAAAAAAAAAAGTTAAGTTGCTCCATAACATCACTTTTAAAAGTGCTGGTTTAGTCTCAGGCTGCTGTGTGTCACAATAAATTTTAGTTCTGAAATTTCTTTCAATTTGTATAATCTGACTAACCTTCCAAAACAAAGCAAAATACAAAAATGTTTCCACCTACACAAATTTAAAAACTCAAAACTCGTGATTTTTCAGCTTTGTACCGTGCTGAGAAGCAAAACTTTTTACAAAATGGAAATTCCACCTCCACGAGAGCTCGTACGCTGACCCTCTGAAAGTTAAACCTTCACCTGACTGTGTCACATATGTCATAGGGGCCATAAAATAAACACTGACAAATCCCCAGAATGAATTTCTCTAAGTGCTTTTTGCAAAACATCTCAAGTAAGTGCAGGCAATCAATACGAACTGCCTGAGACTGCAAGCAGTTGAACAGGGTGGGAGAGAAACAATTCCTTAACAAGTTGTTCTTTGCTGTCGCAGCTCAGGCAGAGAGCTGGGACAAGTGGCAGCAAGGCACAATTTGCAGAAGAGGAGCCCATCTGCCCGGGGTGCTGACCTTCCTCTGCACCAAGGTTGTGCCGAGGGCAAAGTCCCTGAGCAGCCAGCCTGGACCTCCCTGCCTGCTGCGTGTGGAGAGGCAAACATCGTGTAAGTGGCTGCAGCTCTGGCAAAAGCCTTGAAAAACAAGAAAAAATAATAGAGGGAATAGGAAAGGGCTTGGTGTAGCACCTCAGGGAAGGCGGCTACATATTAGCAGCTCAGTTGCTGGAGATGGCTTAGCCCCAGGGTTTGCAGCACTGACAGCCTAAAGCACCTCGAAGGCAGAAGCTCTGCGGTGAGTCTGTTTTTAGGTGTCCCCCTTATGCGTAATAGTGACAGGAAAATGATGTGAGATCAGTGCCTCTGAGAAGCTGGTTTTCAGTCAAGTTTTTGCATACTGGTGACTATTCGGAGCATGACTAAGGCAGCAGTGTTGTGCTTTGCATCGCTCCTGAGAGGTGGGTGTGCTCAGTTCATTGAGTCCTGCCAGGGGAAGCCCAGGTTTGGGACCTGTGAGATCCTCACCCTGCAGCTGCCTTGCTGCAGAGCCTGGTTTACCCTCTCAAAACGTCAATGTGGGACATCCAGAATGGAAATCTTGTTTTAAAGATCCTCTTCATATCTTCCCTGTATGGGCACTTCCCAGAGGCTTCCACCCACGTAAGGGAGAGGGGCTGAGGCATAATTTAAATATATTTAAAAGCAGCTGGTACTGTGGCCTTGAAATCTGTTATGTGCATACCCTCACCTGTTCATTGGGGGAACCCTAAACCTGTTCTGCAGTGCTCCCTACAACATTGGTCTGCACAAAGTGTGATTTGAGCTGTTGCTGTTTCTCGGTGCCATTTCAGACGAGCATGACAGCACTTCCTATAACCAGATTTATCGCATTGCATTGCTTCCCCCAAAGCGTCCCTTTTTAGCAGATGAAACATCTGCACCTGAAAGCACATTTGTATTTACAGGCTGCCCAGATAACATCTGTGGGCCCCTTCAGCTTTAGCAATGGTATCAATGTCTCCTGGCCTTACGGCAGGCAGCCCTGTGGCCCATGCTCCAGAGTGGGTGCTGGTTTGGGACCTGGGTCTGTGCCAGAGGGATGGAGATGTGCATCCCATGGGCACCAGCCTTGTTCTGCTGGTGAGCAGGGACAGCTGGTTGGAGAGCTCTTGGTGGGGAGGGGAGGGTTGGAAGGGGATGAAAGCAGAGCCTCGGCCACGGCTGCAGCTCAGGTGCATGGCAGGGAGGCAGCACACGGCCCCACACTTCCCAGAGCCTCTGTTCTAAGGCATTAAGGGCGGTGGGACAGCTCCTCAGCTGAAGCAAAGCTCGCCCCCTCTAAGTTTTGGGGCTGTGTCCTTCCAGCCAGAGGGCTTTGGATACTGCATGCAGTTCAGCGATAAGAGAGGGCTGGTGTCTCGAGTGGTGTGTAAATAACAATGGGGAATTGTTTGGCAAAAGAGATTTAATTGCAGCCTACGCTCCCAGAGAGGGTAAAACAGACTTTTCTCAAGATCTAATCTCCAGTGTTTATCTCTTATTTTCCCTTGCTCTCATCCTTTTCCTCTCCTCGAAGTTTCTGTTTGCGCTCTTTCAGCACCCAGTGAGTGACCGAAATACGTGAAAGAAGGGCGGCTGGGAGGGGTGCTCTTGTTTTTAACGTTTTTTTAAACAGTCTTTAAATCCTTTGGAGTGCCTGGGCCAGCACGAAGGATTAGCAGTAATTCCTCTGCCATTGCTTGCCTTCCACAATTCATTCCTCCCAGATCCCCCGGACCCTCTGCTGAATGCATTAACCGGGGGACGCGCCGGGCCCAAGCGGGGCCTGCTGCGATCCCCACCTGCCGCGGGTGCTGCCGAGTGCCCCGAGGAGAGAAACACTGCCTGCTGTCTCTCCCTGCCTTGTTCTCTCTGTTCGTTAAGTTAATGAGTTCATTAAGATGTCCCTGTGCAGTGGCATTTATGGAGCTGGAGCAGCCAGGGTAGGTGTGGCCTACAAAAACCCCGCTTTGTGCTCCCCAGCCCCATTTCCCCCATCCTGGGGTTTCTGGGGTGCTCCATGGCTCTCCCCCTCTGCCAGCAAACCTGTGCCTGGATCCAGATCCTTCCAAACACTTTCCTGCCACCAGTTCTCCTTGCAGTCACTTAAATTTGGCTTTCTTAATGTGAAATAAGTGCAGTGGCAGTAACAAAAGAAAGCAGCGTTTGGTCCCCAGGACACTCTGTGCAGTTCTGCCCTCCAGTTAAAGCCCTCCCTGCCAAGGTAGCTCTTTCTGCCATCCCCTCTCTGACTCTGTATTGAAATAAGCTGCTACTAAGAAAACCCAGGGTCTTCCCCCTCTCTACTCCTCGTCCTTCTCACCTGCACAGACCCAGCTAGTCTGGGTTCCCCGCAGCAGCCTGGTGCTGCGCTGGGCCAGCCCCGTGCCATGCTCCACTGGTCCCCAAACCTCAGCAGCTGGGGCAGGGCTGTGGCAGGAATCAACAGAGCCCCAGGCAGAAACTGCACGAGCTGGGCATGTCAGAGCTGGGCATGTTAGCACGGGACGGGGACACCCTTCGGGACCTGCCAAAGGGACCCCGCTTTTTCCATCCCTGAGGGTCTGGGGCTGCGAGGGGGGCGAAAGGCAAGATGCTGGGACTGGAGCTGGAGCCAGACCTGGGGAGCCGCTTACCCTCCGTGATAGCTGCTTCTTGTGGAAAAAGGGAAGGTTTTATAAAGAGCCTCATGAAAGCAAAGCATATCATGACTTTGGTGTGAGGAGACAGTGAGTGAGATAGGAGCATCCCCTTAGATTTGCCTGCCAGAGGTTATTTACCTTCAGGAAGCTGCTGAATAAAAGATACAAAAATACAGCAGAAAGTAGTATTATTTTCTCCTTTCAAAGCATGATGGGAGGCAGAAAAAAAAAAGAAAAAAAAAAAGAAAAACATTATAAGGGGTATCTCTGAGTGTTGCCAGGCTGGGTTTGTCAGGACAGAGTTTTCACGGAGCGCTCTCCGGGTGACCCAGTTTCTGAGACACAGGCACAGACACACTCGCATTCACGCGCACATGCTGCAAGCCGCAATCCACAACTTTAATAACTGTGTGACATACAAAGGAGATTTTGATGCAAAGTGGAGCTGACAGAGAAGTGGAAGGAAGTATCTGTTTTATTTATTTATTTATTTATTTATTTTTCCTCCAGTGCCACACCAGGATTGCAGTCAAGGTGGTTTCAACCTTCAGCAAGGACTGATGTTATTGTGGGTTCTGCTTTTAATGACATTTAACAAGAAGTGGTAGCTCAGGGGGAGGGGAAACAAGGGTTTTCTTTTCTTTTCAATAGGAATTTACTAGGGCTGTCAGGATTAAACGCATGAAGCGAATGCATATGGGGCTGCAAAGAGGGTTTAATAGCTTCGCTGCTGGTAAGCACAGAACTGCCCTGGGATGGTGTTTGCCAGCCCTGCCATACATCTGATCAAACATCTGTCTGCGTGGAGGTGTGTGTCTAAGGGTAGGTCCCAGCACCGTGGTCACGCTGGGGTGACTTGGCTGTCATCTATGGTTTTCTGGTGGTGGGTAAGGTGTGGGTGACACAGGGCTGTGGGTATAGTTATGCAGCAGTAATCTGTGTTTGCTTCTGAAAGCTCCCCCTCGGGGATGAGGCTGTGACTGCTCAAGTCCAGGTGACGAACATCACTTCTGCCACCATGATTATGATCTATGGAGTCCTGCAGTGAGCAGGCAAATATTCACCTGGGCAGCTTTGCCAGGCCCCCAGAGCAAGTGCTGGCTGGAGGGGTGCTCCAGGCTGGGTACCCAGCTGAACAGCCCCAAATGCTCCAGGCAGCCCCAAATGCTCACATCCTTCCAGAGGTCATGCCAGGCTGCTGGATAGAGGGCAAACATACTCCACCCAGGCTGATTCCCGCTGTCTTCTTCCCTGTACTTAAAGCAAAGCATAGAGTCTATTTGCTTTAATATTGCAGGAAATGTCTAAAAATGAAACATCCTCATAAAATGTGGGACATAAGAAGGGACTGTACATCAGAGAGGGAGGAACAACAGGAAAACAACCAAAGGTGATGAACGCTGTGCCAGAAGGACAGCTCAGGATTCCTTCAGGGTCTGTTTGTGGCAGACAGAGTCCTAGGAGTGGTCTTTTGGATCTCCATTAGAAAATATTCTTTAACCATAAATAAGCTGGTGATGCCTTGCGCACCTCAAGGGTACAGTAAGTGGCTAGACTCAAACTTCTGAAAACACAGCAATGGAGAAATAGGAAAGACGCCCTACCGCAGAGCTACCGCAGCCCTGATTGTATGAGCCTGCACAAGCCAGCAGGCATGGCTCGGTGGAGACGGTGCCAAATAAAGAGGAAAATAAAAGGAAAAAGAGCTGTGGTCTGTGCTGTGTGGTGGTGGTGCAATTCCCACCTGCACTTCTGCCACTGAACCTTAGGAGATGGTGGGCACGGTTGCTGGACCAGGCTGGGAGACCTTGTCAGAAACGCCCCATGTCTCGAGGCTCCCAGAAGAAGGAGATCCAGGTGCCGAGGCTCTGGCAGGGGCCCTGTGCTCCCGGGGATTGTCAGCAGTTTTGTGAAGGGACCTGGCAGGAGGTGCCGAACCCATCCAGCGGGGACAGCTGTTGGCTCCCAGCGATGCAGCCAGCTAGAGAAAAGAAGCACAGCTCGCACACCCTGAGCAGGCCGGTGGCGACTTGCTGTACAGAAAAATGTGGTGATTCTGGCTAATTTGGGGGAAAACCATGTGTCTTACAGCACAGGGAATTTCTCACAGGCCAGCATGGTGCTAAAAGAGAGGAAGAAACACACCTCTCGGTGGGCACTGAGCTGTGTGATGCACGGTGGGATGTGCACACTGGGGACTGCAGTCTTGAGCCCCAGCTTCCCTGCCCAGCCCCGGGGGGACAGTGGGGACACCTCTGTCACCTCCTCCTCCAGCAGCACCCACCCAGCCAGCGCTGCTGGAGCCGAGCTCAGAGCAGATGCTCGGGTCCAACACACGGGCTGCTCTCCTCCGGCGTGGCGCAATGGGCTGGTGATAGCTGCGCGCGTCGTTGCTGCTCTTTGCATCTGATATCCAAACACAGCGTGGGGAAATGACAGCAATATGTGCTCCCCTGACACCCAGGGAATATAGTGATATTGCTGTGAAAATGAGGCTGCTGCCACGCAGCTAAACTCTGAACCCTTCCCTCTGCGAGGGAGCTATGATTAGAATCTCATCTCACTCTGTATTGCACAGCACCTGCAGAAGAAAATCCCACCCAGCGGCATGCAACTATTTTTAAAGGCCTGTTTCTAGCGGGCTGGGAGATGAGGCTGGTGAGAATCCTGCTGGTGCCATGGATTGCTTTCAAACTCCTTGTAGAAGACAGAGCTAGACTTGGGGAATGCAGCTGAAAAAGGAAGCAACAGAATTATTTTGCCAAGCCTGAAACTTGAGCCAGCTCTTTGCCTGCAAAGCTGAATTTCAGCAACTTCTGTGTCTGCTATTTTTTTTCCTGCTTCTCTGTGCTTAAGTCAGTGAGATGCCTCCAGCTGTCGGAAACTCGTGCTTTGGCTGCAAAAGGGGTGCCAGGGCTTCTTCCATGGGCAATGTGGGCAGGAAGGATGTCCTGGAGCTGCTCTGCTCTCCTGCCCAGGGCTCTGCATTAGTCTGGCTGAGAAAGAGGTGGGGAAACCACAGCAAACGGGCAGAGAAGGCAACAAGGCTCCAAGAGTCATGTCCTTGAGATGTGAGACGTGATGACCTTGAATCTGGGATATTTTGTAGGAGAACAAATCCACCAGCAAGCCCTGGTAGTGCAGTGGAGAGGGAGGATGCGTGCGGGCGGTCTGAGCCAAAGCCCCCGTCCCACTTGGTATGCTGCTCATGGACAGAGCTTTATGCTATTCAAACACAATTCTCTCTCCTTCTCCGAATGCAACCAGAGAAGTGCATTACATTTATCTTAATAAAACACATCATCCTGCGAGCAGTGGAACAGGAAGCCTGCTTTTCTACTGTCATCTCCCATGTGGGGTCTCTGGTGTTGGGTAGTGTGGCTGAGCCCATATCACAGCCTGGGAGTGGCGTGAGAAGTGGAAGGATGATGGGAAGAATTGCTAATTTGAGTCCACCCTTCCTTACAAAGTGAGTTAGAACTTTATTCCTCTGAGACCTCTATTCTTCCATCACCTCCGATTGCAGGCCAGCAGGTTTAGAAAACTTTTATGCGGTGCCTGTGGGCCAGCTAGCCCAATCCCATAAGCCTGGTTTCCTTGGGAAACTGCCTTAAAATTAAACACAGATGACCCGGAATCCCTGCAAATTATTTGACATGATATCCCCCAGACTTTGACCAACATACCTGTGCTTTTCAGGGCTGACATTTATTATCAGGGCCATGATGGAGATGAGCAATAACCCGAGAACGGGTCCTGCTTAGCATGTGCCATTGGCCATACAGTCTGCAGATTGAGCACGCAGCATTAAATAGATGTACCCAGCCACAAAACCACTTCCCATTTTGTATAATACAGGCCAACAGAGATTTGAAAAATGTTCCATTTCTGTATAGAAAGACTATTTTTAAAATTGAACAGTAAGTTAGTCCTCTATTGACTTTCAATTTCCATCCTCTTACATTTCCATAGCAACTCTGGCCATTTATACATTTATCTTTGTATTTAACTTTTCTCTTTCATATCATTTCAAGTGGACTCGAGCGCTGTGAAAGGGTTAAACTGGCCTTTGAAATATCTCTTCTTTTTTAAGCAATTACTTGAAAATACACATATATATTTTAGGCTAAATTGCCAAGTTTGTGGTTTAATGAAAACTGTCTCTGGAATATTTGCCCTGAAGAATCCTCCAGGGTGATAACACGAACAAGTCACAACCTCTCTCCTCTCACCCTGCCTTCTATTATTGCTGTGTTCAAAATTTTCATACAGCATCTAAACTTGCTGTGATAGCTGTGACAGTCAAATAGCTGGTTATCGGGTAGGCTTGCACTTTGGTAATTCTGTTTCTTTATTTTTTCCCCCTTTTTAAAAAAAAAAAAAATGCATGTGTATTTGGGAACAGTGAGAAAGCAAGTGTGCTTCACAACTTTCTGTGCTACGAGGCTCAGGGCAGAGATGTGGAGTTCACTGTGTCTGCAGTGCAGGGTCGGGTTCCCACCAGGCAGCTGCAGGGTGTGTGGTGGGGACACAGCAACCTCTGGGGAGACCTTGCACCTTAGGCAGGTGCGGTAAGGCCAAGTGGATAGCCACGGGTAAAATGGTGAACCTCCATGCACCGGTCATGTCGGTGACACCAGAGCCCTACCAGACAGGTTGCATTGGCTAAGCTCCTTGGAGATCTTGTTGGTCTTGAAGTCCTGGGTAAGGACTTCATGGGGCACCATAGGGCACCGAGAAGAAAGCTTGCAGTAGGAATCCTCTTCAAAGTCCACACTTGCCATCTCCTCCCTATAGGTATTATAGGTCTTGTAGCTCTTTATTCTCTGGTGGGGGGTTCATCCTGGCAACTCTTTGGCTTTCAGTTTGCGTTGCCAGTGCTGCCTGTTGTTCTTTAATGTCTTCCCACCCTCCTCCATCCGAAAGCACAGCCAAGTGTTCCTACCCCTTACTAGGGGAAGCCTGTCCCCATCCCCAGGACACCAGCAGGTGACTTACCTGTGGCACAGAGAAACCTTTCCCTGGAGTCCTGGTGACCCACTCAAGCGGAGCTCAGGGGAGAACGTGCTGTGCTGGGGAGACCTCATCCCTGTGACTGCCTTCACCTTGGGTGCTGATAACCCACGGCCGCTCTGCATCAAAGACCTACTTAACTGACCAAGGTGCTTGAGTGCCAAAGGCATTTTAAAATTTTTATTTTAATGGGCATGGGAGTCTAAATCTCATTGACTTTCAAATCGACTGTGCAGATCAATGCACAATGCCCTGACAAGGCAAGACGGTTCCCTACAGAACGTCCTCCTGCACATCAGCCCGTCCACTTCCACGCTGCCCTGGCACCAGGGGATTCAGCTGTGATCTCCTCCTGCCGGGGGATTTCTGGGGAGACCTGGAGCCAAAACTTCAGGTTGATTTGTGCAAAGATGTAAGTAAGCATCCGATGAAACTGATGCCTGACTCCCATCGAAATCCGGTGCATAATCTGCTTAGATGTGCCTGAAAATCCTATTAAAGTCTAAATATATTTGAAAATATTTTCTTAGGTCACCCAGGGGTGAAAAACCAAGATGTTTCCAGTGGTCTGTGCTCCTAACTCACTTGCTGCTCCCTAAGGAAATATTTTTGTCTGCATTGTGCTGTTGTCTCATGTAACCTTCCCCTTTCCTTCCATCACTCGTGTTGTTCCTCAGCGAAGGACTCTAAATAATTCCTCCCCCTTCCTTACTGTTGACACCTTCCTGAGTATTTGCAGGCCGTTATTAAATCACCTCTTTACTCATCCTTTATCTGAGCTGTACATAATTAGTTCCTTTAATCTTTCCTCATAGGTCAATCCTTCTAAACCCTTAATCATCTTTATCTCCTTTTCCTGGAGCCCCTCCAATTTGCTGACATTTTTTTTTTATATATTATTTTATTTTGCATCGAGAAACAAGCCACAAGTCCCGAGTGCTTTTGGGAGCTACCGAAGGCAGTGTGGGGCTGCAGGTTTCCCCTGGGGATTGCCCGTGCTTGGCTCTGGCACAGCCCGGTGAGCACCACTGGTGCTGGAAAGGAGCGAGCCACCTCCTGACGGAGCAGCACAGCTCTGCTAGCAAGGACTGCATGGCCTCCCTTTACCCTTTGCTAGCACAAAATTTGCATCCCTTCCTAGCTGACTGCTTTGGGTGACAGAAAGAAAAGATTTCCAGGTGTCTTAAGTTCACTGTCCAAGCTGATTCATACCACAATGGGGCTTGGATGCTCCCAGCTCCTGAGGAGGCTCTGGTGCTGGCAGGTGCTCTGCAACAGGAGCCAAAGTCGTGGCGGTGCTGGGACTGGCTGCAGGTGCTGGATGGGGAAGGCAAGAAGCAGCACGGGTGGCTGGCAGGAGAGGAAGGCTCCTTCATTGCTTTCACTGCTGCCAGAGATGGAGGACAGGTGATGCATCATGCATTTCACCAAAATGAGCTTTTTTTTTTTTTTTCTTTTTCTTTTTCTTTTTTAATTTCTTTTTATATTTTTTTGCCAGGTTTTGTGTCCCTGCCAGACGAGGTTATCAGCACCGCAATCCTGACAGCCCTTTGCAATGCAGATGAGCTGTACGAGTCTCACACTTCTATCCATGTGGCCACAGCAGCACCAGGCTCTTTCCCCGGCTCTCAGTCCCGTACCCCTGTGACTTCCCACCTGCAGGACCTCCATCCTTCTAGCAAGGGATCGGATGCTGCTGCTCCCAGCCCTGCTGCCGCATCCCCAACACAGGCATGCGGTGCCCAGCTTGGCAATGCAGGATGTTTGCATGCACAGCCCAGAATAGCATGGCCTGCTTTGCTTTGCTTTGCTCGTAATAATGCTATTTCTGCTCTTTTTTTTTTTTTGTATTATTTTTGTCCATATTCTTTCCCTCCAAGGAACCTTTCTCAGCTAATATTGCATTCACCTTCACAATATCCTTGGCTGATAACAGGACTGGGGAAACTGAAGCACAAGTGCAGAGTCCTTGCCCCCCAACTTCTGTCTTGGGGGTCCTGGCTCCTTTGCTGTCCAAAATCACATGGAATGGACCCCAGAAAGAGCAGGCTTTCTGGGGTAACATGATGGAGCATTGACCACTTGGAGCCCGTGCTTTGCTTGGCTGTCTTATCCTGAACGAACACTTGCAATTTTCTCCCTGGGAAGCACAGCTTCTTCTTTCTCCTAAGCGTGCTCACCAGGGTGCTCCCTATCACATACTCTGCCTAAAAGCAAAGGCCACCTTCATCTCCCTTCCTTCTATTAATTATAATTTGCCTCCGGATTAGACTGATTGCAAAGCAAAATAAGGAGATGAAAGGGTGGTGGAATTTTTCAGCACAGACTCGTCTCGTGGTACTCCTAAAACTTCACCCCCCCAGGCCTGTTTCTCAGAGCAGGGAGCTGCCTGTGACCACCAGCCCTGGGGCACAGCCCTGTTAACAAGTTTCTGTGCTAATTTGTGCAAGAGAGCCCCAACAGAGCCACCACAGTCACAACTTTGGTGCCTCTCTGCACAGCAGCAAGGACTAGACCCTCTCGAACACAGATGATAAAACCCGTGTCTTAGGATGGCTGCCAGTTCTGCAGCACGCTGGCTTTTTTTTTTCCTCCCATCCTAGCAAAACTCTGCAAATTGTGCATGAGAGTCACCCTGACCCCTCAGAGGATGGCTGCGAGGTCGACCTGCTCTGGCAAGTCCCAGACAGGTGCGATCTGGCCGGCCATGGGCAGTCATCCTTCTTGTGCTGCAGAAAGCACTTGAGGTTTCCGCTGACCATCATGATCACGGTTGTGGTCCAAGGGCACGAGCAAAGAGTCAGGCAGTGGCTCGTGGTCGAAGTTAAACAGATGAGACTGTCTGCTAAACCTGCCTCAAGGTACTGAGGTATCCCCTTGTGCCTAACGGGGACGTGAGGCTGCATGCTTACGCAGGTACTCCCGGAGATGATGGGAGATGCTGCTGACAGAGACAGTTTTGCTTGACAGGGATGTGAAATAGTTGATCGATGTAGCAAGAGTCACCCTGATGTAAGTAGGAGCTCCTTAGGAAGGAGAGCAGAGCAGTTGTGGCATTGCCATCCCATTCCTGTGCCTCTCCCAGGGGATAACAACAAAGTCTGAAGCCTCCAGGAGCCCACAGCAGCAGGAACAAACGCAGCCTTCACCTCCCCTTGGCACCAGCAGCAGGCAGGCGACCCCTGCGACACCTGAGGTGCACTGCTGTGCTAGGGATTTCGGAGCCTGTTCCCTGAACCTGGCCTGTAAATAGGAGACCTGCACACTGCTTCCAGCCCAGGAGCCTTGCAGGGACTCGGGAGGATCAGATGGAGCTGCTCTGCCCAGGGCCTGCACACACACGCAGGTGTGCACATGTACGTGCAGGGGAGGTGCACACTCCAAATCTAAAGCACACTGCAGGCAATCCAGGCTTGTGTGCCCTTCCAGGAGCCACGCTGTGTCCTTTCCCTCCTTCCAGTGCTGCAGGAGATGAGGGCTGCCTGTGTCATATCCTCACAATGGCTTTTATGAAGCCCCATACATCCATCTCCTGCTGCTTGGAATTGCCACAACCACTCCGAGCCCCCTCTGAGCTCTGATGTTTCCAGATGGGACTATTAGACACCCTGGGAGAGCAACTGTAAATATCTGCAGAAATGCCATCCGAGCGCTGCACTGCAGGAGCATTGCTAGCACCGGAGCTGCCTTGCCTCTGTGCAGGTTGTCTTTGCTCATGAAAGGGGCTGCAGCTCCCTGTGGGCTCAAAATCAGCGGTGTTTTGCTGCAGCTCTGCTATCGAGGCTCACAGGAAAAGCAAAGAGGTGGATGCAATGCATGGCTGGTGTGTGACAGGGCTGTCCTGTCTCTGCCACCCAGCTCCCCGGTGGCCACGGTCATGTCGCTGGACCCAGCTGGTTTGGAGCTGCCAGCAGATGCTTCCCTGGCAGCAGGAAATGTCTCCTGCGACATGAACAGCCTCCACCACCACAACTAGCATAATTTTCAGTGGAACCTTTGCCATATTGGCAAGAAAAAGTTTACACTTTTCTGCCAATAGAAGTAGAATTGTTGTGCTCTGACTGAGATGCTCTTTATGCATTTTTCCGTTCGGAGCAGAAGCATAGCTGTATTGCTTCTTCAACCCAAAATGGATTCGGGTGGCACTGCCAGAGGCAGCTCGCTGTAAGCAAATCCATTTTCCCACCAGTAAAACCAGCCCCACCGTTAACCGACTTCCTACCCCACTGGGCAAGCACACCCTGTGGTTTCCCTTCTCCCCCATGCTGTCCTCGCAGCTGCGGTGTGTGGCTATTGCAAGCCCCTTCTCAGAAAGGGTGGAACCTCAGGCTGTACTCAACACGGTTGCAAAACTCCCGGTGACTTCAAACCCGCGTACTGTCGCCAGCATTTTAAGGAACTCAGCAGGGAGAGCCAGAAGCAGATGCCTCGCTCTGGGAGCCATTTATTTGGAAGCATGCAAACTATCTTGTTTTATTTCTCTCTGGTGCTCTTTTACTGAGCTCTCCCACGCAGCACGCAGCCTCAGCCCCTTCCCCTGTGCCCCCCGCATCATGGCACAAGGGAGGTGACTCCGAGCTTTCCTTGACATGCAGCCCAGGGGTTCTCCCGGGCTGGGAATGCAGCAGCCTTTGTAGGGAATGTTGCTTTCCAGCTAAACACGTGCTTGTCCCTGCATTGCTGCTACCTAATGGCACTTTACATGCCTGTGACCAGCTCTAGGAGAGGGATCCCAGCCATCACTGCTACTGAGATGTGAGCCCACGTGTGCCTTGCCTACCAGGACCTGCAGGAGACCAGGACACCTGCTGCAGAAACTTCTTTGTTAAGAGAAAAAAATTACAAACAATGAATAGGTGAAACTGCTCAGAATCAGTGTTTTCATTTTTATTTTTACACATTGAGAAACAAGTTTGTTTTAATGCAAAACTTGCCACATTTGTCACAGTTGTCAGAGGACAGGCTTTTTCTGCTAGAAAACCTTTTTCTCCAATTTCCTTTCCTTTCCTTTCCTTTCCTTTCCTTTCCTTTCCTTTCCTTTCCTTTCCTTTCCTTTCCTTTCCTTTCCTTTCCTTTCCTT